>JAPJBO010000303.1:0-155000 GCA_030068145.1 Diplonema papillatum
CGTGTGGTGTTTTGTGCATGCCTTCATGGTGCCTGACTTGATAGCTCCAAATGCTCTGTGGGTGTTCCTTGCGGTCATTCTCAGTGATCGGTAATTATTTCCCTTTCCGACAAAGCCGGGTGTGAGAAGTACAGGTGGTTTGTTTGCGCACCAGGAAATTGTTCGAGACTAAATGCACGAAAATGCATTTCAACTCGAAAACTGGTGTCGAAAAGGGTGAAGCAACTCACCTTGCTGGGCAGTGCCAGGTGGTAGTATGCTGTGCCCGCACCGCCGCTGTCTAGGGTGCACTTGCCCTGCAAAGTATCGCGAAAAGTTCGGTGGGCATACCGGGACGTACGTTGAACTCGGAAGCGTTGGTTCGCGCTTTGGAACGAAGCAGATTTTGTACCCAAAGTAGCTTTCGTCGTCGACATCCCAATACAAGAACGGTTCGGTCACTCTCGTGTTCGCATCGATGTAGTAGCTCTCGTAGACGTGCTCGTGGTCCTCCTTATCCAACCCGGCCTCATACAACTCGTCGCATGACTTATCGGAATCGACTACAACGACGTAACCATCAGCGCAAAGACTGGCTTCTTCGTACTCTTCTCCTTCGACCATAGCCCGCGCAGCTTCGCCACAGCTTGAGGAGAAGGTTCGGTTGGAGGGCCAGCCGGTCACATTGGCAATGACAACTTCCTTCGTTTTCGGGGGTGAGCATTCGTCGGTCGGACACGACGGCTGCTTGATGATACCGGCTTCCGGTGTAAACCACGGGGGACAGCTGTCACCACAGTCGGAAGTCACGTCAGATACTTTCCTAACGGCGATGCAAATTGCTTCCAGATCGTAGTCAGACTCCTCGTCCCAATAGCACCCCCCATTTGCGCAACTGGCTTCATCTGTGTAGCTCCAGCAACCTTCTTCTTGCTGTCGGGAGCACCAACCAATTTCCGAGTCCCAGAAGCAGACGCTTCGCTCAGTGCACGCTTCGGCCGATTTCTGGTCTTCACATGCCGTGCTTGCCGGCGGGGGCATCACCACTTGCAAACAATTCTCGCCTTCCCACACGTCGTTGCACCAGCACATGCCCTCGCCATCGCACGTGCCGCGCCCGTTGCAAGAAATGTCGGCGTTGCAGTACTTCGAGCACAGAACGCCGCCGGAGGTGAACCAGTCGGCTTTGCAGTGTGAGCACTGACCGGTTTCCTCGTCCATTGACATGTGCGGACTCGGGCAGGCGCATGAGTACTCGGAAGACTGGTCGTCGAAGTCGAGGGCTGCTTCGTGATTATCGAGGCACGCGGTGAGAGAACCCAGCGCGCACTCGTCCCATATGCACTGGTCGTATGCGCCCTCGTTGTCGGAACAGTACTTCTGACGCTGGCAGCATGACTCCGCATGGAGTTTGCCAGCGTCATCGTCGCAAATCCACACGGTGGGGTCTGGCACCTTGATTGGATCTTCTTCGCAAATGCCGCACTCCTCATCAGGAACACCATCCCAGCATTTCGGAATCGACGTCACCGCACATGGCGGCGGCCCAGTCCGGCAGTGGAAGTACGGTGCCACGCCTCCATCGCAGGCTTTCAAGTCATCTGTAAAACACTGCAGCTCACCAGTACCGGGTTTCCCACTGCCAGGCTTTCCAAGACAAAGTCCGGCAACTCCGTCTTCTTCCGGCGACAAGCCAAAGTGCTTTATGTACGTGTCAATCGCTTTGCTCCGTGCCGACATGGCAACTTCCAAGGAAACGTTCTTCGACATGACACCGTGGATCATCACCTCGTCAGAGACCTCAAACACGTAGCTCGGGGCGGCGCTTTTGACAACCTTAATGTTACCTGCCTTCGTAATGGACACAGGTTGTGCGGGGGGGCACTCTTCCATGCCAGCCGGGCAGTTTCTCGGGAGGATGACCCAGTCCCCCCCCTCCAATATGTTGGCGACTTCGTCTATCGTGTACAGTGTGCAGTTTACCCTCAAGGTGCCGTCTATACGGACCTCAGCGGATCCCCCGCGCTCGTCCCAAATAGTCAACTGCTTCATACATGTCGCCTTCGTGTTGCATTTGTAGTGCCGCGCGGTGATGTGCAAGGTGCCGACGGAGTACATTTCGTACTGAATGTTGTGGATGGAGCTCGTAACGTCGTCGAACACGTACCCGGGCCCAAAGAAGTCGTACTTCTCTCCTTCGAACGTCGTGTAGTGCGGGTCGCCCCAAGCTGTGCAGGTGTACAGACCTTTTTCGCAGGCGGAACCAGTGAACCCGACTTTGCACGTGCACTGACCGATTGTGTTACAGTTTCCATTTCCACTGCAAGTTGTCGTCGCGTTACATGTCGTGCCGCAGTCGTCGCCGTAGTATCCAGCGGGGCAGGCTTTGAGGCACCTGTTGGAATTCGAGTTCCATCTGCACGCGGATTTTCCATTACAGGCAGACTTTGTCTTCTGCCCAGCACACGGATGCATGCACGAGATTCCAGTTTCCTCGTCGCTGTACGAATACCCTTCTTCACACCAGCACTCAGCGGAGCCACTGCAGGCGCCGTGTGCATTGCACGTAACCAAAGCGTCGCAGTACAGCTCACAGCTGGGTCCATAGTAGTTGTCTCTGCACGACGCGCAACCGGCCCCCCCGTGATTGCCGACGCAAATCTCAGCTTCGCATAGCCCCTCTTCAAGCAACACACGTTCAACCGACTCCGCGCACTGCGACTCTTCTTCGCTGTCGATCCAACCCATGTTGCAGTTTTCCTGCAGGCACTGTTGGTAGTACTGTGGCCCCGCGCAATCTTTAAACTGAGCACAGCACGCCTCAGCCCAGGAAAAAGCCACAGGATTCTGCAGACAACTTTCACCAACCACCGTGCATCCTCCTTGGCCGAGGGGCAGTCCTTTGCAGAACTTGATGCTGGAATCCGGCACATCTGTCGTAAAATCCGGATTTTCTGTGTACTTTTCGCCGAAGTCGTGGGAGCAGTCCAACGGCCAGCCCGTGGGTTCAATCGGCTCTTCACAGTACCCGGTGCAGACACCGGTCACACCTTCCAGACTACCGTAATGTTCGATGAAAACGTTAACGTAAGGCGCTTTGAACGATGTGTCCTGCACGACTTTGATGCGCAAGCTGTTTTCGGGAACTTCGAATACTAGCTCGCTGACGTCTTCTGACACGGATGTTGCACTCACTAACGCAATGTCGCCAATCAACCTCGGGAGCATGCCTTCGTCGGATGAGAGCAAGGAGTCGACGATTGTCAATTCAGAGCCGTTTTTGACGTAAATAAACCCGTTTTCTGGGGTCTCCGTCTCGTGATTCGCGTTGATCTCCAGCACGATGTTGCCTGCTTTGAACTGGACCTGCTTCGTGCACGCCACCTGCGCCTGTTCAATGTCAGCGCAGGTGTAGTGCTTCGTGTAGATCGAGTACCGACTGTCATTGTACAGCAACGACGACCCGTCAGCGCCCGCGAAGTCGTACTGCTTCCCGTTGAAATTGGAGACGTGCGACGATCCCCAGGCGGAGCAGCGCGTCCGCTCCCAGGCGCAGTTTGGGCCGCCCCACCCGGATTGGCAGGAGCAGGTGCCTTCGTTCGTGCACTCGCCTCTTCCCGAGCACGTATCCTCGGCTTTGCAGTACATGTTGCAGAGCTCCGTGTAGTAGTACGCTGGGCAGGAAGGGAAGCAAATTCTCGCCGACGCGCTCCACAAACAGCCCGATTCCCTCTCGCAGTACGACTTCTCCTTGTGGTTGCACAAGGCGCGCACACATCCTTGCATGCTTACCGAAACTGATCCGGACACGGATGCGAGCACTGCATCATCGTTGGGCAATCCACCGTATTCGCAGAACACCCCGCCTACGCTTTCGGGTGACTCCATAGCGAAATCGGACCAAGTCGCGTCTGGCATAAACACTCCGTAGTCAGCGCTTCCCAGGTTGTCCGGTTGGTCCATGCCCCAGTTTACAAACTGGCCTTCGAACGCCGTGAACTGCCGCGACCCTTTGCCAATCAACAAACCCGTGCCCTCAGATGTCATGCCTTCCGGCCCTGTCACCCACCTCCAAACCGCTTCCATTCCCGCATCAGAGAGACCAATCCAACCCGGGTGCACGGAAAGCCTGTTCACCACAGCGTTCTCGGTCGCCGAAGTGATCGTGGCCAAGTACCCAGACAGCCCAAGAACCGTCGATTCCTCACACTGTGCCTTGGCGTCAGACCATGAAAGGCTGGGTTTGTCCAGGAACCGGTAAAAGTGGCCGGTTGCGCCGCTGTAGGTGACGTCACCAAGGTACCAAGAGATGGTGCGCGGGGAGAAGTCTTCAGCCTCGGTTGCGAATTGAATGGAGCGCACCACCTTTTTGAGCACTTCTGCAGTGCCGCTGGAAGGCAGCGTGATCGTGAGCTCGCACGTCTCCTTCGAGTACTGCGCGGAGATCGGGTCCGCCGGCTCACCCGTGTAGGAAGTGCGCAGCGAGTCCTCGGGAAGACATCCTGTTTGAATCTTCGCAGTTACTTTTCTGATAGGGTCGGAGGGTAAAGCGGCGAAGCCAACACCTGCGAACAAAACGGCCGGATCTGTGCCGTGAATGTAAGTCAGGTCGCTCGATTCCTTGTCTGCTCCAGAGAGGTAGTAAGTGCCTTCTTCGTAGCCTCCTACCCACTTGCAACGCGAATTCGCGACGGCTTCGCAGCTTTCGGAGTCCCCGATGGCTCTCCCGCCTGTCTGGCAGGTTTGCACGTCTTCCAGGGCTAACTCTTCGGCGATGTACTCCAACCGAGCGATGTCGCCCTCGTAGTACCGTCCGTCGCCAGCACCGAACTGCTCGCTCGACCCGCTCCCTTCGCCGACGAACGCGTACCGCTTCGTCGCGGCCCCCACCCCGCCCTCGTGGACGGCGGTCTTCGTCTTGTCCACGGCGCCGTCCACGTAAATGACCTTCTTCGCATTTGGCTTGCTGTACGTCACGGTCACGCAGTGCCACTGGCCGTCGTTCACCACCGTCACGCCCTGCATGTCGTCCACGCCGCTCGTCGCGCCATGGGACGAAAACCCGACAACCCCCGTGTTTCCGTACACGAAAACGTTGAAGTATTGCGAGCGGTCGAAGTCCAGCAAGGACCAGTTGTCGAACGCGCCGCCGGAGAACGACGTGCGGAATACAACCGTCACCGAGAACGCGTCGAGGGTCTCGTCGTCGAAGTAGAAGCTCTTCAGTGCCAGGTACTGCTTCGCGCCGTCGAAGCTGAAATGCGACGGATCCTCGAATCCGGGCACGTACGACGGCGCCGTCGACGCGGGCTTCTCGCCAATCTCGCCGACCCCTTGAGCAAGGATACCGTGGTGGCCTGCCCCGCTGTGGTCAACCCACAGGTCGCCGGTGACATAGTTACTCGCATCCAGAAGCAGCTCCAAGCCAGAACGAGCCATGCACTCACACGACCTCGCAGCCGCCTCCTCGCCAGGCAAAGCGTTATCCAACCCAAATGATGCCGCCGTGCAGTTCAGCCCTGAACCTTCGGTGGGAACCTTGGAGTACGTCCAGCCTGCATGTGCGCTGCCGAATTTCACCTCTGTAGTGCAAGCACACCACGTATGTTCCGCGCTGCAGTACGTGAACGGAGTGTTGGCTGCTTTCTCGTAGCAAGACGATTGGTAGTATTCGTACGTAACGCTGGTGTCAGCGCTGCGGAACAAGCATTTGGGGACCAGCAGCGGGATTTCCTCTGCTTCGTTGAAGGTCACTCGCTCGAACCCTCGGCACCCCGCCTCGACGTAGCACAGCTTTTGGCACAGCGACGCGGATATCGTCTCCACTTCGGACTTGCCCGCGAAGGCGCCTGTCGTTAACGTGTACGGCTTCCCCTTGCCGCATCCGACCCCTTTGGCCACGCCGTATTCCCCAGCTTCAGTATCGTAGCACAGTGTTGCAGAGACAACAGCGATCGCGCTGACGTGCAGCGCGCAACGCAACATATTGATTGTCTCTTGAGCGGAACAGTTTTCTTCCTGAGCGAAGATTTGTGGTTCGATGGTAGTTGGACACGAATTGAATAATGTGCCGCGCTTTCTTCTTAGATTTGTGGTTCGAACCCCCTCCCCCCCGGTGCCCTTACTGTGGATGGCAACCGGGTCTAAGTTGAACTAACCGCACGTCACTGACTAATGCCATGTGTGGGAAATCGCCACTTTTTCGCTGACCCTCGCCGCGCAAGCCTGGCTTCCGTGGAACATCCCGAAAAGATCGGGATGTCATTGCATGGTGTTGGTTAACGAAAAGCAAGACAGAGGCTTAAGTAAGGGTTTCTTCTTTTGCTCTGTTTCCGGTTTTCCCGCTTTTTGCCCCAGCTCTCTGCACAACCCTTTCTCTTGGTCATGGCGTCTTCTTGAGAGCCTTGAGGTCTCCAAAATCTTGCAAGCGTTCTCCTTCACGTCCTGAGTTGTATTACAAGCCGGCCGAACTGGGGAAATTTCAATTTGTTTTCTTTTTCCAAAACCAGTTTTGGAAAACCGAGAAAACCGCCCTAACTGAAGGTAAAGAAGTGTCCACCCAATCGTGCTAGTGATGTCAGTTGCAAACAACTAAACAGTTCTCGTCAGACAATCCGGACGAGCCGAAACTTCGACCACGGCAGCTAGTGGATTGGACTTCTCCTTTCCGGTTTTCAACGCTTGCTACAGGCGGGAAACACTATATCACCTTCGTCACAGGAGACCTCTTCAGGACATCATGATTCCCACGATTCCTTGTGTTCATTGGGCGAGGAGTTTCCCTAAACAAACCCAGCCTGCTGGCTCGGATGCGTGCCAGAATCGTGCACCCAACGCCTATTGCGAGTTGATAACCTCAAGAAAATGCAAATCACAAAAGTGCAAGTAGAAAGCTTTGGTACAGTAGTGCTCACTCTAGGGGAAAGGTAGGGGCAACACAAGCATTCAGAAAAGGTGCCACAGTCGAAAGCCGTGAGGCTATTGAGCACACAAGACGACCACCTTGCGCCACCTGCACTTCACCTGGTGGTGACAAGGGTGCGCCTTTGGTGGTCGACCTCACCTGAAAGACGTTCCGCGACTCTTTGGTATAGCCGGGGTTGTAGCTGACAACGGCTAGTCACGGGGCAGACATGCCCACGGGAAAACCCTGCCAGACTTCCCTTTTTATTCTACTCCGACGGCGCCAATCGTCGCACAGTTCGGCCCTGCTGCCCGGAATTGTGGCAAGAAGCCATTTTGATACACTCGGCTTCGCACACAGCGGCCGACATCTCCCGAGCCCGATAGCGAACACGAGTACAGCGACGGAAAGATGCAAAGGACTTTGAAAAGAGGGTCAAAAGTCCCTGCGACCGGTGGGCGAAGAGTTTGGAGATGCGGTCAGATCCCAATTATTGCTCCTTCACTCGGACCTATTCGGCCGTCCAAAAGTAGCTGTGCCCTCTTCCTTGAGCTTGTCGTCAGTAGTAAGCATCGAGCTGGCCGTGTGGGCGCCAGCTGCCGATGGCGGTTGCGAGGTAAGCTTGCAGCGCCTGTCGGTCGGCGCCTTCGGCCCGTATCATTTCGATGCGCTGGGCACCCAGCGAGCAGTTGAAGTTGAAGGGCAGCGGGTGCTGTGTGTACAGGCAAGGGGACGGCGGCAGGTTGTCGTCGACCTCCAGTCCTTGCCACAGCAGCGACAACAGATGCGCCGCTGAGGGCTGCGCGATGCTGTTCAAAGCTCTGCAGTAAGCGACGGACAGGCTCGCTTTTCCGGCTGCCGAGTCTTTGCGGACTCCAATGGACAGGACAAGCCCCGCGGTCCCGGGTTGGTTGTACCCAGTTCCTTCCAAGGTGGTGAACGATTCCGGACCCTTTCGGCCAGACGTCTTCGCGATGCCCCAAGGCAAGGCCATGATCACACCACCTTCTGGCATGTCCGACACGATCGTGACTTTCACGCCGCCGGCGACCCGCAGCAAACGGCAGATTTCCTCCCCCGAAATGATGCCTGCGCGCGCGTAGTCGCAAGGGCAGATCCCGTCGACGATGTTGACCGACGAAGACGGCGAGAACGTGTTCTCGTCGCTGTACCGGATGTTGTCGGGGACGCCCTGGCCCTGCCCGCCGTGTCCCGCGAAGGCCAGGAACAGGGAATCGCCCGGCGTGGCAGTGTCAACCAGCCATTTCAGCGACTTGAGAATGTTCTGCCGCGTCGGCTTCGCCTTCGCGGTGTCGTCGCTGAGGAGCACCTTCTCCCCGCCGAAGCCCTGGGCGCAGAGGAAGTCGCTCAGGTGGTGGATCTTCGACACCGCGTCCGGGATCTCGTACTTCGTGTTCGGGTACTGGATGGCTATCAAAACGGCGCGGTGCGCCCCCACGATGGCGGGGCGCGTCTCCGTAATCTCCTCCAGGTTCACGGGCTCCGGCGTCGGCGCGGGAATGGGGTGCAGCTGCGGGACACCTGTCGACGCGTGTACTGCATGCAACGAATCAACGACACGCTGCAGCCGGACCAATTCCTCCATAGGCTGCCCCGTTCCGGACAGGCCCATGGCTGCCACAGGTTCCAGCCCGGTGCTTGCAGCGAGCATCGGCCTCTTGGGCGATGCTGGCTTCGCCATCGGAATCGGCAATGCCCGATGAACGACCCCTTCCATGTGCTTCACGGGATTGAGCACAGACTGCCGGTGGGTTGCTTGGTCGTGCCTCAGCAGCAGCATGAAGTAGATGCTGCGCAATAAAGCTTGGTTCGGTGTGCTGACCAGTAGCGAGTTCAAGGTGTCGTCGAGGGGATTCCAGACGTCGATCCTGAGGCTCTTGGTTTTCTCGTTGTGGTACAGCTCCTTGATGTTTCGAATCGCAAACTCGTCTATGACAGTGCCCAGCGCGTTGTAGACTTTTACGGTTCGGTCGATAATAGTGAAAGACCCGTCCTCAACGACATGCGACGCATTGTACGTCAGCACGATGTTGTCGCGGTACTCGGCGCAGCTGACGGCAAGGGCTTCTTCAGAGCTGAGGCCCATGCGCTTCTCCCACCATCGTTCCTGATCCGGATTGCCGATGTCGTGGCCCTCCGGAAACAACTCGCGCAGCAAGCGGCAGTACTCCTGTCCAGCTTTGACGAGTTCTTCGTAGTCGACTCTGTCTACATAATGCGTTTCTTTCGTGCCGAGCACGGCGACACGTTGCATCGCCGCTACGATTTCCTGCACCCATTTTGAAAAGCGTACTGTAAAGGGGATACACCCTCCAATTAATAGGGCACACTATGAGCGGCGTATCTGCCGCATCTGCAGCTTCGCGTTTCTCTTGGGTGGTGGAATATTTTGGGCGTTTGCCCGGCGCCCAAAACGGATTTGCGGGTTCCCGTTCAGGGTTTGGTGAGAAAGTCATCTTTCGATGGTGCTTGCCTGGCATGTCATTTCGACATCTCGTAAGAAAGTCATCTTCAAAGATGCTTGCCTGAGAAAGTCATGTTTAGATGATGCTTGCCTGGCATGTCATCTCGACATCTCGAAGTCGAAACTGTGTGTAATGCACCTGAAGGCGAAGGCATCTTCCTGAGCTGCGGCCCGTGATCCCAGCAGTGTTCTCCCGATCCGGATTCCTGATAGCCCAAAGCTCGCGCAACTCGTGTACAAATGTACAAGCAAAACGTATGAGGAGCGAGGATACTACGGACACGACGAGAAGAATGTATGCATCTGTGTGTAAATGTCGAAGCGAAACAAAAGAATCTGGCCGGCAGCTACAGAAGCAGCTGTCGGGCATTTCGGCCGGACACGCAGGGCGTATGGACTGATGAAGGTTGTAGAGAGGGAAAGGGAGCCGCAAATGCCGGAAGAGGCGTGCTTTTGAATTCACTGGTTACAGAGTCGCAAAGGCAGCAATGCCTGGTGGACAGCATATTTTCTGAGCTGCACTGACGAACCAAACAACGAGCAAAGAACATCAACTGATCCATGCTGGTGAAAACTATCCCTCATGCGCGGCCGTTGTTCCGTGTTTTGAGGTGGCGATTCCGGCAAGGGGGGGGTTCCGCGGGGCAAAGAAATAGAACGCTTTCATTCTGTCGCGGGAAACGATTCCGGTACCATCGGCGCGACGACATCGTCGATCGGATGAGAAGGCCACACCGCCACGCAACTAGAAGCATGTATCGTTCTAGCTCTTTGATATGCATGCGCTCTGCGGGAGCTGGCGAGTGTCCAGTGTGTGATGCTACAAGAGGCTAGGTGAAACCTTTGCATCATTGAAGTAGTCGGCAAGAACATCGAGGGGCATGCTGATGTCATCAAAGCGGTCGTGGGGCATCAGCCGCTCCTCGACTTCCCGGTGGTATTCGTACGATGCCGGATGCGACGAAGGCACCGGCGAGAGACCCCTACTGTACGACGCTGCTGGGCTTCCCTGAGGTGACCGACTGCCCAATGATGATGTTGTGTTGCGCAATCGGTCTCGTGCGGCATTAATTCCGGACCCAACCACTGGAGGTGAACTCGGCACCGAGTAACTGAGGCCAGGCGTGTTCGGTTTCGACCGCTGGCTGCGGTTTGCGAGAGACGGCGTTTTGCAGCGGGGGCGGAAGCTGTGTTCGGCAAGCAGGTCGGTCGTGGTCCGTGGGTCTGGGTACTTGAAGGAAAACAGCATGCTCTTCGACTGCATCGCTCGCTTCAGGGATATGCGCTTCGGCGGACAAACCAGCTGCGTGAACTTCCGTTCCAAAGCGTTCGCCACTGAGGACGTGCTTCGCGCCGACACAGGCGACAGCAGCACGTCGGTCATCGTGTCAGGGTCTTTGCACTCCGCGTCGTTGGTGCCCCACTCAGCTGTGTCGTTGTTTTGGGTGATCCGGGGTTCTTTCTTTTTCCAAGCCTTCGGGATTTAGTAGCAAAGAGTTAAGCCGGCCCACCCCTATCTCCTCGAAATACATCAAAGTGCCTGTTCATCACGGCGCACCACGGTGAACCACGATTCATCAAATTCATCCCTGTCCCCAGGAGCTGCATAGAATTGCTCGGAGCTGTAATTGGGTACTTGAGTACCGAGACGAGCAGTCGCAGGAGAAGCGAAGCCCTAAACGCGTGCCTGAACGCGATGATCAAGACGAGCGGAAGAGGCGAAAGCATCATACATCACGTGCGAAGAGATCACCGTGATGCCGGCGATGCAGATTATCGCCACAGATTATTTGCATTCTAACCCAAACTAACCCAAAATATCACGGTCTGCGGGAAGGGGGTCGGCCGGCAGAGATGCTCTGTACACGAAACGCCTGCGCTCTTTTCTGTGCGGAACGAACCGTACTGTGTCTCGCTCGTGGGATTTCGGTATATCCATAAACACGTGTGGTTGGGTACCGGCTTTCTTGGTAGTGGAAACCTTCCGACGCTTTTGCTCGTACGGTGTCGCCGCGGCTGGTACAACTGATGATGACGACAAGAGAGAGAGTTGTTTTCGTTGGAATTCGATTCGAGACAAAGATAAATGCCGCTGTTGCCAGTGGCAAGCTCCTCTCCTTCTTTTAACACAGCCATGGTCGATAAACGGCATACTTTGTCGCAGGTACTCAGCCAGCGCGTCCCATTCGCCCTGCTGTTTCCTGAAGTCGAAACGAAAGAACTCGCTGCGGAAAAGCTTGTTGACGACGTCTTCGATCAAGCCTCGCAATTTGTGCAGTCCGAAGAACTTCGCCAAGACGCGCATCGTCGCTGTTGTGTAAAGGGCAGAGGGTGGGCCAGCCTACTGTTGAACTCGAAGCAGTCCTTTTGAGCAGCTGCATCTAAACCCGCCATGGCTTTGGATCATTCACGAATGATCCCCGTCATCTGCATCGCCTACCCAAAGGACTTGTTGCCACGCATATCTCAAGCTCCAACTTGGAAGCAAACCTCCTCGTGCAGGCAGGTCGGGAATGTAACAACGTGTTTGGAACAGCATGTAGGCAACACTGTGTCCCACCTGTTCTGGTCGCGTGCCGGTTCTTAAATGCACAGACACACGGGGCGCCTTCTCCGGGGCTGGGAATGCAAAAGACGCTTGGAAATGGTATGCGGCCCACTGTGTTGTATCTCCTTCCATTTGCTGAGGAGAAGCATACCGAGGTACAGAAACTCATAGAAGCCTCTCTCATGCGATGAGTTCGTAAACTTCTTCGTTAGAAGGATGTGGGCGTATTGAACTGTGTGTGTGGGTGTGTGTGTGTGTGTGTGTGTGTGTGTGTGTGTGTGTGTGTGTGTGTGTGTGTGTGTGTGTGTGTGTGTGTGTGTGTGTGTGTGTGTGTGTGTGTGTGTGTGTGTGTGTGTGTGAAAGTGCATTCGAAAATATACAGGCATATCTTATGCGTTTTTCTGGATGCCTGGCATTGCTGCTGGTGTCGTCGAAGGAAGTTCCCGCAGCTTTCTTAAAGCCCCCTCTGCCAGAGGATGTGTCTTGTATCGCCTTTCTGCCGATCACAGCAGCGAAGAAGTGAACGGCCGCAGCGTAGTCCAGAAAATGTGAAACGGGTTCTTGCCCCAGAGGCTGCCCTTTTCGTTTAATTCTGCAGATGCTATTAACTAAATGTCTAAGTTTTCGTAATTCGTATCCATGGTTAAGTGCGCCATTCGTGCCAGCCAAAGCTGGTGAAGCTACGCCGCCCACGTTGCGAGGGAGTGTTGAAATCCACACCGTGAAGCTTCCGGAATGCCTGTGTGCACGCCTGCCGGCACTGCGAGACTTCTTCGGCGCCGTCGCCGCTGTCCCCGCGGAGGCAGGGCGCCTTCTTTTTCATGACGTACTTGAACAGCGCGACGAAGTACGCTACGACGGCGCCGAAAAAGTCGCCCGACTCGTCTCGCTCCGTGCGGTTGAGCACGAAGGTGCCCGAAGGAGGGTATGCAGCACAGCCGTACCGGGAGTCCCGTCCGCTTTCCTGCTGCAGGGTGATCTGGCCGAAGTGGCCGACGGTGAAGTCGATGGCGCACCTGCCGAAGCGGAGGGCCGGCGACGCGGGGATGTCGAGGCTCGTCTTCTTCCGGACGAAGTCATTTTCGATCATGCTCGCGATCGGGGCCGGGATGGGGTACGGGTTGCCCATGCAGCTCAGCGCCCACAGCGGCTGGATCGTGAAGAACAGTTCGACGGCCGGGAGGCTGCACAGCTCCTGCCAGCGCGACTTCTCCGCGTTCTTCACCTTGCTCCAGATCAAGTCTCTCTCGTCGCTGATCCGCTGCTCCGCCGTCGGCCTCTTTGGCTGGTACTCGTCATCGTCGGCCAGCATGCACTACAAGTCCTGGGTGTTCTTCTGCTGATATCTTGCTTTTATACCCACTTTCCTTGTTCATTTGCGGGTGATGACTGCGCGACGCGGGTATGTCCAGCTGCACAAACAAATGGTGTGAGGATCTCTGTATCTCTGTTAGGAACAGATATCCTGTCGCCGCTTCCTGGCGAATCTTGTGTCACCAATAAGTCGAATAAGTTGTTGATGGCTCGCACAAAGTGACGTGGCTGCAGTACAGCCACTTTTCGGTGAACGTTGGCACATCGTAGGAGGCTTCAAAATTCAAAGCGAGTTTTACGCCTGTCGTACATCGGGTCCTCCGTCGGATATCTTTCCGACAATGGGCCAATTGACAGACCGGTCAAACACTGACCGCTACGGGTTCAAGTAATGCAGGAAAAGAGAAAAAACAGGTTTGCAAACAACGATGTGCACCGCGAAAGTGTAAATGGAAGAAGGTTGTAGTACATCAACCCGCTCTAGTGTTGCGGCCGTGCCGACAAGAGGGCGAGCATCAGGGGAAGCAACGGTAATCGTAACGTGGTAAAGGTTGTGCTACGTGAGTTGTGTCTCGCCACCACGTTCATGGACGTGCACCTCCTAGTGCTTTCGTAGGAGGAGGGGTCGCCACGGAGCTCTTTGAAGACTGAGAATCTGCCAAAACAACCCGAAGACCATCTTTTGTAGTGTAGTATCGTTTGCACTCTTTCGTCTTTCGTTGGAGCGCGCTCTCATTTCCCATTGAGTGGCTAGCCAAAATTCGGTGGTTTTTGTGCGGTTCCCGTTTGCGTGGTTGAGTTGGATCTTCGAGGTCGCCAAAGAAAAGATCCGAGGATCACCTTGAATCAAGCGTATTCGGGGGGAGGGGAAAGAGATCGTCAATCTTTTTCCAGAGGGGGTGCCGGCTATAATTCGCATGGCTTGACTTTTGGCGCTCACTGGTAGTTTGAACGTGTCCAGCATTGCGGTGGGCATGCTGTCGAGCACGTGGCGGTCTCAGCTTGTGTACCCCCCACACTGCGATACGAAGCGACGCACTTTTTAACGATTTGCCTCGCCGTTCGCTGAACGGTCTTCCACCTCAATCTGAATTGTCGCGCACAGGCAAGCCACGGACGCTTTGATACTTGGACCGCGCGCCGTTCTGCTTAGCATCAACGCTGTCCGCGTCTTCACCGCGGTCGCCGTTGCAATCGTCAGACTCCGGCTCTTCTTCGGTCAAGTCATCGGAGTCAGTCGAGTCGTCGTGGCTCGCAGCAGCGTCGTAAAGCTGCAGGCCGTTGTTCCGCATAGGGTCGAGTTCCAAAAGCTCGTTCTCGATCTCGGCCAGCATTTCTTCGAGGCACTCAGCGGGGCCGGCCAGGTAGTCGGCTTCTCTTGAAAGAGATGCTCCTCCTGCGCCTTGGCTGCTGCTGCTGATCCGCCGATCCCCCTTCTGCGGCGCGTCTGAAACCGTCACGAGGGACGCATCCTCCGACGCGCATTCTTCGCCTGCCTCGCTGGCGGTAGCAGAAGGACGTGCCCAGCATTCTCCGATGAATGGTTGCGCCGCGGTTGTTTGCTCGGTCGGTTCCACACGGGGGCGGAGAGCAGGGTTTGCGAGTGAGTTCCGCCAGTTGGCCAAGCGAAGCGATCCGATCGCTTCGTCTTGCCGTCTCGCATCCGCGATGCTTGCTGCGAACGCTTCCGCGTCGGCGCATTGCTGGGCGAGCTGCTGCGTGTCGAGGCTGGTTTGCTCGGTGGTTATGGCGGAGTTGACGACTGAAAAAAGACGCGTCATGG
Organism: Diplonema papillatum; assembly: GCA_030068145.1. NCBI lineage: Eukaryota > Euglenozoa > Diplonemea > Diplonemida > Diplonemidae > Diplonema > Diplonema papillatum. The sequence goes on from JAPJBO010000303.1 coordinate 15,014, forward strand.
CCTTCAAGCCGTCCGCCGCGGCATCCGACTGCGCCCCGAACAGATTCGTGAAGGCGTCCTCCAGCGCACGCTCGCTGACGTCCTGCTGGAGCTGCGCTTCGTGCTGGGAGACACAACTCGCGATCTGAGCGGACACGGTGTTGTACACCTGTTTCGCGGCTTCCAGCTCGGCTAGCTTGCCGGTTTTCGCAGCCTCGGTGGCCACGCGGGCTTCTTGGGACTCGGCGTGCGCTTTTTCTGCCGAGGCCGACTTGCGGTCGAAACGTGAGTGCGCGGCTGCCATGTTGGCTTGCTCGGTTTCGCGAACGGTGTCCTCCGCGTGCAGCTTTTGCGCCATGGCTCGTTCGGCGGCCTGCCACGCTTTCACGGCCGACTCGGTGTGGTCCTTCACGAAGAAGTTGACGACTTTTCGGCGGGCGAAGCTCAGCATGTCTTCGGCCCACTTCGCTTTGTCTTCGAACCTCGCCAGCTTCCCCTCCACCGGCGCCTTGTCTGGCCCCGGCGGTGTACCGCTTTGCCAGGGGACTCTGTTCCACAGCCAGTATCGCATGCTGAGCGGCACACCGTCGCCCCATCCCCCCAACCCCACCCGAGGGTTGCTCACGACCTCGCCGGCGGACCCTGAAAGCTGGCGGCCGCTGGCTGTCGCGAGGGGAGGGGGAACGTGGTTGGGCTGGGCCGGCTTGTCCTCAGCTTCGAGAAACGCAGGGCTCTCAGCGACGTCCGGGCAGTACAAGTTCGGGCGGCAGCCGGAGGCCATTGTGGCGATCCTGCATTCGGCGAGCAGCGTGTGGTGCTTCAGTTGCACGGCGTTGTGGTCTGCGAGTTTCTGCATGTCGAGGGTTGCCGAGGTGGCTTTGATGTTCTTCACGCAGTTCGCGAAGCGGAGGGTGCCGAGCGTTTCGAAGGAGGACTGCTGGCTGGGCGACACGGCCGCCAGGAGGAAGATCCGGTTGTTGCTGTCAGCGAAGCTCGACCGCAGCAGGCGCGTCAGCTTCGAGTCTCGATACGACACGTGCTTCGCCCGCCCGCTGTTCAGGTCGTGAATGACCTTGCCCATGGCTGACAGCGACTTGTTGATGTGTTTCGCCTCTTCTAACGCTGCGCCTTGCACCTGTCGCGAGTGTTGGCAGAGTTGCGAACCACAAAAAGACATTGACATGCACCCCGATAACAATTTGAGAAAGTGGTTTGTTGCGATGATGCAAACAAAAACGGGGGACTCGGATCTATTTGCTTGCATCGGCCGTACAGGTCTCCTCGGAAGGCGATCTAGAGACCGAGTGCGATGATGTCAGAAGCTAGCTGCCATTTCTAAATCTACCATCGATTTGAAAGCTACTTCGAGGGTTGCTGGGATGGACGTGCATGCCATGACCCTGGCAATCAAAAATAAAAGCTCGTCACTCGCACAACCGCGGCTGATACAAAACTAATGATGGTGATGATGGGAAGAGAGAGTTGTTTTCGTTGAACGCAGTGCCTGATCGTTTTTTACGTGAAGCTGGATTCAGGATGCAAGTGAAAACGCCACGGTTTGCGGCGACGAGCTTCTCGTTTCCTCCAACATTTCATGTTTGGTAAGAATATGATTGAAGGATGTTGGACCTGTGACTTTTTGATGCGCTCGGAGCCGGCGAGGTCGACAATCGACAGCCGCGAGCGGACCGTCTTCTGCCCCGGCTGCGCGTTCTTCGGCGCCTGCGTGACGTCGATCAGGAACAGGGCGTGGCTTCGGCTCGAGGTCTTGTTCATTTTGGTAGCAGACGAGCTCCGCTGCGCGTCGGCTACGCGGAAGACTTCGACGGCGTCGAGGAGGGTCAGGATGCTCCGTTTTTGAACGAACGGGCAGGTGCAGTCCTCGCCGATTTCACGCATGACAAGTTGCGCTCCGCTGTCGAGCAGGTCGCGCGGTTCGTCGTTGTAGACTTCGATCGCGCTTAGAGTGATGTCGACGGCGACCTCGCATTCCCGCCGGGCCTTGTACCGGAGCAGCTCAGCCAGAACGCGGAGGAAGACCCCAGTTTCGTCTGAAATCGAGGCGCCGCTGACCTCGCCCAGGATGGTGTGGGTCTTGCCCGAGCCGGTTTGGCCGTAGGCGAAGATCAGGCCGCTGCCGCCTTCCAGCGCCACGTCGACGACGGGCACGATCGACTCTTGGTACACGTCCAGCTGCCCTTCGCTCGCATCGAAGACGCGGTCGAACGTGAAGTTGGTCTGCCGGTGCTCCTCGACCACCGTCACCGCGTCCTCGCCGACCTTGTACACGCACGCATTTGCAAACCGTTCCCTCTCGTTCGGCGGCCGTATCCGGACAGCGACTTCGACTTGGCGCTTCATTCCTGCCCGACCATACCTCCTGTACACTAACGCAACCCAGTTGTTTCTCTTTCCTTCTTTGGTCTCCCTGAGTACAAGTTAGCTAAAGCAGTATTTCGTCTACTAATCCCTCGTACGTTCGACCGTTGTCTTAGTTTTGTTCCCCCTTCAGTACAGTAATGATATCGAGAAGTGGCCTGCTAGCGTACGAGAGTTATGCTTGCTTTTCGTGTGTGCGTCGATGATGTCGAAGCTCGTGTTTTCCAGTTTTGTTGGCAACCTCTCTGATGTTGCGTTCCCGCCTTGTAACGAAGCAGCTCTGCCAGAAATCGGAAGAAAGCGCCAGTTTGATCGGAGGCGCCGCTGACCTCGCCTAGTATGGGTGTGGTCTTTCCCGAGCCAAGTTTTAGCCAAAAAACAGGCCGCTGCCGCCTGGCATCACCACGTCGACGTCGACGGGCAAACTCGGCTGCACCAAAAGCGCGGTCGTATGTGAAAATGGCATGCAAACTGTCTCTCGACCTCAACCTCGTTCTCGTCGACCTTGAACGCACGCATTCGCAAATCCTTCCCTTTCCTTCGATGTTCGATGGTTGCATCCGCTTCTTAGCGCGCGGCCGCTTCAGGCACTCCGAAATCTGCCTTGCCTTGAGCTGATACTCGTGTGTTGTGGTGAGCCACCCAGTGCATTTTTAGGTCGGCTGCATCCTTGCACGCATGAACCTCATACCCAGAGGCGGCAATTGCCCATGACATTGAAACTACATCCGAAAACAGAACGTTCGTGCTTGCGCAAGACCCAACAGTACGAACGTCTAGCAATTGGAAGACCGCAGGCTCAGCTAGCCTTCTTCGTCGTGGCTCTCCCCACAGTGAGCGCTTCTTTCTCATGTACTTCGTAAAGGGATGAGGCAAGGAAAACGTTTCTTTCATGGAATGCGGTAGTGAAGTGTGTCGTTCCATCTCCAATCTCGAATCACCCTCCTTCCTGCGATGCTCTATCATAACGGAGTGGACCGGCGCACTGTGTTATTATTTCACTCGTTCATTGTCGACAACGTTGTTGAGAGAGGAGAGAAAGTGGGGAGGTCGTTTCGAGAGCTTGCATCCGAGCTTTCAGCTGCACGGTGCACTAGTCATTTGAGAAACAACGTAATGACTACTACTGAAAAGTGCTTACTACTGATTTGACGTGACTAGTTATGTTACTAGTTTTTTGAAGACTTGCTCTGCAGCAGTAAGAATGACTACTGCAGTTGTCATTCTTACTACTGACAGTAGTCATACGACTAGTAAGATTTCTGACTATCAAGTGACTAGTAAATGGCATGACTAGTGCACCGTGTGGTTCTGCTTACGCCGGGGGGGCGCAGGGTTTCCGCGTCTCGCCGTTGGGTGCGCAAACGCTTTTCTTCCCTCATGGCTGCGGCCGTGAGTTCAATGTTTCGCTTTTCCGTGCTTCGACTCTTCGAATCCAGTTTTTCCACCCGCCCGCCGACTTTCTGCTCGTGGGCTACTTTTCTTCACTGTAGACGCACTTTTCGTCACTGTAACCGTAGTTTTTCTCACTGTGGACGCCTTCGCCAATTCAGGCACTTCCAATCTGCTCCTAAACGTAGCCTCTCGCGGTATCTCAAAGTCGTCTGGCAGGTGGAAAAGCCATCTTGTTGCCGCAGAGAACTTATTCTCTTGCACTCGGTACGCTCTTTTGTTGTTGGGGCAGGTTTAGGGCAGGGGAGATTCAATTCGTCAAGCCGGAGCCGAGTGTTATTCACAAGGCGCCTTGGGCATTTGGTAGTAAAAATTCCTTTGAAGTGTGCAGGAATAGTTGAGCAGAGCTCCCTGATTTGCTCGAATAGTGAAGAAAGATGGCATGGGTCAGTGCGGTGCTACCTCCTTGACCACGGAAGATACTCTTCTTGGTTTCTTGAAGTTTCTTGTTGAGCTCAGACTTAACTATTCCACTGCTCTTGACTCACCCTGCGGTGAGTTGTGAGGCATCTGAGATACTGGATGCACCCTTACTAAAATTACGTGAGATGAGCATCTCTATTCATTGGACATGCATCGACTTGCTACCACAACTATCAGAGTGTCAATGCACTACTCGAAGCCATAGCTACGAAGTGGAATCATGCGGCGAAAAGCGCGACACATTCAGCCCCAATTTCGTGCTGGCTATTCGATGCTTGCTGTCCATCGGAATCGAGTGGGCAGGCTTGGATAGAAGACCGGCTCGTACAGGTTCCAGTGAACCCAGGTTTAAGCGAGGGAAGGGGAGGAGGACGTTTTCGGCTATTCGTTCTTTCGTCGGCGGCGGGAGTATGCCAGTTTCGAGTTCTTGCGGAGGTATTCCTCCAGAAACTTAGATGTGTGAGACACGGACGAGGAGGTTCACTGGGCATTCAGCTCTGCTGTGGGTAACGGGAAGTCACTGGCATGTTAATGAACTCACTACCATTCGGAGATCGATGGCTAACCTGTGAGAGTGCTGCGGAGCTGTTGGGGATCAGATACTGGTCCAGAAGTTCACCACCTCGTGGCAAAAAGGTTCGTTCGGTGCTCACACAAACTCTTTCATCTTTCGTATTCTTGTTGCGTTTATGGGGAGTCATTTGCATGCAAATGAGTACTACACCATGCCAGCTTTTTCACCACGTGACTCCTGAAGGATCACTCCCTCTGAGCTTTCGTCGTGGGGCAACCCTTGTCGGTTGCAACGGTTGCGGTGAGCTACTGCTGACAAGTTCATATCCGAAAAGGAATCGGAATAAGCACACGCCGTCCCCGAATATCACCGAACAAGCATACGCAAACGGAAAAAGCTTTTCCGTTTGCGTCGACAGGCACGCCGAGATGCGTAGGAGGCGAGTAGCGGGAAGAGCCGCCGGTCTCCTTTCGGGCTTGCTTGGTTGGTGGCGAGCCATCTGCGTGCCGACAGTCGTCTTTCCGTTGTCAAACATTCGTATGATTTGTGTTTTCGGAAAAGTTTCTTCTCTTTTTTTGATTGAGGTTTAGGGAGGTGCAGTTGAAGCCAGAGGTTGCAACTGCACTATCCTTCTTTTGTGGGTTAGGGAAAGGCATGTTAACTTCTAGCGTATTGTGGTTTAGAGGTTCGGTGTTTTAGGTCTCCGGTTGACCATTGAGGCTGTTTCTTGTAGAAGGTATGCAAAACGAAGATCGAAGATTCGAAGAAATCTCGAACTTTTTAGAGTTAAAGTTCGCTGCGGTATTTTAGGGTCTCCGGGTGACCTGCTAAATGGGTTTTTGAGCAAGTAAGGACTACGTGGGTGTGAGTAGTGGCTACGGGACTGTTTGTGACCGACCACCAAGTACATTCCTGCGTGGGATGTAGTCTTCTTATTGGATGCGCAATGTGGTGCGCAAGATGCCCTCGCCACTGTTTCTAACGGAAGGAGGGGGGTCAATCGTGAGCAGCTCAAACTCAAGGTCAAGTCAAGCTTCTTTGCAGCATTTGCATACTTTCCAGTAATACGCTTCTTCACGCGTCCGCCGCGTGCAATCGATGATGCAAAACAAACACGGACAAGCTCTCGTGTGCCATGAACGTCAGGTTGCGGGGCAAGCGAAAAGTTTTTCATTGACCGCACTGCCCTTAGCTCAAATCCTGGACAAGGTTCCAGGTGGCAATTGATCACGATCAGAGGATCCTACTCGAGCGGTTCAGCTTTCTCACACATTGCGTGCGGCTAAAAAATTAGTATGGCGCTTCCTTTTGTGTGTGTTTGTGCGCACCCGCGGGACGCACCTGCTTGTGCAAGCTTCATGGAATACGCTGCCTACTACTAACACCGACAATGCATTGCAATGCATTGCTAAGAAAGAAGAAGAAGAAAGAAGAAAAAAAAAGAGAAAGTAAAACTAAAAAAAAAAAGGCCGCTCCTGGTCGAAACGTGACGGTCAACCACAGCTTGCAAAGCTTGAGTCGGAGGCAGCACAGTGCCACAACCCCGTCCGCTCTGCCCTGCGGCTGACCGTCTCGACGAGCTCAGAGCGCCAAGCCCCAAGGTGCGCCAAGCCTTGATGCTTTAGTTTGGGAAATCGGTAGCCACTTGACCCGTAGGCCCGTGGCTCTGCAGTACCGCCGAACACGTGAAGCTTGGCTCCCCTGCAGCAGGCTTTCCCTGGTACCTGCTGCAGCAATGCATTGCTAACAAAGAAAAATAGAAATGAAATGCCCTGTTTGGCGGACTTTGTGTCCCCCGCCGGGATATATTTTGCTCTGCGAGCGGGTCTCGTCTTGTTTTGCTTGTACTTGCTTTTGTCGGCCTCCCTCGGAAGGCAGAGTTTACGTTTTCTTCTTGATTGGGTTGGTGGTGGCCGGCACTGGCTTGAGGGTACCCAGGGGCACTGATGCAAACTGTGAGAACCGGAGGTGAAATATCGCCGATCTTTTCCCATCCCATCGGTTGACGGCGAGCAAAGGTTCCCTTGCCCGGTACGAAACGTGGATCCCCTTGCTGCTTTGAACCGATAAGGTAACTAAGGGTTCTTTCGATGTCCGCGTTCTCGCCGAAGCAACTACAACCCGATCCACGGTTTTCATCTTCGTTGTCATCAAATTTGATCGCTTGTGTAGCGACACCACAAATTCTCCCCTAGGATTCACGGAGCGTGCATATTTCGGAACCGTTCAGCACTCTCACGCCGCTATTCCGCGGGGTCTCGATGCTTTTCGGCCGGCCGAAGCCCTGCCACCTGCACGCTTCCGTAGAGCTGCCACGTGCCTTCGAACGCATCGCGCACCGTTTTCCCCCTTCCCACGAACGCGAAGATGCCCGACTTTTTTTCGGTGAGGTTCACCTCGATGGCGAACGGGCCGTGCACCGGCGTCTGTTCCTTGTCCTCGGCGTTGTAGTTGTCGTTGATGTTGTAGTCGACAGTGGTGGACCCGAGGACGACGGCTTCTTTGTTCAATACCTCGAAGAGGACAGGGCAGACGAACGCGTCGGTGTCAGTCGTTGAATCTTCGACGTCGGCGTCGATGACGAGGTTGAGCCGGTGGAGGAATTGAGGGTTCTCAAGGGCCTTGTTCTTGCCGACGGAAGCTACGGCAGTGTTGATCCAAGACTTTACTTTTTCGTCTTCGTCGTCGATGTCACCGAACTTGATCGCTTGCGTGACCAGTGGTTCGTCAACTTCCAGCGACTCGGCTATTTCGTCTTCGGACACCCCGGAGGCGTGCATTTCTTGCACCGTCTTCAAGAGCGTGCTGCCATCGATGTTGCCTTGTTCCTTTCCCCAGCCAGCTTTCGTCTTCGCCGTGTTGCCTTGAGCGGTCACGCGGACAGTGAACGGGCCGTTCAGGTCAGCTTGCATGGCAGACGGCATGCCTTTGATCTCTTCCACTTGAACCGACACCAAGTAAGACGAAACCCTGCCGGTGCGTTCGCCCGAGAACTCCAGCCACGTCGGCGTCACGACGAGGACGGACGGCTCTTCGTTGACACCGACGCACGGTTTGGTCTTGAACACAATCTCGCCTTTTTCACCGAGGGACTCATCTTTAACCTTCCGAGCCAACGCGAACTCGGCGTTGGCTCCTTTGTGTAGCAAAGTCCGTACGGGGACGCCGTTTCTCACCAGCGAGCCACCGCCGACGGTTGGTTCGGTGGTGTATATCATGCCCAGGGAGTCGTCGAAGCCGCGGAGCATGCCGTCGGCGTCGAGGACTTCGACGTCGACGTTCTGGTCGAAGTCGTGCACGACGAAGTCCTTCACGTTGCCTTCGGTCCAGACGGGGTCCAGGGACGTCACGACGCTGGTTTTTTCGGTCGACCCGCCGACCCTGATTTTGGCGTACGCGTCGCTGTTCTTGCCGCCGGTGACGGTGATGTCGCCGGCTTCCAGATTCCTCGCCGATTCAACGGTCAGCCGGAGGACACCTTTTGGTTTCGGGTAGCTTAGTTCGACGGCGTGGTCCAGCAAAGGGTCGAATGCCTGCACGATGTAGTTCGGCACGCAGCAAAACCCTGCGATCCCGTCACGGATCGCGTTCGTGACGAGGGACGACATCCCGGGAATCTTGTCGACGACGTTGAACACGCCCGAGTACTCGATGCACACGTCCGGCGTGAACGGCAGCGTGACACTGAGGGCGCCGACCAGAGGGAGGTCGGGCAACATGGGGCCGATTCGGATCTTGACCGTCGCTCTCAAGAGAACGTCCTTTATCCCCACTTTGATCGTCTTTGTCCCGAGCAGCGTCTTCACCAGGACCTCGACTCCTACGTCCACGTCGGAGGCGAACGTGACGTCGTGCAAGGTCACCATCATGCCGTCGTACTCGCCTCCCCACCCGTTTGTTTTCACGAGCTTTTCGACTTCGATCGTGCCTAGCGTCGGCGGCCGGGAGCCCAAGTCCGCCCGCGGGATCTTCACGTCCAGCTGCAGCGGCAGCGAGGCCGCCGCTTCCTTCGCGACTTCCGAGCACTTCGGCTCGATGTCGTCTTCGACTGTTTTCTCGGCGAAAACCTTGATGTGGTCCCACAGGGAGACGAGCAGCAAATTGATCCACTCGAGCGTTTCAGCTTCCGACGAAGTTGGAACGCCGTCGTTGTTGATTCGGCCTAGAATCGAGTCGTAGTCACCCCACGTCAGTGCGCCGGATTGGAGGCATGCGTGCAGGGCGCTCTCTTTCGTGCCGGAAGGTTCGGTCGTGAGCAAGTCGGCTTGCTCGTCGTAGTACTTCTGCCGCTCGACGAGCTCCTTTTCTTCGGCACGGTCGCGGTTCTCCTCGACCCAGTTGACGGTGGTCCATTTCTTCCCTTTGAGGTTGTTCTGCTTGTAGTCATCCGCGAACACGTCGTCCTTCCACCACTCCGCGAACTCAGCCGGGGCATCGAGGGAGTCGGCCTTCAAGTCCCAGTTTGCAGGGAGCTCTTTCGCAACTTTTAGGCTTTTCACGGTCACGCCGCCCTGCAGCTGCACCGTGGCTTTTCCGTGGCGGTGCGTGAGCTCGATGGGGAAGGGACCTTTAGCGTCGGCTTCGTCTCCGGTTGCGACGTCTGATACCGTTAATGTCGTGGTCCCGAGCACCTTCTTACGCTTTCCGAGGACCTGCAGGCGGACTTCCTTCGTGGCGCGGGCGCGCATGTAGAGGACTTGCTCCCAGTAGGGCGATCGGGCTGCGTTCGCTGCGATGAGCAGCCCGCTGACCGAGGCGTGCCAGGCCAGCATGTCCGCTGACTTTTTGTAGAACGCCTTCCTCTCCGTCAGCTCCGCGTTGTCCGCCAGGGGAAGCCGTTCGTCCTCCCGCTGGCTCGCCCACTGCACTTTTTCGTTGTGCAGGGCCTCCGCCGAGTTTGGGAACATGCTGTGGTTCACGATGTAGTCCCTCTGCTTCCACCAGACGGCGGAGCCGTCGACCTCGTCGGGGTCCAGCGCGTAGCGTTCGCCGTACTTTTCGAGCGCTTGCTCGATGAGCTGCGTGCCGATGGTGCCGCCGAGGCCGGTGAAGCGCGCGATTTCGTCGGTGGATCGGTCCGGCTGGGTGCGGATGATGCGCAAGATCTCGGCGGACTCGGTCCAAGACCCTGGCTTCGCGTTGCCCGCCTTCGTGGTCTCCGTCTTCCCGTCCACCGTCGCCGAGATCGAGAACGGCGCCTCCTTCTGCAAATCCTCGGGCACGTCTTCGATGTCGGAAATGTGCACGGACACCAACCGGTCATCCTCCGCGGCCTCGCTGTCGACGATGTCGATCCACTCCGCCTTCAGCTGCAGCAGGCACGGAGGGTAGTCGCCGCCCTCCTTTTCTTCTCCGACGACCGGGAGCCAGTTCTTCAACAGCGGCACCTCGGCGATCCGCCGCTTCACGATGCGGTTGACAGGCAGCCGCTCGACGCTGTGCGGTTTGTTGGCCATTGATAAATGGTACACGGGTTAAGGCAGTCACCCAACATTCCCTTGCGCTGGTGATATCAGTTACAAAGACGTGTTCTTACTTCTCCCTTTCTTCGGGGCAGTTCTCGACAGACAATACGAAGAGCAGAAACTCCACGATTGACGGAACGCTGTGCGGTTTCGTGGCCATTGAGAGCGGAGTGCATGCCCCGTTTCATTTTGCGATTGACTCACTCTATTAATAAGCGTTCTTGCCTTATGAATACCAGAGTTGTAAGAGGGTGCCTGAGTCACACCGAATAGCGGGTGTGCCACCAACCAAAACGCGTGTCGATCCGCACGCGGAAAGCGGGTGCGACACCCGCTTTTTTAACTCCAGCTTCTGAGGCTGGAAGCTCCACCGTGTAGCAAGCACAATCTTCAGCACGGTGTATTTTGAGATGTTTTGTGCAGGGTTTTGCTTTGCGGGTCTGGGACCGTTGGACAAGGATGTGGCAGCAGTGGCATAAGGGTTCTATACAACTCAGTCAAGTAGTAAGGTATGTACGGGGAAAGCAGGAAAGGCACACCTTCCGACGAGGTCGTCTCCGTCGACGATGATGCTGAAATCGTGGTCGAGAACGTCGATGACGAGGTACTGCTCCTGGTTGTAGACGAGGAAGTCGAACGTCTCGTTCCACTTGGGCCAGCGCGTGTTCTTCAAGTACTTGGTCCGGTGCTCCTGCGCGCCGACGCGGATGCGGACGTATGGGTCGCAGCCCCCGCCGAAGTCCATGCTGGGCAAGTTGGTCGCGGAGACCACCGTGAGGCGCACGATGCCCTCCGGAGGGGGGCACGAGAGCTTGGCGGCGTCCACACACGGGTGCAGGGGCTTCGCGATCAGGTTCGGGACAACGCAGGCCGTCGCGAGGGCGGCGTCGACCTTGTTGCGTACGATGCCGGCGAGCCCGGGGATGTCGACTACGTTCGCGAGGCCCGTCCAGTGCAGCCTGAGCTTCGGCGGGTTGACGAAGCCCATCTCCACCCCGCCTACCAACGGGTTCTCGTCCACAAACGGCCGCAGCCACACGAACAGCGTCCCTTCGAACTCGACGTTCTTCACCCCCGCCCTCCCCACCGGCGTGCTCAGATCCGCCCGCAAATCGCTCTTGTACGCGATGCCCAAGCTCAGCTCGAACCCCCCTTCAGGGCGGCCGTCGATCCCCGCCACCTTCCGGGCCGTCATCGGACCGAACGCTGGCGACTGCTTGCCGAGGTCGAACTTTTGGAGCTCGATTTTGGTGCTGAAGTCCGCTTCGATTTCGGCCAGGATGGGGTGCAGTGTCTTGTCGATGGTTTTTTTGGTGAACGCGCGGATGGAAGGCCACAAGACCTCAAGCATCGTGGTCAGCCAAGAGAGTCCTTCAGGGAGGGTCGATTGGTTGCCGGAATCGTCGTCGGTGTTCGAGCTGCTGTGCAGCCTGCGGACGGCTGCATTGAACTCGTCCGTGGTCAGTGCGTCGAGCTCACGCGCGTGCTGCAACGTCTTGACCCGGGCTTCCTTCTGGACATCCTTGCGGGCCTGCTGCCTTTCCTGCCGCTCCTGGGCAATCTTCGCCGACGCCTCGTTCATCTTGCCTTGCTGGTCCTGGCTGACATGCGGCTGTCTGTCCGCAGCCTTGTCCTCTGCCTTGCGGGGCAGGAACAGCGCTAAGAACGCGCCCATTCTCACCGGTTGCGCGTGTGGTTATCCTTTTTTTTTTTTTTTCTTCGTATAAGCACCTGCTTTGTAGGAAATACTTGAGGAGACTGCCAGTTGCGAAATCTCAAAGGAGTATGGTGTGGTGGTAGGCATAGTGTGGTACTCATCGACATGCCGATGACTCCCCACTATCGCAACAATTTTCCAATCTCAAAGGAGGTAAATGTGGTGTACCCCACAAGGAACACAGGTAAATCTGGGGTTTAGTGGCGGGCGTAAGCGTCGTCAACAACAGGCGGCAGGTATTTTTCTTTCTTGAAAGAACCGTCAGGGATAGTTGGTTGACCTTTTGAGTTTGTGCTCGATCGCGATTTAATGCCCAGGTGCGTGGGGGAGCGTCTCCTGTACGCCCTTCGCGTTTTGAGGCCGTGAACTAAAGGGAGGGGGTCGAATAATAACACCTGTGTCATTATTCGATTTGTCGAATACTAAAAGAAGTTCCGGGTAGCCGAACAGTAGCAGGATCAAGTAGTGGTAGTGTTTTTCGAGACTGGAGGTCCTATGAACAGGCAATGTGAATAGCCTCTATTCGAGCCAACCCGGCTTTTATTTTTTTTGTGCAAAAGTGTATTGTTTTTTGGAAAGCGCCGTGCTAGCTTTTTTTTTACCGTCCAAAAGGTATGAGTGACCGGGCGTCGGCCTTCAGGCCGGTGGGCCCGGGTTCGGACCCCGCCCATGACACTTTTCCGGTCGAAGATTGTTTCGAGGTTTTGTTGCATTTCCGGGTCCAATGTGCCCGAAATCTGCGTTTTTGCGGAGTTTCTCAGTACTCTCGCGGTATTTGGGTCACCACGGGAAACGGAGTCGGGGGGAAAATGTTTTTTGGGTTTGAAGAGCGCGTGGTGCTTGCACCACTGAGGCCAGGTTATTTAACCGCGGATTTAGTGAAGGATTGTTCAGGAAACGGTCGCGAGCGAAACCCGACCAGGTAACGACCATTTCACTGTCTTCTTTGTTTTGTGATGCGAACATCACGAGGTGCTGTCCGAAGACACCGCCCACGTGAGCACTGTTAAGCAGCGGTTGCCAGATACTCCCGTAGCACCTATTCACGGGTTTGCAGGGGTAAAAAGGAAGCCCGGGTTGGGGAGGGTGGTGGGTTTGGTGCGTAGTATTCTTCTTTTTTTGTTCTTTCTCGGTTCTGGTGGTGCTGCTCCTTCCTTCTCGTCCTGTATTGGGTACGACTTTTTTTGTTCTTTATCGGTTCTGAGCGTTTCCATATGCCTTTTCCTGCTTTGACATGCAGTCCCTTCCAAACTGTACCCCTCTTGGTGTTCGGGGTTGGGCCGTATGGTAACGGGGGGGGGGGCCAGGGGGGTCTCCCCCCCGGTACTGGCGCCGAACTTGCCACCAGAACCCGAACTTAGCTTCGCCCGAACTTTGCTTCACCTTCGCCCGAGCTTTGCTTCACCAGAACTCAGCTTCGCCCGAACTTTGCTTCACCAGAACTTTGCTTCACCGAACTTAGCTTCGCCCGAACTTTGCTTCACCAGAACTTTGCTTCACCCAGAACTTATCTTCGCCCGGACTTTGTTTCGCCCGAACTTAGCTTCATCCGGTTTTTGCTTCGCCCGAACTTTGTTTCGCCCGAACTTAGCTTCACCAGAACTTTGCTTCACCCGAACTTAGCTTCGCCCGAACTTTGCTGTTCCCCGAACTTTAACTGCTGCCTCCAGTCTCGCCACGCGCCGGCCTCAGCCGAGCGCACGTACTTAGACAACCAGACGTGTGTCAAATGACTGTTATCATTCGACCCCCCCTTTTAAAGGGAAGACCGGATTCGCCCAGCGTAGTAGCGCACCAGGTGGTATACCCGCAATGTGCCTTTCGCCATCGTAGAGAAACGAGTGGTCGAGCACTGGTCGACCACTCTTTTTTACAGTGGTCGCCCAAAGGCCAGGCAGTGGCCAATTGGCCAGCAGTTGACCAGTGACCGACCAGTGGACGTAGTTCTGGAAACAATAATCCCTGCAAGTCGAGTAAGTAGCGCAGCAGCGACAGATAATGGCATTTCTTGTTGTGCGTGCGTCTGGCGCTGCGATCTGTGCGTGTCTCTGTTTCTGCAGACATCCAGAAAGGAGAAGTGTAAACGAACTCACTGCCGATGGTCTTCGCCACATTTCCACGGGAAGCATGAGGACAAGATGGTGTGAGCGAAGAAAGCGGAGAGAAGTCCCTGTGCCGAGCGACTTTCTGAGACTAAGAAGTGCGCACAGTACCAGATCCGTAAAAACGGTCCTTTGTTTGGGCGCACTTCTTTCAACCGGGTTCTTGATGTAGATGTAACGGGGGTGAGGATAGCAAGCTGTCATCGATCGGCTTTTGTTCCCGACATTATTCGGTTGACGAAATAGGGGGATCGAGTGTAAGGAAACCCACGCCCGAAGTAGCTCACGAACAGGGCGATACTCTGGACAGATTGTCCTGTCTGCCCGCATATCTGCAGCGAAGCAAAAGCAGGTATGCACGCGCGAAACGCAGAACACGTTTTGCAGTAGAGATCGCATTTGAAAAGGGAAATGTTTAGAGATACGAAGGTTGTACAACGAGCGCACACCACACGACCAACTTTATTTCTAAAACCACTCTCCACCATGAGCTGTCCCAGTTTGGCAAGAAGCTGCCAATGACTGACGACTGACACATTGCGGGCTTGGCCAGAAGAATGCAACGTTTGCTTGAGAACACGCACGTCCAGTCGTTTGCCTCAACTACAGAAAAGACAGGCGCTTCGTTTTGTTTGTGCGTGCCAGCGTTGATCGTTTTCCCACTTGCATTTACCCTGTGCCATTTACAGGTTCGGGATTCTGATCTACCACCAAAACACGCTGGCTACGTCTTTTAAGCCTGCACAATACATTGAACCCGCACGATGTTAATCCTAAAAGAATTGATTGTGACGACACGACAGCACACGACCAGACGAAAGAGGGGAGAGGGAAGTGAAAGGTGTAGCGAGGGAGTGAATGAGCGCACGAGGGTGAATTGCGGGGGGTAGTTGCTTCGATCGAGTGAGAGAGAGAAGGAGAGACAAAATAGAGGACAGGGACCACCTCTCCGCGAGAGTTTCCGATTTCCCCAGAA
Organism: Diplonema papillatum; assembly: GCA_030068145.1. NCBI lineage: Eukaryota > Euglenozoa > Diplonemea > Diplonemida > Diplonemidae > Diplonema > Diplonema papillatum. The sequence continues at coordinate 30,021 of JAPJBO010000303.1, forward strand.
CGCCCTAATATTACTGGCTGGTTCGTCTCGCAGGAGACCGTCATGTCACCAATGCCAAGGTCTCTCCTCTTTTTTGATCCTAAAAGCTTTGGCGATCCCGATAGGAACATTAGCTTCCACTGAATGCGGGGTACAACCTAGGTCTCTGAGTGCCCAATCCCTCGCAATGAGAAGAGATGCGTGGTTTGGTCAATTCATTCACTTGCTCGTTGTCGTGAAATGGCTATCTTGCGAGGTTACGAAACTCAGCTGGCTGCGGTGTGTACGTGTACCCTCTGGTATAGTAGGTTCGCAACGTGGATGTACCACGCGGCGCAGGCTTTGAGAGAGATTGTTAAGGTTGCTGGCCGGGCCCACACAAAGGCTTTCTAGACACGCGCAACGCTTTCTGGTAGCTTAAGACAAGCTGACGCGGTGCGTGTACCAGAAATAGGCAACGGAGACGAGAAGGGGGAGCCAGAAGCTGGGGCCGGGGCATTTGAACTTCGCGGCGGAGCCGCGGGATTGAAGACGAGCCAAGGCGTTGGCCTGGTCTTCCGCGAGCTGCAACCGAGTCAGAACTGGCGCGTGGCCGCGGCACTCCGCGATGGAGAAAGCGGACATGCCGTTCGAGTCGAGAAGGTCGGCGCGGGCGCCGGCCTGCAGCAGCAGGTCGACGACGGCCGGGTGCCCCTGCCAAGCGGCTCTCATCAGCGGTGTCATCCCGTTGTCGTCCGCGCAGTTCGGGTCGGCCCCGTAGCGGAGGAGCGAAGCCACGACCGGCAGCGCCGGGTGCCAGCTTGCGTACATCAGCGCCGTCATCTTGAACACGTTGCACCGGTCGACCCGGGCACCACCGGAAAGCAGCCTCTCCGCCACCGCGGCCTGCCCGGCGTCGCAGGCGCGCATCAACGGCGTCTGCCCGACGTCATCCGCTTTGTCGGCGTCTGCGCCCGCCCACAGCAGCCGCGACACAATCCCGGTGTGGCCGGCGCAGCTGGCACACGTCAGCGCCGTCATCCGGCACCTGTGTGCAGTCGGTTTTTCGAGGCTATAGAGGTCCTATGAATATATGCGGTATGAATAGCTCTATTCGAGCCAACCCCACTTTTCTCTACACTGAAACCCGTGCGCACATTGTTTTTCGAGTTGATGAAACCAGAGGGGAAATTCTTAGTCTAATCTTTAGACAGAACACTGTCATACAGGAGGGGAGAGAAATCTTAGGCGCCCTCATCACGAGCATGTCATCAACGCATGTTGACGCTGCATACGTATTTGTGTAGGTGAGAGAAGTGCGTAATATTAACACCCCTTTTCTTATCTATATGCCCAAGACACCCCATTTGGGGGGGCATGCGTGGCTTCTTTCGTGTACACTTTACTTGCTTGCTTTGGCAAGTCTGGTTCGTAACAATTTGTGACCGACACCAAGATCTCGGTTATTAGTCGGCTTCTTAATCCTGGTTAACCCATTCCGATGTGCCGGACAGATATGCCGTTTTTAATCATTTCTTTCCCCTGGTACTAGTACCAGGGAAAGCCTGCTACACGGGAGCCAAGCTTCACGTGTTCGGCGGTACTGCAGAGCCACGGGCCCACGGGTCAAGTGGCTACCGATTTCCTAAACTAAAGCACGAAGGCTTGGCTTGGCGCACCTTGGGGCTTGGCGCTCGCGCTGAACACAAGCTCGTCGAGACGGTCAGCCGCAGGGCAGAGCGGACGGGGTTGTGGCACTGTGCTGCGACTCAAGCTTTGCAAGCTGCGGTTGACTGTCACGTTCCTGGACCAGGAGCGGCCTTTTTCTTTTTTTGTGTTTCCGACGATCCCGTGGGACGTACAGATTTTTTCTTTTTTCTTCTTCTTTCTTCTCCCCTGGTAAGGGATGTGCGCCGGGGACACCGAGAAACTCCAGAAAGCATGGAATGGAACGATTTGCGACGTATCTTTCCATTGCCGCCCTCGGAGGCCAAAAGTTCGTCATCACGGTTAGACAATCGACACAAGATATCAGTGGATATGCCCATGTCGACCCTGTCACAGAAAACCCAAAATTATTAATCTGCAGGTGCCGGGGCTAAATGCGTAAATGGTGTCAGCCGAAGCTGTGTGTGAAGTGAGGAAGAAACCCGAACCTGTCGGTGTCGTCAGCTCCAGCTCCCGCCTCCAAGAGCTTCTTTGCGACTTCGTCGTGCCCGCAATCGCACGCGATCATGAGTGCCGTTCGCTTCTTCCGTATGACGGCCGCCAGGTACTCGCGCGTGTCCATCGCAGCTGGCTTCTGCTGGGAAAGCAGCAAGGATCCCTTTTTGGGTGTGTTTTTTGTCTTTCTACCCGGTGGAGGTCAAGTAACCGGAGCGACCGGAGAGAGTGTGCTTGCGTTGGGTGGTAACCTGATGAGTTTGTGTATCGATTGTCTGATGAGTTTGAAGCCCCGCAACGGCTCCCAAGTGCTCGACCACTGGTCGACCCCTGCCTGGACCATGGGCGACCACTGAAAAACAGTGGTCGACCGGTGGTCGGCCACTGTCTGGCCACAACGAGTGGTCGACCAGTGTGTTAAACCAGTCGTCGACTGGTTTAACATGCGTGGCCGGCTGCCAGTGTAAAACGAGTGGTAGACAAGTGCTGTTAAACCAGTCGTCGACTGGTTTAACACGCCTGACCGGCTACCTACTGTAAAACGATTGGTCGACCAGTGTGTTAAACCAGTCGTCGACTGGTTTGGCCGGCTACCAGTGTAAAACGAGTGGCAGACAAGTGCTGTTAAACCAGTCGTCGACTGGTTTAACACGCCTGACCGGCTACCTACTGTAAAACGATTGGTCGACCAGTGTGTTAAACCAGTCGTCGACTGGTTTAACATGCGTGGCCGGCTACCAGTGTAAAACGAGTGGCAGACAAGTGCTGTTAAACCAGTCGTCGACTGGTTTAACACGCCTGACCGGCTACCTACTGTAAAACGATTGGTCGACCAGTGTGTTAAACCAGTCGTCGACTGGTTTAACATGCGTGGCCGGCTACCAGTGTAAAACGAGTGGCAGACAAGTGCCGTTAAACCAGTCGTCGACTGGTTTAACACGCCTGACCGGCTACCTACTGTAAAACGATTGGTCGACCAGTGTGTTAAACCAGTCGTCGACTGGTTTAACATACCTGGCCGGCTACCAAGACAAGTGCTGTTAAACCAGTCGTTGACTGGTGGTCTACCACTGGTCGAGGCCGATGGGCGACCACTGCAATACGGGTGGTCGGCAGCAGTTTCCCTGTTTATTCCTCCACAACTGCGCTGCACTTCCTGTTTGATAGGCGGCTGTACTTTTCTTGTGCATGCGACTGCACTTATCCCTGTTTGAGACTGAAAATTTCCCGTATAGTCTGCGACTACGCGTTTTCCCATTTAATCGTCACACAACTGCGACTGCATTGTTCCCTGTCTATTCTGCGGCGGTAGCTTTCCCGTATCATCTACTACGCTTTTTCCAAGTTTAGTCCTTCGCAATACTGCCCTCGCAAACAGCGGAAGTGTCACAGCTAAAAAACGGTGTTTCACACACCGGACACACCGAAGAACCGCAGCACCTGCGAGGTCGACCACTGCCTGGCCTATGGGTGATCCGAGTGGTTGACCAGTGGTCGATCAATGGTCGACCACTGCCTGGCCCATGGGTGACCCCTGGAACGAGTGATCGACTAGTGATCGACTAATCAGGTCAACTGACCCTTTAAAGTGCGTGAGTCCATTCCTAGAATGGCCCACCCACACAGGCCCTGTGAGTCGCTCAGTGCTGTTTGGAGTGCGTGAGCCCGTCCTTAGAATGGCCCACCACACCGGCCCTGAGTCGCCGTGTTGGAGGCAACGCTGGGCATCGACGCCGCTGGGCTCAAAACGCGTCATGGCCGGCCGGGCGTTGTGTTGCGCACAAGCGTCTCCGCTGGTTTGGCGGGTTGCTTGCCCCCTCAAAGAAGTTCAGACTATTGGACTAGCAAAGGAAAGGAAAAGAGAAGCGAAGCGTTGAGGAGCAAAGGGCGCCCCTGTGCGCCGTGTCCAAACCAGCGGGGGACGAAGCAACCGCCCACGGTTAACGCCGCGGCGAGGGGATAACCTTTTAGGACGTTCCACCTTTGGTGGGCAAAGAAGGGGTGTGCGGGGGGGAACGAGAGATGAAATACTCGGAGGTGCCGCCGGTGCTCATATTTTGAAGAAAGCCGTGGGATTACAGCTGGTCCCGAAAAAGTGGTCGGATGCTCGTTTAGGCTCAAAAAAATGGCTGCAGGATGCGAAAACAAGGGAACACTCACCTCCCACAGTGAAACTCCCGATGGAAATCCAAAAGAACCCGATCGCAAAACAAGTCCGACTGGCACCCAACCCACAGGGTATCCGGAAAATATCAAAATGAAAGGGGTATTGGGGCCGGGACTAGTTTGTGCCCCGTCGGGCACAAACTCCATCGGGAAGTTTCGGAGAATGCACTTGGCAATTGTGCTGCCGAGTTTGCGAAAAATTTCTTGAGCTCGCTACTCTTTTTCAACGCGGGGTCCTGTTTGGACCCACATTTTACCAGCTGTTATCGCATTCGTGTTGCGTGTGGGGCGGGCACAATTTCCTCTCCTTCGTTGCGCACACGGCGGCCTACATCGACTATTTCTGAAAGAAAAGAAGCAGGGGTGCTTATTTTAAGGAAAGAAGGGTGGGTCAGGGAAGGGGATAATGCTGCGAGCGCGGCGCAAGGCACGTTGCTGCTGTCGGTGCGGGGTCGCATGGCTCCACGCTTTGTTAGTTGTTGAAAGGATGCTAATACTGCATGGAATAGTTGACCTGAACTCTTGCCACCCTTCCTCGTCAGGGCTTACGCTCCGTTTTCGGCCTCAGAAAAAATACGTGTGGTCCACACGTGGACGCTTAAGGTTCGAGGGAAAAATACTCGACGTAGCTGCTTCGACTCCGAATGGAACGGGGGAAATATAGAGGTAAGGGGCAAATACAATACAAACACAATCTGATTTGTTCTTCGCTTACACCACCGTGTGTTGTTTTCTCACTCAAGACTTTGACCTGTTGTGTTTGTGTGATTTGTCGTGCAGGGGTAGACCCGCATGACCTCACGTCCGTTCAACACGTGGTTCGGTAGTTACAGCACTTGGGATCCCTTTCTGTTCTTTGTCGGGCAGCATCGTCGAGCATTTCCTTTCAAGCTGGCGCTTACGTAAAAAAGCCTTCCCCCTATGTGCGGCGGGCAAAAACAAACAGCCTCACTACTGGACTTGGCGAAACCTGGCTGTGCGGCCTTGGCAACTGGTCCTAGACTCCCCTGCACGTAGACCAACCTGTGGCAAGCACATGTGGGGGAAAAAAAAAATCAAAATACACATGTGGTCATGTGGTACCTGTGGATCCCCACACGTGGAAGCACGTGGGGGAAAAGAATCCACGCGTGTAACGCGTGTAACGTGCGGAAATCCACACGTTCCACACGTGGAGCGCAAGCCCTGCTCCTCGCTCCCCCACCATCGCGGGAGTCGGGAACTCAACGTAAGCTGAAGCGGGGTTTAATTAACCAGTTGGATTCTTCTTGTTCGTAACAGTTCCAAGCCGACACTTCATTGCGGGCACAACATGCAAAAAGGCCTGGAAGAAATCAGGAGCCGCGGAGCACCCGAGAGCGCCACTCACAGCACCTTCAATCTGAGCCCAGACCTAAACCCGCACTGACAATCCCGCATGTGTCCTCAGAGCCAATCCTTTTCCCGAAGTTACGGAACCAGTTTGCCGACTTCCTGATCCCTCTCTTTCGCGAGAATGGGCGAAGAACGCGAACACACTTGTATCCGTTTTTCTCAAGAGCTGCAACTCAACTATTCCTGCTCTCGCAAGCGCGTTGCGATGGAAATCGAGAGCCCCGCCGCTGACCCTCCTGGCTGGTACAAAACGTTGGCACGCTCGATCGTTGCTTGTGTAACTAGAATGCAGGCAATTTATGGCGACAAATCTGCAAATCCGTGTATGATGAACAGAATGCAGAAAACCTGCCGGCGAACAGAATGCGAAAACCCGACGGCGAACTCTATCTACGACCACCTGGAACGCAAAGAACCTTCGGCCAAGCTGCATCGTAGAACGCGGACCTAAATTGACCTGGAGTTTTTTGTTCCTGTGGTCTTTTTTCTGTCGCCTTCCGGCTTCATCCCTGGACCGTGATTCGAGTAGCATCGTGGGGTTTCCCTGGTGTTATCACAGGTGAGCCACGGCACTTCTTCCGGTGCTTGATACGATGGGCCCATCCTATCCAAGCTTGGTTGAGACAGAAAAGTCCAAGTGGGCGTAAGGGGGGGGTCGAATAATAACAGTTACTTGACACACGTCTGGTTGTCTAAAAACACTACCACTACTTGATCCTGCTACTGTTCGGCTACCCGGAACTTTTTTTAGTATTCGACAAATCGAATAATGACACAGGTGTTATTATTCGACCCCCCCTTTAAGTGCTGCAAACACGCGAGCAGGGTTGCTCTTCGGTACGTACACGCGGTACAAGTCACCCCGTTTTCCGCCGATCCACTACCGGTTTTCGTCTACTCCTGCTGGTTTGTTTGCTCCACCTCGGGATCTGCAACTGGCAAACGGCCGTTTCAACAACACAGTGGTTTGCTTCGCCCGAACTCAGCTGCGCCCGAACTTTGCTTCGCCCGAACTTTGGTTCACCAGAAATTTGCATCACCCAACTTAGCATCGCCCGAACTTAGCTGCACACGAACTTTACTGTTCCCGAACTTAACAGCTGCCTCCAGTCTCGCCCCGCGCCGGCCTGTAGCCGAGCGCACGTACTTTGTTTGCTCCACCTCGAGATCTGCAACTGGCAAACGGCCGTTTCAACAACACACACAGTGGAGCCCTGCTTTAGAAGAAGCTGGAGATAAAAGAGGTCGTGCCCGAGTCATGCCCGAAAAGCGGGTGTGACACCCACTTTTCTAACTCCAGCTTTCAAAGGCTGACCCAACTTCTGAGGCTGGACTCCACCGTGGACAGTTTCTTATTTTGTCTTCTTCACAAAAAAAACGAGGAACGAACGGTGCAGTTGTAGGACAGCTGTGGTGAACATAGGGGAGCGTTGGGATAGGGATTAGCTCGCTCCGAGGAACGGGGAAGCGGGCAACGGTCAGCCACAAAGCCGGTGCACGTTGCGACGCACTTGAGCCGTCGCCGCCGCCGCCGCCCGCCCCCTCATTTTCGCTCTGCTCAGCAGCATGACCGTTTCTACTGGTGTTTGAAGGCAGCGCCAGCGCGCCAAGCCTCCGGGCTCGCCGTTTGCCTTTCTTCTTTTTTTCCTGACGACAGCGAGTGTCAGACGAGCCTGCCCGAAGGCAGTTGTCTTTAGGCAGGGGTTTCTTTGTTTAGAGTGAAAGTTCGCTTGTGGATCCGGGGGTTTGAAGGCTCCGGGGTGACCGTCGTCGAAAGGGTTTTACCAAACATAAGATGTTTGAGGAATTGAGAAGTCCCTTGGCACCGTTTTCACTTGAGCTCGAGGCTCTGCGTTCAACGAAAAATACTCGACGTAGCTGCTTTGACTCCGAATGGAAGGGAGGAAATATAGAGGTAAGGGGCAAATACAATACAAACACAATCTGATTTGTTCTTCGCTTACACCCGTGTGTTGTTTTCTCACTCAGGACTTTGACCTGGGGTAGACCCGCATGACCTCACGTCCTTTCAACACGTGGTTCGGTAGTTACAGCACTTGGGATCCCTTCTGTTCTTTGTCGGGCAGCATCGTCGAGCACTTCCTTTCAAGCTGGCGTACGGCTTATGTAAAACAACTCTCTCTTCCCATCAGGATCATCATCATCACCTGTTTTGCATCAGCCGCGGTTGTGCGGGTGACGGGCTCTTAATTTGCTTTTGTTTGGGGACGTGGGTGGCCAACTCGACCCCTGGGCGCAAAGGCGCAAAGGACGCATCGAAGTGAAACCGAAGGCAACACGATCATCGCCCAAGCGCCGAGAGGAAGCAGAAATCGACGCGACGAGCAATCGAAGAAGAAGCGAAGCACCAAACGCGCGCCTGACGGGCGCGATGATCAAGACGAGCTAAAGAGGCGAAAGCATGACACATGACGTGCGAAGAGAATCCGCGCCGCCGGCGATGCAGATTATCGCCACAGATTCGTTGCATTCTAACCCGCCTGCGGCCTTTACCGCCATGATACGAGGCGTGTGCCCCGTGTGACGGCCATTGAGTACATCCCCCCTCGACGGTGGAGTCCAGCCCTAAAGGTTGGGGCTGAAGCCGGAATTGAGAAGCGGACACTGCGCTCGCTTTTCGGGTGTTCGTTCACGCTCGTTTCGGTTGTTTGGGTGTGACCCGGGCACTCCCTCTTTAACTCCAGCTTCTGAGGCTGGAATCTTCTGTGCCACTCCAAGTTCTATCCCACAGCCAATCGGCAGCCGGTGCTCTGTTCGACGGAGGCTAGATAGGAGGAGCTTAGAGGTTCCAGGGGTTTGCAGCTATTGACCGTTTGTGGGGGGTGTTTCTGAGGCGGTTTAGTCAGCGCTTTCGTTTCGGTGGCTCGGGGATGACCTCCACAACTTTGTCCAAAAAAAATCGCGACTTATGGGTCTGCCCTCCAGTGCCGGCGCCTTCGCGCGCACCGTGTAAATACCACCCCCCACCTATCTTTCCTGGAAACGCTGTGTTTTGCGTTTTTCCGTCGATTTTTTTGTTTTTTCCCCCGGTCGACCTCGGTTTGCAGATTTAGACCGTTGGTCTAAATCTGCAACGTAAACTAATCCCTGATTCGCTTGAAACTCCAGAGCTTCGAAGCCGCCGGACCTAATGGATTCCTTCTTCGTTTTCATCGTTGATGGATGCTGCTGGTCTTTTTCTTCTCGTTCCCGAGTAGAGAAAGAAGCAGTCACGACGAGGACAGGGGTGCGCGAAGCCAAACAGACAAAAAGACCCCTAACTCCGTGGTCTTGGTCGTTCTCATTTCCTTGCCTTCACACGGAGGATCTTATCTTGATCTGAAGTATCTTGCGGTTGCAACCTATTCGTGCAAACGCTTCAGCTCGGCGAGGAGGGGGCTAAAACAACGAGGTGGCCAACATAGATTCTGGCCGACACAAGAAATACTCGAGGGGCTGCCTTGTGCTTACTTCGAAGGAGCTAGAGAGGGGAGAAACAATACAACTACAAAGTGGGTCTTTTTTGTTTGAACGCTTACGCCCGCCACTAAACCCAGATTTGACCTGTGTTTCGTGTGGGCTACAGCGCATTTACCTCCTTTGATCTTGGAATATTGTTGCAATAGTGGGGAGTCATCGGCATGATATGCCCGAGTACCACACTATGCCTGCCTTTCGCTACGTGACACCGGATGGGTCACTCTTGGCGCGCTTCCGTCGTGGTGCAACCCGCGACGGCTGCACCTGCTGCTGGTAGCTTGTGACAAGTTCGTAGTCAGTCCGGAATCGGAGGTCCTTTGATCTTTCGCAGCTGGCAGCCTCCTCAAGTATTTCCCACAAAGCAGGTGCGTATACAATAAAAAAAAAACAGCGGTGCCAACATTTTGGCCGATTGCCTCCTTTCCCGCCCCGCCTTCGTGAGGAAAAAGGTGAAATCCTCTTTTTTTTTGCTCCCCGCATAAAGAGCTGCGACGTCAGCTATTCTGCTGGGGTCGGGGGACTTGAAAGACTGCTTTCAAGTGTTTGGGTTGAGACGTCGCTCAGTCGGCATCCATGATGCGCTGTTTGAGGCCTTCCAGCACGATACTGCCGTACAGCGACCACGTTCCGGTGTAGCTGTCTTGGTTTTTCGCGCCGGTGGCAAACGAGAACATGCCGGCGGACGTCTTGTCCAGGTTCACGCTGAAGCGGAACGGGCCGTGCAGCACCGCGGTGGTGCCGGTTTTGAGGTCTGTGTTCGCCTCCAAGTCGTACACAACTTCGCAGGCGGCGACGACGTCGTCGTGGACGTTGACGACTTCGAGCTTCACGGGGGCCTTCCACCTGCCGAGCTGAGCGGGTTCGTCGTCGCGGTCGATGGGCACGACTTGGTGCATGCGCTGCAGGTACTGCGGCTGCTCGATGGCCTTGTTCTTCGCGACCGACGCGGCGGCGTTCTCGCGCCAAAACTCGAGTTTTTCGCCGCCGGCCTCCGGCGCCTCCCACGCGACGGCCTCCTGCACCAGCGCCACGTCCACCTGCAGAAGCTTCGCGATGGCTTCGGCCGATTCTCCATCGGCGTTTTGCAGCCGCGCGGACGCGAAGAGGTCGGATCCGTTTACGTTTCCGGACGACTTGGCGGTGCCGGGTTTGCTGAGGACGGTGTGCACGCTGATACCCGCGCGGACTCGGAAGGGGCCGTTAAGGTTGACGTCGAGCGCTGGCGGGCATCCTTCGAGTCGGTCGAGCTCGACGGAGAGCAGGTACGCCAGGTTTCTGTTCCCGTCGTTGCCGATGTTGAGCCACATCGGGGTCACGATCAGCGCCGACTCACGCCCGTCCTCGCCCTTGCACGGGATCTCCTCGAAGACGGCGTGGTCATCACTGCTGCTGACCTCATCCTTCTGCTTCTTCCCGAGGCGGAGCCCCGCCTTCGCGCCCAGCCGCAGCAGCGCGCGGACGGGCATACCCTTCCGGATCAAGTCTACCCCCCCTCCGAGCACCGTTTCCTTCGACCACACGCAACCCAGCGTGTCGTCGGCGCCGCCCAGGACGCCGTCGGCATCGAGCACTTCGAACTCCACGTGCTGGTCCATGTCGTGGATGACGAAGTGCTTCACGTTGTTGACCGTCCACTCCGGGTTCAACGACGTGACTGGGTCCGTCTGCGACTGCGTTGACCCCGCCCTCATTTTGACGTACGCATCGCTGCTTTTCGCGCCGGTAATGCTGACATCGCCGGCCTGCAGGCTGTTCGCCGACTCGATCATGACCCTCAGCACACCGACCGGCTTCGGGTACGCAAGCTCGACGGAGTTAGCCATCGACGGTATCATCGGCACGACGATGACGTTCGGCGTGCAGCAGTACGCCGCGATGCTGTCGACGATAGTGTCGGTGACCATGGTGTTCATCCCGGGGATCTTGTCGACGAGCACGTCGGACAACCCGGAGAAGTCGATGCTGAGCTCTGGGGGGTTCGGCAGGCTGATTTGCATCGCGCCGATCATCGGGAGATCCGGGAGCATCGGTCCCATGGTGACCTTCACCGTGCTCCTGAAGACGACATCCTTCGCGCCAACGGTGACCACCTTCGTCGCGAGCGACGATTTGACCGTGATCTCGACGGCTGCGTCGATGTTCGACACGAACGACATGTTGTGCAGCGTCATGACCATCCCCGAATACTTCCCGCCCCACCCGGTCTGCCGGCGGATCTTCTGCACTTGGATCGTGTTGCAGTTCGGCGGCTTCGTCCCCAGGTCCGCCTTCGGGATTTTGACATCCAGCTCGACCAGCTTCAGCGCGGCCCCCGCCTTCCTCGCAGCCCGCGCGCAGGCTGGTTCTATGGTGGACCGGAGGAGATTTTCCGAGTATACCTTGATGTTGGGCCACAGGGCGCCGATGAGCAGGTTGACCCATTCAAGGGTCTCCGCGATGGTGGGAACGTCGTCTTCGCCGTTCAGCTTGCCTATGAGGACGTCGTAGTCTCCCCACGTGATCGAGCCCGCGCGCAGGCACGCCTTCAGCGCCGCCTCCTTCGTGGCGGTCGTGCCGCTGCCGACGACCTTGTCTTGGCTCTGCTTGTAGTACACCTCTCGCTCTTCGAGGTCTTTCTGCGGGGCCCGCGTTTTCTTCCCCTCCGGCCAGTTCACCGCCGTCCACTTCTCGCCCTTCTCCTTCTGATACTGCCAGTCGTCGTAGTAGAAGTCCTCCTTCCACCACAGCGTGAACTCCTTCTGCACGTCGAGCGAGTCAGCCTGTAGGTTCCAGTTGCTCGGCAGCTCTGCCGCCACCCGCAAGCTCTTCACCCGGACGTCGCCGTCAAGCTGGACCTTCGTCTTCGCGGCGTCGTTCAGCACGATCTCGAAGGGGCCCTTCAGGTCAGGCTCGTCACCCAGCGCCGTGTCTGTCACGGTGAGAGTCGCCGACCCGAGCACCTTCGTGTCCTTGCCGACGATTTCGAGGGTGAGCTGGTCGGTTTTCTTCGCGTTGACGTGCAGCACGGTCTCCCAGTACGGGCTTTTCTGCTGCTTCTCGAGGTACAGCGCGTTGCTGACCGCCGTGTGCCACGCCGTCACCGCGGTGGCCTTCGCGTAAAACGCCTTTCTTCTGGAAATGTCGTCCTGGGAGGCCAGCGGCGTCGGCTGGTCCTCTGTCTCCCCTGCCCAGACGACGCGATCGTCGTTGACGGCGCGGGCGGCGTCGGGGAAGCCGGAGTGGTTTGCGACAAACTGCCGCTTCATCCACCAGCATCCTTCGGAGTCGTCGGCGGCGAGGACGTATTCGCCGTTGCGCTGTTCGAGGGCGGTGGCAGCGAGGGCAGCGCCGGCTTCGCCGGAGAGCCCGGCGACGCGCGCAGCTTCGGCGGGCGTTTTTCCGGTCTGCCGGCGGAGCAAGTCGAGGACCTCCGCCGGATCCGAGTATGACTTCGGCTTCGCTGCGCAGCCTTTGGTCTCCTCCGCTCGCCCGTCGACGGTGGCGCGCACCGTGTAGGGTGCCTGGGCGGCCGCGGAGTCGGGCATTGCGGCGACCTGCCCCACCCGCACGGACACCAGCCGGTCGCTGTCGGCGGCTTCGCCGTCGCGGATCTCGACCCACTCGGCCCGCAGCTGCAGGGTGCACGCGGGGTAGTCGTCGCCGTGCTCGTCCTCGCCCACCAGCGGCAGGCCGTCCTTCGAGAGCGGCACTTCCGCAATCCGACGCTTCACCAGACGGTCGACGGGCAGGTGGTGCACGCTGTATAAGGGTGGTTGATGTGGAAAACGGAAAATCTCAGTTTAGTGTTCAGAGTGTTTAGATATGTAGAATAGTGTGTCCGATACAAGTTTTGCCAGGGTTTGCCTGCTTCTTGCCTGGTTTGTGCCTGGTTTTTAGAGTGCAAGTTCCCTTTGAGAGCCGGAGTTTTATCAGTCTTGTCGAAAAGGTTCCTTTCAGGAATCGTATATGAGAGCCGGAGTTTTATCAGTCTTGTCGAAAAGGTTCCTTTCAGGAATCGTATATTGGTGTGTGCGTATCGTATGCTGCGGTAGTGGCAGTACGTGCTGTTGTTGTTTTTTTGCCGGGTTAAGTGCTCTCCACCCCCCCACCCGCAGCTGCAGGGTGCACGCGGGGTAGTCGTCGCCGTGCTCGTCCTCGCCCACCAGCGGCAGGCCGTCCTTCGAGAGCGGCACTTCCGCAATCCGACGCTTCACCGGACGGTCGACGGTCAGGTGGTGCACGCTGTATAAGTAAGGGTGGTTGATGTGGAAAATGGAAATCTCAGTTTAGTGTTCAGAGTGTTTAGATATGTAGAATAGTGTGTCCGATACAAGTTTTGCCAGGGTTTGCCGGCTTCTTGCCTGGTTTGTGCCTGGTTTTTAGAGTGCAAGTTCCCTTTGAGAGCCGGAGTTTTATCAGTCTTGTCGAAAAGGTTCCTTTCAGGAATCGTATATTGGTGTGTGCGTATCGTATGCTGCGGTAGTGGCAGTACGTGCTTGTTGTTGTTTTTTTGCCGGGTTAAGTGCTCTCCACCCGCATAGTGTTCAGAGAGTGTTTAGATATGTAGAAGTGTGTCCGATACAAGTTTTGCCAGGGTTTGCCTGCTTCTTGCCTGGTTTGTGCCTGGTTTTTAGAGTGCAAGTTCCCTTGAGCGGCACTTCTGCAAGACGCTTCACGTCACGGCCACGGCAATATTCGGTCTCGAGAGCGACGACGAAGAAGCAACGGTCAACCTTGGCAACTCCACAGAAGACAACACGGCCATCGCCGTAAAGAACCGCTAGCTATCGACGCGCAACCGATGAACCTGGACGAGCAGTCGAAGGATCAAACGCGCGCCTGAACGCGACGATCGGGCGAAAGCATGATACATCGCATTCCTACCCAAACTAACCCAAACTATCAGCCCATCTTGAGGGGAGGATACTGGAGGGGTACCTTATGGGCATTAAGATGGTTGACACCTTTCCTCAGTTCAACGGTTGGAAGTTCACCTTCCAGGAAAGGAGCTCCTCTTTTCCGAAGAGGGGTCAGGACGAAAGACATCCTTGGTTCAGTGGATGGAGGCAGTAGGAAAGGCCCTGACCGGAGACAGGAAATTGAAAGGCGTAAATGGAGAGTCGATACCTTCCGATGAGATCGTCGCTGCCGCTTATCTTGTTGTCGTCGTCGAGGACTTCGATGATGAGCCACTGCTCCTGGTTGTACACGAGGAAGTCGAACGTCTCGTTCCAGACAGGGCACTGCTGGTTGGACTTCGTCGTTGTGCGGAACGTCTGCGCGCCGACGCGGATCTGCACGAACGGGTCGCACCCTCCTCCGAAGTCGGTGCTGGGCAAGTTCATCGCCTTGACGACGGTCACGCGCACCAGGCCTTCGGGAGCAGGGCACTTCAGCTTCGCGGCGTCGACGGACGGGTGCATCGGAAACGCCATGAAGTTGGGCACGACGCAGTACGCCGCCACGGACGAGTCGACGATGGACCGGACCTTGCCTTGCAGGGCTCCCAGCTCGAGGGTGGACCCCATGAAGCCGGTCCAGTCGAGTTCGATGCGGGGCGGGTTTACGAACGCCATTTCGTACCCGCCGACGAGCGGCATCTCGTCGACGAAGGGCCGGAGCCAAATGTAGAGAGTGCCGTGGAAGTCGATGTTCTGCACGCCGACCGTGCCCAGCGAAGTCTTCATCTGGAAGTTCATGTCGCTGCGGTACGTGATCCCCAGGCTCAGCTCGACTCCACCGCCCGGCTTGCCGTCGAGCCCCGGGACCTTGCGCGCACCCATGGGGCCGAAGGCCGGTGAGTTCGCGCCGAGCTTGAACTCCTCGATTTCGAGGGTCGCACCGTAGCCGGCGACGAGCTTCGTCAGGATGGGCTGCAGCGTCTCGAACGTGATTTTTTCGGTGTACCGCTGCACCGACGGCCACATGACTTCGAGCATCGCGGTCATCCACTCAAGCCCCTCTGGGAGGGTGATTTGCTTCCCAGGGTTCGTGGGGTCCTCTCCCGTGATGCTGAGCAGCCGTCGAATCGCTGCGTTGTAGTCGTCGAGCGTCATCGCCTCAACTTCGCGGGCCTTCTCGAGGGTTTCGAGCTTCGAAAGGCGTTTTTTGGCCTTTTTGGCCTTGCGCTTGGCCTTCTTCTTCTCCTCCGCCTTCTTCTCCGGGTCCTCGTCCTTTTTGCCGGTGACTTCGGGCTCGGCGTTCGCTTCCTCCTCCAGCTTCGAGGCCTCTTCGACGGCCTTTCGAACGTCGTCCTTCACTTGCTGCTTCACAATCTTGCTCGCTTCGTTCACCTTCGCCTGCTGCTGGGCGTCGATCTTCGGCGGCTTCTTGCCCCTGTCAGGCTCCTTCGTGCCGCACACGCCCATCTTCTTTTTTTGCTTTGTTCTTTTGTCTTCCCTCCCCCTTCTTCAAACGTATTTTGAGGATTTGTTAGAAGGGTGGTGAATTTCACAGTTCAAATTTTGGTTAGCCAAAGGGTTGGTGGAACGCGAGCGGCATCCACGAACTGATGAGGGGAAAACCCTCCGCCTCTCCCAGGCGGAGTTCGATAGGAGGTGCTTTTTGGCATATTTGGCTTTGCGCTTGGCCTTCTTCTTCTTCTCCGCCTTCTTCTCCGGGTCCTCGTCTTTCTTGCCGGTATTTTCTTCGGGCGCGGCGTTCGCTTCCTCTTCGAGCTTCGAGGCCTCTTCGGCGGCGTTTCGAACGTCGTCCTTCACTTGCTGCTTCACGATCTTGCTCGCTTCGTTCACCTTCGCCTGCTGGGCGTCCATCTTCGGCGGCTTCTTGCTCCTGTCAGGCTCCTTCGTGCCGCACACACCCATCTTCTTCTCTTTTTGCTTTGTTGTTTTGTCTTCCCTCCCCTTCTTCAAACGTATTTTGAGGATTTGTGAGGAGGTCGGTACTCGTGGATTTCACAGTTCGCTTTTGGTTAGCGAAAGAGGTTTGGTGGCATACAATGAGCATAACTTTTTGATCTGCGTCGCGAAATATGGAGTTTCATCGTTTTTTTCCAAATCCACATCCGGGTTTCTCCTGATCCGACCCCACTCTTTCGAGTGGAGCCGAACCAGGAGATAACCGTAGGAACCGGCCATAAGGCTCAAACCCTCGGAACAAGAAGGCTCCGCAGTGCGTTACGCCCGCCAGTCCACTTGGAATCGTATAGACCCGGTTGGAGACACGGGATCTGGATGTGAATTTGGAAGTTGCCGTTCGCCGAAGCTAGTCGACCGTCTTACGACGGTGTGCAGGCAGGGGTGGACTGCAGGCGTACGAACGAGCTGCGCCTGGCGACGGCTGACGCTGGCGAGAAACGTGCGCTGGCGGTGATCCTGTCCGGGGGTGTGTTTCTCGCAGCGCGGTGGGGACGGAATGCGCGTGCGAACGGAGGGGCGGCCGGGTCGGACGGGTCGCCGAGCTCCTCGGCGTCCGTGTCGTCGACCGCCTCTGATACGACAGGCAGCTTTGACGAGCACGCCTCCGAATCCTCCTCTTCGGAACCTCAGCGTCCGCCGCTGGACCGCGGCTGCAGGGACTGCGACCGGGCGTCCAGGACACAGCGGATCACCTGTGGTGGGAGTGCCCCGCCTACGACGAGATTCGCGGCCGTCCTTGCTTCGCCGAACTCCTGCGGGCGGACCGGGCGAGGTGGCCGTCTTGCACGCGTGTGCATGGGGTTATTGTCGAAGGAATGCGGGTGGAGGTCGCGGCCCTTCACCGCCTCATGGCGGCGGTGTACACTGCACGCGTGGAGGCGGAGCGACGCCGCCTCTCCGCGGTGCAACCGATGCACCCCTGGCACGCAGCTGCGCCGCTGCCGGCGGTGCAACACCTGTTCAACTTCGACCGCCTTCCGGATGAGCCGCCGAGATGGCCGTACGGCGGCCGTGCGATGCGGGCGCTCAAGGGCTGGCTGTCGGCACTGAGGTGGACGAACGCAGGCGAGGTGTCGTGCGTCGAGCTGGCAGTGGACTTCGAGGTCCACACCGGGGTCGACGTCCCTGCCCCCCCGGGAATACGAAGGCTCGCCGCCAACCAGAGGGGGAAGACCCTCTGGACGATGCTGTCGACATTGTGCCGCCTATGCCGAGACCTGCAGCTGCCGTCGCCGTTGCCTGCCGAGCGGAAGGTCCGGGTCGGCTAGGCACGCCGCGATGCGGAGGACGCGAGAAGCCGGGAAGAGCCGGCGGGAGGGCGCGATCGTTGCGCGACCCGTGGAGGGTCGGAACCAGAATCAGAAAAAGGGCCCGAGTCAGGGCTTGCCATCGAAGAGGGCCGGGCGGGGCCGGGTGGGCGCGGTGTGTTCGGGCCGGCGAGGCCAGTGCCGTCGTCGCCGAGATCGGCGCGTCGTCGTTCTCGATGAGGACCCTGGGGGCGCCGATGCTGTGGGGGGGATTGACACCTCGCCCACGCTTCGCCGGGGGCGAGGAGACGCACGGGGTGCTGGAGACGAGCTTTCCGCGGGCAGCTGCCGGGGACGGGAAGAACTGGGGCGGGGACGTGTTCCCGCAGTACGACGCGGCGCGGCGGGCACAGCGTTCGCTGCGCTGGGACGTGCCCACCCCTCTGCCGCAACGCCCGCGCCTTCCCGTGCTTGTACCGGCTGCGCAGGCGGACCCTCTGCTCCGCACGCAGTCGGTCTGCGATGCCTGCGCAAAGCAGAAGTGCGCGGTGTGCACTGGCATGCGAAGAAACTACAGCCTTGTAGTTGACCAGTGCTGCCAGGTGCACCACCGCCCGGACGACGGCCTGCGCATTCAGTGCTGCCGGGCGCATCGGCTGACGCGATGCGGGACCTGCCCGAACGCCGACGCGTGCTGCGGACGGGGGCATCACAGGGGTGGTGCTGGCCGCGACAGCAGCAGTGGCGACGGGGGTGGCGGTGGTCATGGCGGCCGCGGCCGTGGCCGCGGCAGCGGCGGCCGGGGCGGCGGAGACAACAGTGGCGGAGACGGTGGCGGCGGCCGCGGCACTGGTCGTGGCCGCGCACGCGGCGGCGGTCGCGGCAGCGGTCGCGGCGGGGATCGCGGCGGCGGCGGCGGTGGCGGTCGCAGCCTAGGCGAGAGCGACGGCCTCACAGGCCGGAAGCGGCGCGCGCCGTCCCCACCTGGGACACCTACCAGCCGTGGCCGGAGAAGGCGGACGACGAAGTCGCCCCCGAAGCGCGCCCCCCCGCCAGCAGGCAGGAAGCGACCCGCGCCATGCACCCCCACGGCCTCTCCCGCAGCCGCGCTGCGCGCACGACGACGAGTATCGGCGCAAGCGAGAAAGCGAAGATTCCGATTCGTTTTCGGATTACGAACTCGTGAGCAACTGCCAACAACAGTTGCAACCGACTAGAGTTGCGCCGCGCCGAAAGCGCGGAAAAAGTGACCCTTCTGGAGCCACGTAGCGAAAAGCTGGCATAGTGTGGTACTCATTTGCATGCAAATGACTCCCCACTAACGCAACAAGAAGACGAAAAGTTGTGATTCTTTGTGCTAAAAAATAGGTGGATCACCCCACATACGGTATATAATCCACTAATAATCCACTTTGTCGCGACAAAGTGGATTGTATGGCGTTTATTGTGGTTTTGAAGGTTCGGCGGTTTAGGGTCTCCGGTAGACCATTGAGGCTGGGAGTCGAGTAGTGAAAGGGATGCAGACATATTTGCACACTTTTAGCATTTTGCTTTTAATGTGTACACACGAGCGTGCAGAGAAAGTACACGGAGTTTCTTCCATGTGTAAGTTTGCTTGAAAGAATTGGAATTGTTTGTCTGCTCGTTGGGCGGTGCTTCAAGTCGAGTGGTGTGGCAACGAAGCCGGAATGCGGCTAAAGCGCGAGACTTGATTGCAGCACTTTCCAAACAAAATCAGGTGTTTCCAAGGTGTTGTTCGACCTTTCGTTTGGTTGTGAGGTTGATCTTTGTATATCGGGTATTCCCAGTGTCGAAAGGTTGTATACTGTATGTATGCCCCCTCCCCAGGACCAGTGTTTTTCGTAAACGGTGAGCGTTTCCCGTTCATGAACGTTAGGCTCACTCATTTAAGCGCAGCTTTATGAATCAATGGCAAGACTTTGACTGTAATAGGGGGGGTTCCTTTTTGGAGATTCATTGGAACTCCGAGGATAACCTGTGAGGACCACCTATCCTGATATCAACACGCCGTGCACCCCACAAGACCAAACCCAGGCTCCCCCAACTTCCCAGCGTGGCTTTGTTGCCGCCGCTGCACGCAGTGTGTGCTCTCAGATAGCAAAATAAACCCATCCCTTGGCTGTTGAATGTGTGCATCTGCCTGCTTTGAAATTGCGGCAGGCCGGCGCCTGACGCGGAGGGACCCCCCGAGCGCGGGGCGGAACCGACTTGGGCGCCGCCTTAAACTGCGCCGTGAACCGGCGCCGGGCCTGCCGCACTCTCTCGGGCAGAAGTTCCACCCTCAGCACGTCGCGCATCACTAGCGCTGCGCTGGGGTCGCGGGTCTCGTACTCCGCGTTCTGCTCCTCGTAGGAGTGGAAGAGCCCCCCCAGGCGGAGGATCCACATTCGTTTCGGGGGACCGGATTCCTCGCGGCGCAGGCGGACGAGGTCACGGACCCGTTCCGTGACATCGTCCCGCCTGTCCTGCAGCTGTTGGTTCCCCTTGAACCTGTACAGCCTTCGCACTGCATCTTCGAAGCCCCGCATGTTTGACGCCGTCGGCTGCATCGTTCTCCACCGCTCCGGGTCGAGGAACGCGAAGTCGTCATCGTCGTCATCGTCGCCGACGTCCTGCCCCGCGACTGCCGCGCCATCCAGCAGCGCGAGCACCTCGCGCTCGTCTTCGAGGCTGCCCAGCTCCCGCTGCAGCGTCGGGCCCAGGCCCGCCCAGAACCCTGGGTCCTGCTCGTCAAAGGCGAGAAAGATTTCTTCCGCCCTTGCCCTCGGCAGGCTGGGCATGAGCACGGCCGGCATCAGTGGTACCCCCCCCTCTCCCGGTAGCTCCTCTCCGCCTCTTGGCCTCTTGGCCTCCTTCTCCGCCTCGTCCTGCTCACGTGCCCTCTTCTGAGCAACGCCGATCTCCCTCTCGGCGGCTTCAACTTCGGCCTCACGCCGGGCCAGGCCTGCCTCGAGATCGAGAAGGCGCTTCAGAGCCAGCCCCTCCGCGTCCCTCTGCAGGGCGTTCTGCTGTTGCTGCTTGGGGGGCATCGCAACTTGGGGAAACTTGGGGTAACTTTTTTAAGCCCGGCGGAAGTCAACTGACCGGAGCTACCGGGGAGAGTGTGCTTTCGTTGTGTGGTAACCTGATACGTTCGTGTGGTATGCGTCGATTGTCTAATGAGCTTGAAGCCCCGCATGGGCGCTTAGTTCCGTGCTGTGGGCGCCGCCCGATGCACGCGGTGATTCGTTTGCGACAATAAAACCTGAGGGAAAAAGACTGCGTGGTTATCCCTCTCAATTCCGCAAGATGCGTAATACACCCGCGGGATTGAAATCTAAAACATCCTGTGGAAGGAGGGGGGGTCTAAAGCGGATAGCGGATTGTGCGGGAGCTCAGAATAGGAACGTGCGCAGTTGACAACAAGAGGAGAAGGGCGGCAACAAAAGCGCGGAAGAAGATCCGCTTTCAGAAAGAAAAAAAGTGTGAGACGAGAGAGGCACTGGCTCATCTCTCGAAAGGGCAAGCCTTTTTTGTGTTTCCGACGATCCCGTGGGACGTACAGACGTACTTTTTTTTCTTCTTTTCGAGAACATCCTTTTCCGGGGCCCAGGGTATTCGTTCCGGGGGGTTTGCAGATCTTGGCCGTAAATGTGGGGGGTGGTAATTTGGGTGCGTTTTGGTCGCCCCCGGTTTGCAGATTTGGATAGATGGTGGTTTTGTCACATGCTCTTGTCCTTTTCCGCAATCATGCGCTTCATGCCCACTCAAGGATAATCGACATGCATGCTTCTGGCGGCGTAGACTGAAGCTTTTGCTGCTCATCAAAGCGCTTTTTCTGCTGTCGTCCCAACTGGTTTGGTGCGCCTGACTCATCCTCGAACACTAGCTGAACCCCCACCACCGTCGGCTTAAATCTGCAACGTAAACGAATCCCCCTGCGAGTCCCCGGGGCAGGTCACCGAAACAAGGGACAGCACGCTGTGCGGAAAAGCACAGCGGAGCGGCTTTGCGACCTGTTCGGACAGAATCGAAAAGGGAAGAGAGGGGTGGGCTGTACAGTCTAGAAGGAAAGGCGTGAGGAAGAGCTGAAGGGGAAGGGGGGGGGGGGGGGGAGTGGATTAATCGAGGGATGGGGCCACAGTGCACTGCTACGCATACGCGTATGCACATGCGCTGATGCACAGGTGCGTTGATGCCGGGATCCTTGGGTCCTGCATACGACGTACCAGTACATGTACACCTACATACGTAGTGTACGTAGTGCTTGCGTGTAGCAGCACAGTGCGTAAACCTAATACCAGCTAGGTTTTGGCACACACTGGCAGCAGCACTGCAGCAAGAATTTCTTGGCAGGAAACAACCCGGAAAACGATACCGAAAGAAGAAAAGCTGCTGAGGGGGCGTTCCTTGGCGGTCTCCATCTGAGCGACGGAGGCGAAGAACTAGACCTTGAGCTTAACCAATCAAATCCCCGACAGCTGTTGGTAGCGCACCGAAGAGAGGTCTGACAAAGTGTCCCGAAGATGCTGAGAGTTGGCCTCGCTTGGCCCTTTCAAAGAGCGGTGATAATGTCGCGGCTCTTCTTGGCTTCGGCAACGAGATGAGCTGAGGAGAGACCGCTTGAAATATGCGAAGGCCCGCACAGACACGGTAACAGGGTCTTCCCGTTGTAGCGACTTGAACAACACTCATTGAAAGCAGTGCCGATTTGGAGCTTCTTGACCCTGTGATTTGGTGATCGGAAAGCGACGAAGGCGCCAGGATGTTGGCCGAATAACTAGACCTTGAGCTTGTCTTTTCAGCGTCGTTGAGTATAGCGCACCGAAGAGATGTGAAAACGAGTTTTTGTCCAGAGGCCCGACAAAGTGTCCCGAAGATGCTGAGAGTTGGCCTCGCTCGGCCCTTTCAAAGAGCGCTGACAATGTCGCTCTTCTTGGCTTCGGCAACGAGATGAGCTGAGGTGAGACCGCTTGAAGTATGCGGAAAATGGCGAAGGCCCGCACAGACGCGGTAGCAGGGTCTTCCTGTTGTAGCAACTGGAACAACACTTGACTCATTGAAAGCAGAGCCGATTTGGAGCTTCTTGACCCTGTGAATTGGTGATCGGAAAGCGAGGAAGGCGCCAGGATGTTGTTGTTGCGGAAGCTGGACGATCACTTGACTCTTTTGGAGGCGGTGCCGATCTGGCAGTTGTTGACCTTGGTGGCGAACCTGAGGGAGTTGGTGGTCTCCGAGAGCGACGACGGCACCGGCGAGATGTTGACCAGCATCAGCGTCTTGCAGTCGCCGCCGAGGCACGACTTGAGGAGCCAGGTGAGCGTGCTGTTCCGGAAGATGTGGTTCATCTTCTTGCGGTCGCCCTTCGACGTGTGCAGCTGCTGGATCACGTTGCCGAGATGCGTCAGCGACGTGTTGATGTGCTCAGCTTCCTTCAGGGCATCGCCGGTCACGCCGCTGTCTTTGATGCGCTCGGATCCCGCGAGGTCGATGAGGTTGATCTCCGACGCCATGAACTGCCCAGTTCCGGCGTTTTTTCCGGTGATTTTCAGCGTGAACACCGAGTGCGACCGCGACGAGCTTTCGTTCATCTTCGTCGCGGAAACCGTGCGCCGGGACCTCGCGGTTTCGAGGATGCTGTGGACCGACGATTCGTCGGACACGTCGAGGAGGGAGCAGTTGGACAGGTTCGTGTCCTGCTCATCCTTCGAGTGGTGGATGTCGATCTTCTTGTGCTCCGCGCCGTCGGGCGTCTCGCCGAGGAGGTCCCGGAGCTTGTCGTTGTAGATCTCGACGAACCGAGCCTTCAGCTGCATGTCCCAGCCGGCGTCGGCCATGCCTTTGCTGCGCTCAAAGAGCAGCTGCACCGCACGCGGGATCAACCCCTTGTGCTCCTCCCCGCGAGTGCCCTCCATAGTGTACGTCTTCCCGGATCCGGTTTGCCCGTAGGCGAAGATGCACACTTTGTACCCGTCCATAACCGAGTGCACAAGCTGCGCAACCTCCTCGAAAACGTCGGACTGCGGGGACGTGGGGGCGAAAGCGCGGTCGAACTCGAAGGAGGTCACCTTGCCCGGCTTGATGGCCCCCGTGACGGAGGTAGTCGGCGGCTCGCAGATTTCGATCTTGCGGGAGTCGAGGTCGTCGGGGAAGCCGAACAGCTTGTCGCTGCCCTGCTCGCTGCCGAGGCAGGGCCGCAGGCGCGCGAAAACGCGGATGTTGCCCTTGAGCTCCTGCAGCGAGTTGTGCAGCATCTTGCGCACGGAGTCTGCCCGCGTGATGTGGTTGTCCTTCTCCCGGAGCTGGCTCGTCGCGCTCTCCATGTCGCGCTGCAGGACCGCCACCTGCAAGGGGGTTTTTAGAGTTAAAGTTCGCTTGAAATTTTTTGGTAGACCTTTTGTTTGTGGTTCCGACGACCGTACGGGACTCCAACACAAATAAACCCCAGTGAATGAGCAGATGGGGTGAGATTGGAACGCATGCAACCCCTACCACGCTTGTTGATTCCAGGGATTGTTTGTGTTCCCGACGACCCGAATTGACGTTCAGATTGGTGTCTTATCGACGTTTTAGGGTTAAAGTTCGCTTGAACCTTTGTTTGTCGCTGCCCTGCTCGCTGCCGAGGCACGGCTGCAGGCGCGCGAAAGACGTGGAGGTTGCCCTTGAGCTCCTGCAGCGAGTTGTGCAGCATCTTGCGCACGGAGGACCGCCCGCGTGATGGGGTTGTCCTTCTCCCGGAGCTGGCTCGTCGCGCTCTCCATGTCGCGCTGCAGGACCGCCACCTGCAAGGGGGTTTGGTAGACCTCTGTAGTGTGTGGTTCCGACGACCGTACGGGACTCCAACACAAATAAACCCCAGTGAACGAGCAAATTGAACCCATTTACCTGTGGTTCGTGTGGGCTACAGTCCATTTACCTCCTTTGATCTATCGCTGGCAGCCTCCTCAAGTACTTCCTACAAAGCAGGTGCGTATACAAAAAGAAAAGGGCAAATTATCTTATAGCCACCCGGTATTTTCAATATTCCCTTATAGCCACGAAAAAAGAATTTTATTCCCTTATAGCCACGAACTGACTACAACCGTTTTTTTTTCCCTTATAGCCACCACGAAAGAATTTTATTCCCTTATAGCCACGAAAAAGAATTTTATTCCCTTATAGCCACGGAAAAAGAATTTTATTCCTGGAGAGCCACCTTCTCCTGTTCGTGTTCATAGGGTGCCCACCCCTCGCAAGATCAGTCTAAAACTATGGTCCTACCTCCACGAGAGTTCTGAGGAGGATACCCCTGTCGTCCCCATACATCGTGAGGCTTGCTGCCTGATTTCCGATCATAAAATTGGTCCTTTGCATTCTATCCGAGGGAGAGGGAGGGGATGCAAAATGCAGTTCAGACTGAAATAGAAGGAACACACACTTATCCGTTTCTTGACCTACGATGCCGTGTTATGAAAACTGTTGAGGGGCCCCTTCACAGGGGAAAACTCCCCTTGAAACCACGACTCAGAGGACCCTTGCCGTTGATACCTTAAAGCCAGGACTTAGTGTCTGGTGCAAACTTGTCTGGTTGGGTGGTACAGGCTGTCCAGGCTGGTCAGGGAATAAAATTCTTTTCCCGTGGCTATAAGGGAATACAATTCTTTTTTCGTGGCTGTAAGGGAATAAAATTCTTTTTTCGTGGCTATAAGGGAATAAAATTCTTTTTTCGTGGCTATAAGGGAATTTAAAAACATGTGGTGGCTGTAAGGGAAATACTCGAGGGGCTGCCTTGTGCTTACTTCGAAGGAGGCTAGAGGGGGAGAAACAATACAACTACAAAATGGGTCTTTTTTGTTGAACGCTTACGCCCGCCACTAAACCCAGATTCACCTGTGTTTCGTGTGGGCTACAGCACATTTACCTCCTTTGATCTTTTGCAGCTGGCAGCCTCCTCAAGTATTTCCTACAAAG
The DNA here is from genome assembly GCA_030068145.1 of Diplonema papillatum. Taxonomy (NCBI): domain Eukaryota; phylum Euglenozoa; class Diplonemea; order Diplonemida; family Diplonemidae; genus Diplonema; species Diplonema papillatum. The sequence continues at coordinate 55,216 of JAPJBO010000303.1, forward strand.
CAGGTGCTTATACAAAATAAAAAACATTGACGTGGCTATAAGGGAATAAAATTCTTTTTTCGTGGCTATAAGGGAATAAAAAAAATCGTGGTGGCTATAAGGGAATAAACCCAAAAGAAAAAGAAGATGGGCGAAGGCGGACCTTGTCCTTCCAACCCTTGCTCTCGCCTTTCATTTCCTTGAGCTCTTCCCTCGCCGCCGACAAGCCCCGCTCGAGCGCCTTGTTTCTGTCCTCGAGCGCCTTGTTGTCGTCGAGCAGCTGCTGGTTCGCGTCTTTGAGCTCCTTCTGAGCCTTCGCGTGCTCCGCGTGCTTCCGCTTGATTTCCTCCTGCAGCTTCTTGACCTCCTGTTTGTGCGCCGCGCCGCCCGCCACCGACGGCCGCGGCGGGGCCGAATCGTTGTGAGTAGTCCCGTGCACGGCCAGGTTGTCCCCCGGTTGCTGCAGCTGCTGCTGCTGCTGCTGCTGCTGCTGCAGCGAGGTGGCGGACGGGGGTGGCATCGCGGCGTCGGTGCGCTGGCGCTTGCGCTTGTTGGTTTTGTTCATCAAAAACGCCATCGCAGGCCCAACGTCTTCCGACGTGGCGACGACAGCTGGGGTGGGCGTCTTGCCGCCGCCGCCGGACTGCGGCGTGGGTTCAGCGTCCATGTCCAGCGCCCTGGTCACCACGATTTCATGCGGCGACTCCTCCCTCGGCCGCTTACGCGAGGCCGCTGGCCGTACTGCCCTCTCCGCCCTCGGCGTGACGGTGCCGGGCGGCTTCGCGGGTGTTTTCGAGGAGCTCTTCGCGGTGTCACGTCTGAGGGAGGCCTGGTAAGACGGGTCGAACGGCTCGCCGGACTGGTCGATCCACTGCTTGAACCAAGAGAGGAAGTTGAGGTTGTGGGTCTGCCCGCCTTTGACCAGCTTTTGGACGTCGATCGAGCCGCTGGGGAACTCGGCGTGCTGCTTCTCGAGGAACGTGAGCACGAGCTTGAAGTTGGCCAGCTTCTGGTCCTCGTTCCGCGGCTTGAAGCACACCCGCGAGAGCGGCACCGCCTTCGCGAAGGCCATGTCCAGCAGCTGGCAGTACTGCCAGCCGTCCGCCATCTCGTTGATCTTCGCCATCTTCGTCTCTAGTTTGTCATTCAGCCACTGCAGCAACACACGCGTCGACATTTTTTGTGTATTTCCCCTTCTATGTGCCGAAGAATCCTGAGAACCCCGGTGGCTTTTAGTATGCACACTAATGTTCACCTAAGGTTGATTGTTAGCTAGCATTTATTGTTGATTGTTATTGTACTCCTTTCCTACGACAACAGTCCACTGCTTGAAGGAAGTTGAGGTTGTGGGTCTCCCACCTTTGACCAGCTTTTGGACGTCGATCGAGTCGCTGGGGAACTCGGCGTGCTGCTTCTCGAGGAACGTGAGCACGAGCTTGAAGTTGGCCAGCTTCTGGTCCTCGTTCCGCGGCTTGAAGCACACCCGCGAGAGCGGCACCGCCTTCGCGAAGGCCATGTCCAGCAGCTGGCAGTTCTGCCAGCCGTCCGCCATCTCGTTGATTTTCGCCATCTTCGTCTCCAGCTTCTCATTCAGCCACCGCAGCAACACACGCGACGACATTTTTTTGTGGATTTCCCCTTTGTGTCGAAGAATCCCAAGAAGAACGGTGTTTTCTAGCACGGAAATGCCTACTAAGAATTAGCTGGAAGTTTGCAGTCTCCAACTTCCGACTGGCAGAAGATCGCACTCGCTCAAAGTGGGCCAAAGAGGCACGGTTCCATTGCTGCACGCACGTGGCGGCGGTGTTCACGGTGTTCGCTGCCAGCGAAAAAGAAGGGGCGCCTCTGGTGGGAGCTCTATTGGAGCACCGTCCTCTGTGTCGGAAATGCTAGAAAAACGGTGGAACCGAACGCTTTGATGCAAGGGGCGCGTGCCGACGAGGCACTATGCGTCCCCTGGTGAGTACAGGCGCAGGAGACCGGTCACGCGGACTTGAACACGTGGGACTGTACGCGGTTGACAACTCAGTCCTTCAGTGGAGGATGATTTTGAAGCAGTGCATGCCTGCCGAAGGTAAGCATCGGCGCCACGCTGGTCCCATTGTATACAACTTTCCAGGAGTGCCAGAACACAACAGTCAGTTGACGGGTTCAGGGGACAGGCTAGCGTTAGCACTTGCGGCGTTTGCACTTGCGGTGTGCCGCCCTGGCACAGTGTGTGCTGCTATGCGCCCGACTCGCGTCTGGTTCCTGAACTCGACGACGCTTTCGAAGTGCTCAGAAACCTTCAGTTGCGTCTTGTGGGGGATGCTTGCTGCAGCGTCGGCTGCTTCGAAAGCTTGGAATCGTAGCCAACTGCCACCACGTATTGGCAATGTTGAAGCAGTGCACGCCTGCCGAAGGTAAGCGTCGGCGCCACGCTGGCCCCATTCTATACAACTTCAGGTGTCAGAACACACAGTCAGTTCACGGGTTCAGGGGACGCCGGGCTAGCGTTAGCACTTGCGTTGTGCCGCCCTGGCACAGAGTGTGCTGCTATGCGCCCGACTCGAGTCTGGTTTGAGTCCGCTTTTGATTCAGAAACCTTCAGTTGCGTCTTGTGGGGGATGCGTGCTGCAGCGTTGGCTGTTTCGAAAACTTGGAATCGTTATATTGGCAATGTTGAAGCAGTGCATGCCGGCCGACGGCAATCATCGGCGTCACGCTGTGCATTGCTATGCGCCCGACTCGCACTTGGCTTGGTACGTCTGTGAGCCGGTCCGTCCCTATCTCTTGAAACTGCATCGAAGTGCCTGCCGCTGTTTATCACTGTGAATCACGGTCCACCACGGTCTATCAGGTCCATCCCTAGTCCCTAGAGCTGCATCGAATTGCCCGGTGCTGTATTCTTCGGTCTATCACGGTCTATCAAGAGGAGATGGACTGGCTCAGTCTGGTTTCTGAACCGACGACGCTTCGGTGCAATTCAGAATCCTTCAGTTGCGTCTTAGCACAGGATGCTTGACAGCGTCGGCTGCTTCGAAAACTGCAGGGATCGCAGCTGCCACCGCAGGTTGACAATTTTGAAGCAGTCCACGCCTGCAGCAGGATCGGTCGGTGCCAGACCTGGTGAACACAGGTCTCAAAGATGGTACAATTTACCCCACTGTTCATAGGAATCCGAAAACACTGGCATAAAGGGGGCGCAGTCTGCGCGTTTGAGATGTCTCTGAGCCGGTCCCTGCTGAGAGACTGCTAAAAAGACTGCTGATGAGACTGCTAGAGTGCTGATAGACTGCTGATAGCATGTCCAGTGTAGTTCTCGTCGTCAGCTTCTCGGCGGACGACGGTGTTCTGCACCCCTCCCAGGACATCGACACCTCCGCAGTTGTTCGGCATCGTTCCACGCTGGCTGAGAGCACTGCTATGCGCCCGACTCGCACTTGGCTTGGTACGTCTGCTTCCTGAACTCGACGATGCTTCGGAGCAGCACAGAATCCTTCAGCTGCGTCTTGCGGAGGATGCTCGCCGCAGCGTCGGCTGCTTCGAAAACTGCAGGGATCGTCGCCAGCTGCCCCCGCAGGTTGACAATTTTGAAGCAGGGTACGCCTGCAGCAAGATCGGTCGGTGCCAGACCTGGTGAACACAGGTCCCAAAGATGGTACAACTTCAGAAGTGTCCAATTGCAACATTCAGCTCCAGGACCCGGTGAAGTGCTTTGCATCCAGAAGTGCAGGACTGCTGTTTGCACGTGCAGTGCGCAGTTCCAGCATGCAGCGGTGCGCAGGAACCCGAAAACACTGGCACAAAGTGGTTGGCTTAGCACCGCTATGCGCCTGACTCACACTTGGCTTGGTACGTCTGGTTCCTGAACTCGACGACGCTTCGGAGCAGCTCAGAATCCTTCAGCTGCGTCTTGCGGAGGATGCTCGCCGCAGCGTCGGCTGCTTCGAAAGCCCCCGGGATCATGTCCAAGTGCCACCGCAGCTTGGCGATGTTGAAGTAGTGCATGCCCGCCGAAGGGTGCGCGGGCAGCGGCGCGACGCCCTTCCGCGGCGGCGCCGGTTTTTCGGCCGCGTACAAGTTCAGGTACGGGAGGAACGCGACCGCCTTCGCGAGAGCCTCGCCGTAGTCCTGCTGCGCGATCAGTGTCGAGATGGCGGTCTGACCCTCCGCAAGGACGGCCGGCGGATATGCCTGCTCAAGCTCAGCGCCCCACTGCTCGCAGCGGGGGCACCTGCACGTGAAGTTGTACTGGCTCAGCAGCTCAGCCCGCCGGGACTCCCCCGTGGACGCGAGTTCGACGTACGAGATGGTGATTTCGGCGCCCTGGGCCACCTCCCTCAGGGGCACGATCGCCAGCCTTTTCCCGGAGAACGCGGCAATCGCGTTCGGGGAGCAGCTGTGGTTGACTGTGCTCGCCGTTCGGTACACCGCATAGGCGCACGTCTGCAGTTCCGGGTCGAGGACGCTGAAGGAGTTCGCTTGCAGCCTCGCAAACAGGATCATCACCTGCCGCGACGTCAACTCCTGGTACCCGGTTGCCTTCAGCATCCCGTTGAGCAGAACGCCCAGCTGAAGGTACATGTCCCGGGTTTCTTGCCGGAGGGACGGTTCGTGGTGGCACAGTTCCGTGAGGTTCTCGTGATCCGGATTGCCCTTGCAGGAGACGAGCAGGCGGTGCGTGAGGACCAGAGTCGGCGTCGGCTTGATGTTGCGCGACCCAAGTTCGGCGAAAAGCTTGCACTCCCTCTTGTGGTGCGACTTCCACGCGGACGCCTGGCACGCCGTCCCGCAATACGACGCGAACTTGCACTGAGTGCACACTTGCAGCTTCTCGAACGGCTTCAGGCAGCCGTCGCATACATCCTCCCTCGTCACCGAATGCGCGAGCGGATCCTCCTCCAGTATCGGCTGAGCTTCGCTCGTTGCCGGTATCTGGCGAGAGGCCGTCAGGCACCGGCCACGCTCAATAACCTGGGTCACCTCGTAGGCGCTTGTCATCGTTGCTGGGTGTCGTGGGTTGGTGTGTGCGTGTGTGTTGTGTGTGCGGCGGGATCCCACGCACCCCCGACTGCCCAAACCCGCTTCCTCTTTGGGTTTGACGACCTGTGTGTTGTGTCGATTAAATGGTCGGAAGAGAGACCTGGTTGAGGCAGAGCCCATAGAGTGTCGATTAAATGGTCGGAAGAGAGACCTGGTTGAGGCAGAGCGATAGAGTGTCGATTAAATGGTCGGAAGAGAGACCTGGTTGAGGCAGAGGGATAGAGTGTCGATTAAATGGTCGGAAGAGAGACCTGGTTGAGGCAGAGCGATAGAGTGTCGATTAAATGGTCGGAAGAGAGACCTGGTTGAGGCAGAGCGATAGAGTGTCGATTAAATGGTCGGAAGAGAGACCTGGTTGAGGCAGAGCGATAGAGTGTCGATTAAATGGTCGGAAGAGAGACCTGGTTGAGGCAGAGCGATAGAGTGTCGATTAAATGGTCGGAAGAGAGACCTGGTTGAGGCAGAGCGATAGAGTGTCGATTAAATGGTCGGAAGAGAGACCTGGTTGAGGCAGAGGGATAGAGTGTCGATTAAATGGTCGGAAGAGAGACCTGGTTGAGGCAGAGCGATAGAGTGTCGATTAAATGGTCGGAAGAGAGACCTGGTTGAGGCAGAGCGATAGAGTGTCGATTAAATGGTCGGAAGAGAGACCTGGTTGAGGCAGAGCGATAGAGTGTCGATTAAATGGTCGGAAGAGAGACCTGGTTGAGGCAGAGGGATAGAGTGTCGATTAAATGGTCGGAAGAGAGACCTGGTTGAGGCAGAGGGATAGAGTGTCGATTAAATGGTCGGAAGAGAGACCTGGTTGAGGCAGAGGGATAGAGTGTCGATTAAATGGTCGGAAGAGAGACCTGGTTGAGGCAGAGGGATAGAGTGTCGATTAAATGGTCGGAAGAGAGACCTGGTTGAGGCAGAGGGATAGAGTGTCGATTAAATGGTCGGAAGAGAGACCTGGTTGAGGCAGAGCCCATAGAGTGTCGATTAAATGGTCGGAAGAGAGACCTGGTTGAGGCAGAGCGATAGAATGTCGAATAAATGGTCGGAAGAGAGACCTGGTTGAGGCAGAGCGATAGAGTGTCGATTAAATGGTCGGCTGCCTTCCCAGAGACTGCCCATGTGGCTTCTCCGGAAGAGGGCCGTGCGCCCTTCCCAGAGGCTGTCTCCGTGACTCCTCCGGAAGAGGGCCATGTGCCCTGTCCCAGAGACTGTCCTTGTGACTTCTCCGGAAGAGGGCCGTGCGCCCTTCCTAGAGGCTGTCCTTGTGACTTCTTGCGATTCATCGAGGGAATTCCACAAGGCATTACGAACGAACTTCAGGTTCCTTTGGGCTGGCTGGCGGGGAAAATCTTTTTACCACCTATTTCCCTATCATGTCGTCGCCGCTACCGCAGGGGGATCGCTATGAGGCGAGGTTTCCCGCCCGTCTCAGGGCTTCGTGGGAGGCCCGGTTCAAGAGCGAGCCGGCAGAGAAGATGCGGCTGACGAGACATCGGCTGGAGAAGTTCGGGGAGGAACACTTCGGTCCTCTCGACGATAGTCCTGGCTGTTCCGGCGGCGAGTCTGGAAGAGCTCGATCTTGGGCGCCTGCTCGCGATGCTGTATTACAGCGAGACAGAGGAGGCGAAGGCAGTGCGCGAGGCGGTTCTTCGGGTTGGTGTAGCACCGCCGTCAGTGCCAGGAGCATCCGGGAGCGTGCAGGAGCAGCTGCGGCAGATGATTATACAACAACAGCAGCAGGTGCAGGCGCAACAGCAGCAGCAGCAGCACATGGTGGTGATGCTGCAGCAGATGCAGCAACAGGTGCAGGCGCTGCAGGCACAGGTGAGCCAGCCTGATCTGCAGCAGCAGGCGCGTGGCCAGCCCGCAGCGCAGGCCGCGGATCCCGCTCCGCTGCAGGGGGCACCCGCGGTGGCGGAAAGCGAAATGCCGATGATGCAATTGGACGCGAAGCCGGTGATCGCCGGGTACCCCGAGGACGCTGCAGACGTTCGTGGCTGGGAAGAGGCCATGGCGACCGACGTCGCCGGCCTGGTCAGGGATCTACGCCTGAAGTACGTGTCAGGGGCGCAGAGCGAATCCTTGACAGACAGTTTCCGGCGGCTTCGGGACTGGATCAACGGAGTCGCGCAGGGCGGCGGCTGGGTGTACAACCCGGAAATTGTGCGCCTGGGGAACGACCTCCTGCAGGAGGTGCGGTTGCACCACTACTGGTGCACGAAGCAGTTGCCGCGCGCGCAGATAATGCGTGAGTTGGCGCAGGCATCAGACGACCCGATGGTCAAGGCGGCGGCCTGGGTGGAGGCGTCAATGGCGAAGAAGGGGAAGTGGGACGCTCGTCCTCGTGGTGGCGGCAAAGGCGGCAAGAAGGGCTTCTCCTGGGTCCAGGGAAACGCGAAGCCCGGGGGAAGTGACTGGCCCTCCCCCGGGGCCTCCGGGTCTGCTCTCCCACTGCCAGTACAAGCCGTCCCCGTGCGACAACCAACCCCAACCGCACCCTGCATACGGCCGCAAACGCGAAAATCAGATTTTCGCTATGTCGAGGATCCTCGACCGCGGCCGTCGGGCAGTAGCAGCATTCTCCTAATGCAGGAGTGAGTAGCCGACGGAGAATTCTCCGGAAGAGGGCCATGTGCCCTGTCCCAGAGACTGTCCTTGTGACTTCCCCGGAAGAGGGCCGTGCGCCCTTCCCAGAGACTGCCCATGTGGCTTCTCCGGAAGAGGGCCGTGCGCCCTTCCCAGAGGCTGTCTCCGTGACTCCGGAAGAGGGCCATGTGCCCTGTCCCAGAGACTGTCCTTGTGACTTCTTGCGACCATATTTACACCTACGTCGTATGGTGTTAGGTATGTACACCCGTAGTGGTGGTATCTACATACCCTCGATAGCCCCTGTAGATGCTGTATGTGGGTGTAGTATCTAATACCACTTCCAGGCGATATCAACATCCATCCCGGGGTCATATCCAAACCAGCGGGCATGGGGAGGCCACAAGCCCCAGCATCTCGTGAGATATGATGAACGCTCACTCGGACACCTTTGGTTAGCTCTCGGTTCATCCCGCCTCGCCAGTCCTGCTCATCACGATGCTACGTTCAGGGTTTAGTGCTCGCCTGCCTTCATGGCACTTGCACTTTATAGAACTCAATGCTTTGGGTGCCTACAGTGGTGCTCGCCTACCTGCAAGGCACTTGCACTTTACAGAAATCAATGCTTTGACTTCATGGCACTTGCGCCATACAGAACTCGACTTTGGGTGCTTACAGTGGTGCTCGCCTGCCTTCATGGCACTTGCAGTTTACAGAACTCAATGCTTTGGGTGCCTACAGTGGTGCTCGCCTGCCTTCATGGCACTTGCAGTTTACAGAACTCAATGCTTTGGGTGCCTACAGTGGTGCTCGCCTGCCTTCATGGCACTTGCAGTTTACAGAACTCAATGCACTAGTCATGCTTTTTCACTAGTAAAATGACTAGTCAAAACACCTTTTTCACTTTTACTAGTGCACCGTGTACCCCCTACCCCCCCAGTGCTGATGCTAAGGCCCCTAAACTCGGCATCGTTGTCAGCCGGACGGCAACGAGGGGTGGGTGGGTACCCCCCCCCCTAAACACCCCCCCCCCCCCCCCCCCCCCCCCCCTCCTGCAGGGCCTGTGTGCAGCAGGGTGGTGACCGCTCTAAGGTGGTTTCCTCAGCAGCGACCAAGAAAAAAAAAATTTTTTTTTGGCCCAAATCCTCCCAAAAAAGCACTCGAAAAAAAATTTTTTGACCCACTTTTTCCACCATTTCACCTTAGAGAATTTAGCTAAGGTGGGTCCCACAGTAGGTCCACAGTGGGTTGCACCAGGAGGGGGGGGGGGGGGGGGGTAGGGGGGTACCCACCCCCACCCAGGGTTAGCAACTTCGTTTTGGGTCTCAGGCTTAGTATCAGCACTGTACCCCCCCAGTGCTGATGCTAAGGCCCCTAAACTCGGCATCGTTGTCAGCCGGACGGCAACGAGGGGTGGGTGGGTACCCCCCCCCCTAAACACCCCCCCCCCCCCCCCCTGCAGGGCCTGTGTGCAGCAGGGTGGTGACCGCTCTAAGGTGGTTTCCTCAGCAGCGACCAAGAAAAAAAAATTTTTTTTTGGCCCAAATCCTCCCAAAAAAGCACTCGAAAAAAAATTTTTTGACCCACTTTTTCCACCATTTCACCTTAGAGAATTTAGCTAAGGTGGGTCCCACAGTAGGTCCACAGTGGGTTGCACCAGGAGGGGGGGGGGGGGGGGGGGGGGGGGGGGGGGGGGGGGGGGGGGGGGTACCCACCCCCACCCAGGGTTAGCAACTTCGTTTTGGGTCTCAGGCTTAGTATCAGCACTGACCCCCCCCCCCCCTTTACTAGCGCACACAGGGGATGGCCGGTGAGACTGAGAGAGTGACAAGTGGGTCGTCAAGCCGCAAAGCGGGTTCTGATGGTGTAGTTCTCTCCAGCCAGCACTGACCCGGTCCACTTGGGCACGAACGAAATACACAAGATTGTTTTTTTTTTACGTTTTTTTTTCGTCGTTGAAGAAAGGAGAAAACGTTGGCAACCTAGCTAGCACAAAAAACTAGTCGGCTAAAATTGAGGCGGTTTCCCGCCTCTCTCTGTATAGTATAAGCTGTGGGTCGGTGAACAACGTGCTTTCTTTTCTGTGTTTCCGGCAATTTTTTTTTTCTGTTTCCCCGCTGGCACCGCATGTCAGATGAGTCCACCCGAAGGCAGTCGATTTCGTTCTCGCGGGTCTTCCCTACCGCCGATGTTGTTTGGGGTAGGTGGCTCTTCTTCTTTTTGCACCTGGGTAGAGCTTCGCAAGCAAGTTCCACCAATCCTCAGAAGATGAGGGAAGTCCGCACGCGAAGGAAGCTGGATCGAAAATAACGCTTGGTCCTTTGAACCCGGCACCTTCATAACTCGAAAGATCTTCCCCGGTTGTCTCCTTGACCCTGAGGGCTAGCATGGTGGCCAGGGGACCTGGTGCGCAAGGCATGTTACACCGGTCCACCTACCTGTCCCCTGGAGCTGCATCATTCCTGCTGCTGTCGTGTTACTTTGATCAAAGTCACACTAGCGTGAAACTGCTCTATCACGGTACGCTCGAAGGAGGAGGTAGTTGTCATCAGGTGCAAATTGGAAAGAAATGTGTTGGAAAGAGATGTTGATCAGTCTGCATCGTTGTCATTTACCCCCATCCCCTGGACTTTACCCCCTTTTCGGGATTTTCGGTGTAGCTTCTGGACCTGGTTGTGTCAAGCCGCAAGGTGGTTGGTCGAACATCTCCAATTCTCGGAAAGTCAACGGGAACACGAAAGAAATGACAGGAGGGTGGGACCGGGCCGTGGGACTGCTAAGGCGTGACAAACCCGCCCCTGTCCCGATGAAGCGAATGCTGTGGTTTAATTAACCAGTTGGATTCCTCTTGTTCGTAACAGTTCCAAGCTGACACTTCATTGCGGGCACAACATGCAAGAAGGCCTGGAAGAAATCAGGAGCCGCGGGTAGCACCCGAGAGCGCCACTCACAGCACCTTCAATCTGAGCCCAGACCTGACCCGCACTGACTATCCCGCATGTGTCCTCTGAGCCAATCCTTTTCCCGAAGTTACGGATCCAGTTTGCCGACTTCCCTTACCTACATTGTTCTGTCTACGGCCCCCCAGGAAACCCGGTCCGAGACTAGCCAGCCCCCCGACACGGATTCTCTTTTTTGTTTTGTGTTCTCGTCCTTTTCCCAAGGGCTGCTTGCGCTTACCTCCAGAAAAATTGAGTTGGGCCTGGTGACTTCTCGAACTTTTATCCTGAAGACTTGGTCCCAAGACATTTCCTCCACAGTCAGAACTCGGACGGGTCAGCAGACGCGCTGTCCATGGCTTATATGTTGATAAAATAAGACTGAACACTGAAATGGTACACAATGACAACGATGTAGACTGATGATAAAGGGTGAAAGAAATACACTGCCCACGGTCTCCATTTTTTTACGACAGCACCCAGTGGTTTTCCGCTTAGCCAACAAAACAAAATTGGTTGGCTAAAAAAATTTCACGGTTCACAAAACGAGGTCAAAAAAAAAATTCTCTCGACCGATCTTTTTGCATGGTGTTGGGTCGGCGGGTTGTGGATTCCGGCTTGGATGGAATTCCTGTGGCAAAAAAAAGCATTTTTAGCCACCCCCATTTTCGTGGAAAAATGGGTTTTTAGGCGAAAAAATCTTTTTTAGCCACACAGGAAAAACACTGACAGCACCTGACCCAATTTCGCACGGGCTTTCACAAATTCTAGTCGGCTGACTCAATGATAATAGCCAAGCTCCACCCCTGAGATAAACTTAGGCGGAACCCGCCGAAATGCGGTTACCCACGGCTGGCCTTCTTCTTCTGATTTTTCTTTCGATTGGGAAAAACACGCGCGTCTGTTCGCTTTTTTTTTTCTTCTTTTTTTACGTTGGTGGCATACGACGTGGACTATGAAAAGCGCCCGCTTTTTGGCGGCAAGCTTCGCACCTCCTTCAACGTAGCATGCGTCCGGAGAACATTTCCGGGAGGGCACAGGGTCTGGCACTGATTAGCAGCAGCAAACGGGAACTATCGACAAACGACCGGGTCATCAACTGGTCAACGGTCAACCACGGAACATGTGATCTCCTCATCCTGTGAACTGTCGTGACCAAAGGCAGGTTAGGAGAGCTGGGTTTGGTGTGGTTTCCGCCCAGGCTGCTTCAGTTGAAACTCATGAGGGAGACTGTCCTGTAGAAGCCTTGATGTGGGCAACTTTTCTGGAGGGACTGCCTAGTACGTGCAACCACTTGCTATTTCCACAAACAAGTGAGTCGCGGGTACCCCTTTCCTAGTTGGTCTCGTTTAAACTTTCCTCACGCGCAGCCGCGCTCAGTCCGGAAAATGCTCTCCCCCGGCGGTAACAGCTGGACTCCGTCCGCCTTTATTCGTTTTGCCGTTCGCTTCGACATTCTGAAGCGACAACGCGGAAAGCGAATAAAAGCGAGCACGGAGCCAGGCCTCGGACTACAAAAAAAAGAATAAAAAAAGACAAACCCCCAAAAAAATCTCGGAGGGGGGGGGAGGGGAAAAGATGGGAAGATTTTTTACACTAGCGCTCGCGGTGAGGTCGAGCCTCAGAAGCTGGAGTTACAAGAGGGTGTGCCCGAGTCACAGCCGAAAAGCGGGTGTGCTACAATCAAGACGCGTGGAAGTCCAACTCGCTTTTTTTAACTCCAGCTTCCGGGACAGTACTGTGCAGTCACAACTTTCCACCATGTGGTCAGAGTACCCACAATGTATGGAGGCTGTCGTGGCTGGAATATTTTCTAGGGAGATATAACATAGATGTACGCCTGTGTGGGCGGAGCCCATATTTGAATATCTTTGACGATTTCTCAAAAAATATTAAAAATACAGGCAAAAGATGGGCTCATACAGGCAAAATACGGGCAAAAACAAGAAGAATACGGGCAAAATACGGGCGAAATACGGGCTGATGGGCAAAATACGGGCTCGACGTAATTTCTTTTGAATATTTTTTGTGTGTGTGGAAAACGTCCACAGATGACACTTCTGAGACGGGCTGGCCGTCTTGGGCACGGAGCAATCAGAACGAGAAGCCAGCTGCACCGATAGTTTCGCCTCATCTTGGCTGTTTCATGGCAAACGACTCGACAAAAACGCGTAGCCGTTAGCCGCTACTCAATAGTTGTTTGTCTTACAGAGACAAGACTGAACATGCGTCGAAAACGCCCTCCCGGCGCAGTGCTAGCTTCCGCCGCTTCTTTCGTGTCTGCGCGTTGCTTGAACAAGATGATCGTTGAAGCAACACGCCACGGTCATAGTTGGGTATCGCACACTCGCCCAAAGTAGTGGTTCACTGCTGACATAGCATGCCGTCAGCTAGTGGGCAGGCTTTTCGCTGAAGCTGCGCATGCCTCTGCATCCCCATTGACGATCTGGCCGCGGCCTCATCGTTTCCAGCCAGTACGTCCACCGATGAGTACAGTTGATGCAAATTATGCACGTATGACACCAGGAGTATTTTTTCCGGCTCCATAGGTTGATGACAGCCGCTACTTTGGGCGCTAAATGTCAAAGAAACAGCTGGCTTCTTCGGGGAATAAATGAAAAAATAATAAGAAAATAGTATTTGTAACAATGTTGATTATTTTGAGCCCGTATTTTGCCCGTATTTAGCCCGTATGTATTATTTCCAGTGCCTGTATATTCAGAAATTACCTGTATATCGCATATTGCATGATTACAGCTTGGTTCGGTTGAAGCACACACAAGTCGGTTCACGCTCTAGTACCAGCCACCTCACAAGTTTGATCGCCTACTGCGAAGTCTTTGCAGCAATTATATGGGCAGTTTCTTGTGTTTGCATGGCACTCCCGTCTGCTGGATAGTCAGTGCGGGTCAGGTCTGGGCACGAAGAAGACGCCGCTGCGCCCGTCCCTGTTGTCGCCGCCGGCGCGGAGATCATTCAGTTCCTTCATACATTCCTTCTCCAGCTTCGCGAGGTCCTGTTCGAGGGCCTTTCGAAACCTTTCGTCCGTCAGAATTTCGTCCTGCTGCTTGATCTTCGGCGGCTTCTTGCCCCTGTCAGGCTCCTTCGTGCCGCACACGCCCATCTTCTTTTTTTGCTTTGTTGTTTTGTCTTCCCTCCCCCTTCTTCAAACGTATTTTGAGGATTTGTTAGAAGGGTGGTGAATTTCACAGTTCAAATTTTGGTTAGCCAAAGGGTTGGTAGAACGCGAGCGGCATCCACGAACTGATAAGGGGAAAACCCTCCGCCTCTCCCAGGCGGAGTTCGATAGGAGGTGCTTTTTGGCATATTTGGCTTTGCGCTTGGCCTTCTTCTTCTTCTCCGCCTTCTTCTCCGGGTCCTCGTCTTTCTTGCCGGTATTTTCTTCGGGCGCGGCGTTCGCTTCCTCTTCGAGCTTCGAGGCCTCTTCGGCGGCGTTTCGAACGTCGTCCTTCACTTGCTGCTTCACAATCTTGCTCGCTTCGTTCACCTTCGCCTGCTGCTGGGCGTCGATCTTCGGCGGCTTCTTGCCCCTGTCAGGCTCCTTCGTGCCGCACACGCCCATCTTCTTTTTTTGCTTTGTTGTTTTGTCTTCCCTCCCCCTTCTTCAAACGTATTTTGAGGATTTGTTAGAAGGGTGGTGAATTTCACAGTTCAAATTTTGGTTAGCCAAAGGGTTGGTAGAACGCGAGCGGCATCCACGAACTGATAAGGGGAAAACCCTCCGCCTCTCCCAGGCGGAGTTCGATAGGAGGTGCTTTTTGGCATATTTGGCTTTGCGCTTGGCCTTCTTCTTCTTCTCCGCCTTCTTCTCCGGGTCCTCGTCTTTCTTGCCGGTATTTTCTTCGGGCGCGGCGTTCGCTTCCTCTTCGAGCTTCGAGGCCTCTTCGGCGGCGTTTCGAACGTCGTCCTTCACTTGCTGCTTCACGATCTTGCTCGCTTCGTTCACCTTCGCCTGCTGGGCGTCCATCTTCGGCGGCTTCTTGCTCCTGTCAGGCTCCTTCGTGCCGCACACACCCATCTTCTTCTCTTTTTGCTTTGTTGTTTTGTCTTCCCTCCCCTTCTTCAAACGTATTTTGAGGATTTGTGAGGAGGTCGGTACTCGTGGATTTCACAGTTCGCTTTTGGTTAGCGAAAGAGGTTTGGTAGCATACAATGAGCATAATTTTTTGATCTGCGTCGCGAAATATGGAGGTTCATCGTTTTTTTCCAAATCCACATCCGGGTTTCTCCTGATCCGACCCCACTCTTTCGAGTGGAGCCGAACCAGGAGATAACCGTAGGAACCGGCCATAAGGCTCAAACCCTCGGAACAAGAAGGCTCCGCAGTGCGTTACGCCCGCCAGTCCACTTGGAATCGTATAGACCCGGTTGGAGACACGGGATCTGGATGTGAATTTGGAAGTTGCCGTTCGCCGAAGCTAGTCGACCGTCTTACGACGGTGTGCAGGCAGGGGTGGACTGCAGGCGTACGAACGAGCTGCGCCTGGCGACGGCTGACGCTGGCGAGAAACGTGCGCTGGCGGTGATCCTGTCCGGGGGTGTGTTTCTCGCAGCGCGGTGGGGACGGAATGCGCGTGCGAACGGAGGGGCGGCCGGGTCGGACGGGTCGCCGAGCTCCTCGGCGTCCGTGTCGTCGACCGCCTCTGATACGACAGGCAGCTTTGACGAGCACGCCTCCGAATCCTCCTCTTCGGAACCTCAGCGTCCGCCGCTGGACCGCGGCTGCAGGGACTGCGACCGGGGCGTCCAGGACACAGCGGATCACCTGTGGTGGGAGTGCCCCGCCTACGACGAGATTCGCGGCCGTCCTTGCTTCGCCGAACTCCTGCGGGCGGACCGGGCGAGGTGGCCGTCTTGCACGCGTGTGCATGGGGTTATTGTCGAAGGAATGCGGGTGGAGGTCGCGGCCCTTCACCGCCTCATGGCGGCGGTGTACACTGCACGCGTGGAGGCGGAGCGACGCCGCCTCTCCGCGGTGCAACCGATGCACCCCTGGCACGCAGCTGCGCCGCTGCCGGCGGTGCAACACCTGTTCAACTTCGACCGCCTTCCGGATGAGCCGCCGAGATGGCCGTACGGCGGCCGTGCGATGCGGGCGCTCAAGGGCTGGCTGTCGGCACTGAGGTGGACGAACGCAGGCGAGGTGTCGTGCGTCGAGCTGGCAGTGGACTTCGAGGTCCACACCGGGGTCGACGTCCCTGCCCCCCCGGGAATACGAAGGCTCGCCGCCAACCAGAGGGGGAAGACCCTCTGGACGATGCTGTCGACATTGTGCCGCCTATGCCGAGACCTGCAGCTGCCGTCGCCGTTGCCTGCCGAGCGGAAGGTCCGGGTCGGCTAGGCACGCCGCGATGCGGAGGACGCGAGAAGCCGGGAAGAGCCGGCGGGAGGGCGCGATCGTTGCGCGACCCGTGGAGGGTCGGAACCAGAATCAGAAAAAGGGCCCGAGTCAGGGCTTGCCATCGAAGAGGGCCGGGCGGGGCCGGGTGGGCGCGGTGTGTTCGGGCCGGCGAGGCCAGTGCCGTCGTCGCCGAGATCGGCGCGTCGTCGTTCTCGATGAGGACCCTGGGGGCGCCGATGCTGTGGGGGGGATTGACACCTCGCCCACGCTTCGCCGGGGGCGAGGAGACGCACGGGGTGCTGGAGACGAGCTTTCCGCGGGCAGCTGCCGGGGACGGGAAGAACTGGGGCGGGGACGTGTTCCCGCAGTACGACGCGGCGCGGCGGGCACAGCGTTCGCTGCGCTGGGACGTGCCCACCCCTCTGCCGCAACGCCCGCGCCTTCCCGTGCTTGTACCGGCTGCGCAGGCGGACCCTCTGCTCCGCACGCAGTCGGTCTGCGATGCCTGCGCAAAGCAGAAGTGCGCGGTGTGCACTGGCATGCGAAGGAACTACAGCCTTGTAGTTGACCAGTGCTGCCAGGTGCACCACCACCCGGACGACGGCCTGCGCATTCAGTGCTGCCGGGCGCATCGGCTGACGCGATGCGGGACCTGCCCGAACGCCGACGCGTGCTGCGGACGGGGGCATCACAGGGGTGGTGCTGGCCGCGACAGCAGCAGTGGCGACGGGGGTGGCGGTGGTCATGGCGGCCGCTGCTGCGGACGTGGCCGCGGCAGCGGCGGCCGGGGCGGCGGAGACAACAGTGGCGGAGACGGTGGCGGCGGCCGCGGCACTGGTCGTGGCCGCGACATACCCTCGATAGCCCCTGCAGGTGCTGTATGTGGGTGTAGTATCTAATACCACTTCCAGGCGATATCAACATCCATCCCGGGGTCATATCCAAACCAGCGGGCATGGGGAGGCCACAAGCCCCAGCATCTCGTGAGATATGATGAACGCTCACTCGGACACCTTTGGTTAGCTCTCGGTTCATCCCGCCTCGCCAGTCCTGCTCATCACGATGCTACGTTCAGGGTTTAGTGCTCGCCTGCCTTCATGGCACTTGCACTTTATAGAACTCAATGCTTTGGGTGCCTACAGTGGTGCTCGCCTACCTGCAAGGCACTTGCACTTTACAGAAATCAATGCTTTGCCTTCATGGCACTTGCACCATACAGAACTCGACTTTGGGTGCTTACAGTGGTGCTCGCCTGCGTTCATGGCACTTGCACTATACAGAACTCGACTTTGGGTGCTTACAGTGGTGCTCGCCTGCCTTCATGGCACTTGCAGTTTACAGAACTCAATGCTTTGGGTGCCTACAGTGGTGCTCGCCTGCCTTCATGGCACTTGCAGTTTACAGAACTCAATGCTTTGGGTGCCTACAGTGGTGCTCGCCTGCCTTCATGGCACTTGCAGTTTACAGAACTCAATGCTTTGGGTGCCTACAGTGCCTTCATGGCACTTGCACTATACAGAACTCGACTTTGGGTGCTTACAGTGGTGCTCGCCTGCCTTCATGGCACTTGCAGTTTACAGAACTCAATGCTTTGGGTGCCTACAGTGGTGCTCGCCTGCCTTCATGGCACTTGCAGTTTACAGAACTCAATGCTTTGGGTGCCTACAGTGGTGCTCGCCTGCCTTCATGGCACTTGCAGTTTACAGAACTCAATGCTTTGGGTGCCTACAGTGGTGCCCGCCTGCCTTGCACTATACAGAACTCGACTTTGGGTGCCTACAGTGGTGCTCGCCTGCCTTCATGGCACTTGCAGTTTACAGAACTCAATGCTTTGGGTGCCTACAGTGGTGCCCGCCTGCCGTCATGGCACTTGCACTATACAGAACTCGACTTTGGGTGCTTACAGTGGTGCTCGCCTGCCTTCATGGCACTTGCAGTTTACAGAACTCAATGCTTTGGGTGCCTACAGTGGTGCTCGCCTGCCTTCATGGCACTTGCAGTTTACAGAACTCAATGCTTTGGGTGCCTACAGTGGTGCTCGCCTGCCTTCATGGCACTTGCAGTTTACAGAACTCAATGCTTTGGGTGCCTACAGTGGTGCTCGCCTGCCTTCATGGCACTTGCAGTTTACAGAACTCAATGCTTTGGGTGCCTACAGTGGTGCTCGCCTGCCTTCATGGCACTTGCAGTTTACAGAACTCAATGCTTTGGGTGCCTACAGTGGTGCTCGCCTGCCTTCATGGCACTTGCAGTTTACAGAACTCAATGCTTTGGGTGCCTACAGTGGTGCTCGCCTGCCTTCATGGCACTTGCAGTTTACAGAACTCAATGCTTTGGGTGCCTACAGTGCCTTCATGGCACTTGCACTATACAGAACTCGACTTTGGGTGCTTACAGCGGTGCTCGCCTGCCTTCATGGCACTTGCAGTTTACAGAACTCAATGCTTTGGGTGCCTACAGTGGTGCCCGCCTGCCGTCATGGCACTTGCACTATACAGAACTCGACTTTGGGTGCTTACAGTGGTGCTCGCCTGCCTTCATGGCACTTGCAGTTTACAGAACTCAATGCTTTGGGTGCCTACAGTGGTGCCCGCCTGCCGTCATGGCACTTGCACTATACAGAACTCGACTTTGGGTGCTTACAGTGGTGCCCGCCTGCCTTCATGGCACTTGCAGTTTACAGAACTCAATGTTTTGGGTGCCTACAGTGGTGCCCGCCTGCCGTCATGTATACAGAACTCGACTTTGGGTGCTTACAGTGGTGCTCGCCTGCCTTCATGGCACTTGCAGTTTACAGAACTCAATGCTTTGGCTGCCTACAGTGGTGCTCGCCTGCCTTCATGGCACTTGCACTTTACAGAACGCAATGCTTATCACGATGGTTGCAAGCAGTAACGTCGAGCACACGCCCATATAAAGTTTGAGAAATATGGTCGAGGAAGCGATTTCTCCCCGTGCCTTCAAATCCGCCTTACCCGGCGTAGCTCCTGTTTTGGTTCTAGCTATTCTTGCCGCCTACGTTGGGTATCCTGAATAAGGCTCTCCAACGCCGACGGCTCCCCTTGAGGACGACAGGCACTCTCATCTCGCGCAACGCAAGGTAAGCGACTGTAATAGGTGATCTTCTGGCGGACGGGGGGGCAGTGACCTTGCTCAGGCACAAGCTCATTCCGTTAGCCCCCTTGAGGACGACAGGTACTCCATCTCACGCAACGCCATGTAAGAGACCTGCGATAGATGATCTTCTGGCGGACGTGGGCAGTTTCCTTGCCCAGGCACAAGCTCATTCCGTTAGTCTCCTTGAGGACGACAGGTACTCCATCTCACGCAACGCCATGTAAGAGACCTGCGATAGATGATCTTCTGGCGGACGTGGGCAGTTTCCTTGCCCAGGCACAAGCTCATTCCGTTAGTCTCCTTGAGGACGACAGGTACTCCATCTCACGCAACGCCATGTAAGAGACCTGCGATAGATGATCTTCTGGCGGACGTGGGCAGTTTCCTTGCCCAGGCACAAGCTCATTCCGTTAGTCTCCTTGAGGACGACAGGTACTCCATCTCACGCAACGCCATGTAAGAGACCTGCGATAGATGATCTTCTGGCGGACGTGGGCAGTTGCCTTGCCCAGGCACAAGCTCATTCCGTTAGTCTCCTTGAGGACGACAGGGTGACTACTGACTCTCGAGTTCTGCGTACGTTCTTGCGGTCTTGCGCCGAGCCGTGTACAGTGTCTGCCTCAAAGGCATGTAAGGACAGGCCTGCAAGCAGATTTCCGCATCGCTCCCTCGCTTGATCGCAGAAGCATACTTGTGAAAACTAAATGAAAGGACAGAAAAACACCAGGCTTTCCCCGCCGCAGTGACAGCAAAGCATCAGATTAACCCACTCGAAGGCGGCTGATTCCCTTTGGTGCGTTTTCTCCGTCGGGGGCGTTCGCTTGAATTTACTTCTTTTGCGTTTTCGACGATCCCGTGGGACGTACATTCAACCTTTTGTTCGAGACTGGAGGTCCTATGAACATGCAATGTGAATAGCCTCTATTCGAGCCAACCCGGCTTTTCTTGCAACAATTATGAAACTGTATTGTTTTTGGACTGGATAATATTGCGGATATAACTTTTCTCCCGCCTGCCAGTAGGCAGGGGCGTGGCAGAGTGAGCGGGTGACGGCCTTCAGGCCAGTAAGCCCGGGTTCGAACCCCGCTCACCGCACTTTTCCGGCCGACTGTTGTTTTCGAGATTTCTTGTGTTCCGGGGTCTAATGTGCCCGAAATTTGCGTTTTTTGCGAAGTTTCTCAGTATCTCGCGGTATTTGGGTCACCCCGTCGCCCCGAGGCCGGCGGGGGGGGGACGGGCGGGAAAAGGCTGCCCCAGGCCCCGTGCCAGGGGTCCTGGCGCCCCACCCGGGTACGAGCGCCAAACTTTTCCCGTGCTCGGTGGGTCCGAGGGGTGTCCCCCCGGGTACCAGCGCCAAACTTTTCCCGTACTCGGTGGGTCGGGGGGTGTCCCCCCCCCGGGCACGAGCACAGACCTTGGCTTCACCCGGACTTTACCACCCTGGCTGAACTTCGCTTACCAGCGCAGCCTGACTCGGCCCTGAGCGCTTAGCACCAGAACTTAGCAACGCCCGAACTTAGCATCACTCGAACTTAGCATTGCCCGAACTTTACTGTTCCCCGAACTTTAACTGCTGCCTCCAGTCTCGCCACGCGCCGGCCTTAGCCGAGCGCACGTACTTTGTTTTTACGTTTGGATAAGTAAAGGGGGGGGAAAATCTTAGTTTCGTGTGCAGGCGCTTGCCTCTCATGTGTTTGATGCTAGCATCAAGTGTAAATTTGTTGCATTAGTGTGTGGGCCTTTGAAACGTGGATGATGCCTCTCGCGCTGCTCCCCTTGAGGTTCCTGGCTCATGCCAAAGCGCCGCCGCCCGGGTTAAGGGGTTGCGGCATCAGGCGTGGGCCAGGGCCAGGGAGACTGTTCGGAGGGGTCACCACCCACCGTTCGCGGGCTTCGTTACTTCACTGCCCCCGGCTCTCCCCGGCCTTCGTCATCCCGGGGGAGGGTTCCACGGCCATCTCCCCCCGCGTGGGGAATGGACTGGTGCTGTGCCGCGGGTCCTTCCGTGCGTCCTCGCGACGTCGCCGCTGTCGATGTCACTGCCGCTGTTGCTGCCGCTGCAGCCGCTGTCGGGCGGTTGGTTGACGATCCCGGTCTGCACCCCGCCCGTTGCGCGTCGGCTTTCTTCTTCTCGGCGTTCGCTAGGACGTCCCAAAGGTGGCGGCTGCCGCCGCCGCGTGCGCGACGGTGCGTCGCCCGGTCGTGTCTTGCCCGTGCCTTCCACTTCTCGCCGCTGTGTTGCCACCCCCGTGGGTAATGGGCCTGGGGTCGGAAGCTGCCGGTCAGGACACCCGCCTTCTCCCAGTGGCCGCCCTGGTCGCCCCGTCCTTTGTTCGCCATCTTTTTGGGCACGTGCCGTACGGCGGCGACTTCGAACGCCCGCATCACCGCTTCGAAGGCCTCCCGGTTGTTGATCTGCGGCCGTTTGTTGAGGCCCTGGAGGATGGGTCCCCCGAGGCTGGTGAGGTGGTTGACGCGCATCTCGAGGGCCGGGTGGACGGCTTTCACGCGCGCAATCTTGCCCAACCTGCTCAGCGCGGTCCTCATCGCCCACCCTTTCGCGGTCGCCGAGTCGCTGTAGGCCTGTGCCGCCTGTCGCTGTGCGGTGTCCATGGCGCGGTTCGACAGTTCGTCCGCATCCTTGTTGAGCTCGCGAGGAATGTGCACCGGCTCGATCGTCGTCCGTCGGTCGTGCAGCTTCGCCAACAGGTTCTGCGCCTGGTCGTAGTATCGCCGGAGTGTTTCGTTGCACCTCTTCGTGCCCTTTATCTGATCAATGACCAGTTCGCTGTCGCCCTTGACGACGATGGTGCGGGGTGTCGGCGGCACGGGGTCCCGCAGCAACCTCGCCAACACGCTGACGAACCCGACGTATTCCGCCACGTTGTTCGTCGCTCTCCCGGCAATGGGCTTCTCAACTTCCCACTGCTTGACGCCTTTGTCGTAGAAGACCGCCCCGGCTCCCGCGACCGCGCCGTTGGTCCCGTTCCCCCGACTGCCGCCGTCGAAGAACGCCGCCGTCTCCTCTCCCGGCAGCGTGTCCGCCACGGTCCAGCGCTCCTTCGGCTGCCGCTGCGCGATGTTCTCCTGCCTCCGCTGTGTGCCGGCCGGCGTGAGGGTCAGGCCGCTGTGCAGCTCAAAATCGACAGCGAGCTCGAAATACGAGATGGAGGCCTGCTTGCCGGTTTCGGACCACCGCTTCGTCGAGCACCATTCTGCCAGCGCCAGGAGCATCTCGTGGGTGTCCTTCCATGCGTTGCGGTCCGGCCGCGCACCGTCGACGTTGATGGTCTGGCTGGCCGTCGGCCGTTGCGGCTCCCACCCCCACGGATATGTCGACACCTTGAGCTCCTTGCGCCGGCAGTCCTGCTCGAGGATGCCGTCGGCCCGCTGCCTCCCGAGCAGGATCTCGACGCACATCAGCTGCATCCCGGCCGCCAGCTCCCTGCATTCGTCGAAGTCGAGTCCCATCGCGTCCTTGGGCATGACGCCGCATAGAGCCATGCACGGCTTCATCTCGGGCCGCCGAGCGAGCACATTCGGATACGCGCCGCGCACGTCGCTCCACTTGACGCAGTCCCACCACATGTGTTGTTCGTCCTCCGGGACACCCGCGTCGCAGAATCTGCAGGTTGCTTGCTCCCATCGCTTGCCGGTGTGTACCGCGTTGGCAATGACAGCTCTGACCAGGCCCTGCTGGTAGCCGGTGATGGCGCCCTTCTCCAGCAGGTCTCGCGTGGCACCCCCGTCGATGCCGTCCTCGATGCCGAGGAGGGATGCCCTCGTCTTGACCACGTCCTTGTAGCGCATCGTCCGCCCGGCCTCCCGCAGCTCGTGCTGGAAGTTGTGCCGAGCGGTCTGCGCCCGCTGCCTCTCCTCTTTCGTCAGCGGCTCGACGTTCTGCACCACCGTCCATTCGCGCCGCCGGCCCGTTCCTTCCTGCAGGGTGTCGAACCTGGGCCACGTCCATCCGATGTCTGCGATCGCTCGCTCGAGCAGGAACACTGGCCCCTCCTTGCTTCGCCCCGGTGCCTCTGGAGCGCCGGGGGGGCGGTCCCGCCTTGCTTGTCGAGCTGCTCGGATGGCAACAACCAGCGGCGCCAAGTGCGACTGCTTCACCATCTGCTGCGAAAATGTGTTTACCCGCCGATGAATCGCGGCGACACGCGGGTCCAATCTGTGCCCCCGACACAGCGTGTTCAGCACGACGGCATCGCACCTTCTGTTGCCGCCGGTCCACAGCCCCGCCAGGGTAGCAACTCGCAGGCCTTCCATGTACGTCCCCGCCGGTTGCCACACCGAGACGCCGTACAACGCCTTCGCTGTGGCCGACGCAGCCACGTAACCTTCCTTCTGGTCCATCGGGATCGGCAGGCTTCTCGCCCTTCTCGCGATGTTCTTCGCGGCCTCGAACCGGGTTTGAATCCGCCTGCTGGGGGGCGGCGCACCCTTCCCGACCGTAAACATCGCCCCCAGAACGTCGAAGCTTGTCTTCCGCAGTACCTTGTTGCCCTGCACTGTGAGCGTTCCCGGAGCGTCCGCGTTCGTGGCGTAAAAGAACGACTTCCCAGCGTTGACGCCCCCATCGGTCGCGTTGGCGAAGTCCGTCGTGACTTCAGCCACGGCCTTGAGCCCCCTGAGGGACTCCGACATCGCATGAATGTCGTCCAGGTACGCCATCGCCTGGGCCGGTGTTGTCAACGCCCCCACGGCCCGCACCCAGACCGCGATGAGCGCGTTTAGGAACAGCACGCTGAGGGGGCATCCTTGTAAGATGCCATTCGTCGCAACGAAAGGCTCCCCGACTGCCCGCGCCGTCTTGAAGTGGCGCTGCATGCTTCCGTACACCGCCTTCATCGCCCTCAGTACCCCCGGGTCCAGCCCCATCACCTCCATCAAACGGAACATGATCTCGTGCGGCAGCCGGTCGAAGCACTTCATGAAGTCGACCGAAAGACCAAACAAGGGTTTGCCACATTCTGCGGCGTGCTCGATGCGGAGACCGATGGCGTACATGACGTCGTCGGCCCCACGCTTCGGGATGGCTCCCCGCATACCCTCGGGGACCCACGCCAGCATCCACTCCATCAGCATCCGGAGCCGCGTCGCCGCCCACAGCCTGTAGACCGCGCTCGTGACGGAGATGGGCCGTAGGTCCATTGGTCCGGAGCCGCCCTCGCCCTTTGGGATGAGCGAGACCAGGGCCCTCATGAGCGACTCCGGCCACTTGCCCGTCTTCTCGACCACTGCAAAAAGTTCCGCGAACCGCCGCAACGCCTCGTCGGGGAGAGCCGCCAGTTCGCGTACCCGCCAGCCCTCCGCGCCCGGCGCGGTGTTCTTCTTCATCGTTCCAAGCGTCTTCCGCAGGTCGGCCGCCGTTATCGCGTTCAGCTCCACCGCGTTCGCCCGCGGGATGTGAGCCCGAAAGTCCTTTTCAAACGCCTCCCACTTGGGCGCCGGTGTCTCCTTCCTGCCGTGCCGCTCGTACACTCCGCCCCAGGCGGATGGCCCTCTCAGGAGCTCGTCCATCTCCTTCGCGTCCCAGGTCACGGAACCGTCTGCTCTCGCGAGGTACTCCACCTGTCTCCGGTCCGCCTGCTTTACCCACGCGAAGATTCTCCCGGGTGCAACCTTGGCGGCCAGCTGCATGCTCCGGCGCCACTCGTTTATCCGCGTCTCTTTCACGTCGTGCGCCAACTTCTTCTGCGACCCCCGCAGATCTGCGAGCATCTTCATCATCGTCTCGCCGACTGGCGGGCTCGGTCGACCCCAGACCTCTGCCCAGGCGTCGTCAGCCATCAGCTTCTTCCCGCCCGCCCTCGCCTTGTCCCATCGCTGCTTCCGAACCAGCTGCGCCTTTAAACCCGTCACGTCCGCAGAGTCGCGCTCAATCGCCTCGATCTGCCGGATCAGCTTCGACGTCGCTTGCTGGTGCGCGTTCACCGCTCCCCCGTCGAGCGGGTTCGCCGGTGCCGTCACCCGCCTGAGCCGCGGCTTCGTGGTCAGCGCCCTCCCCACGAACTTCCCGGACGGACCCGGTAGCTCTGGCGCCGCCTCCAACAGGTACGCTTCCGCTGGTTGCGCGGACAGTTGCCACATCGCTTCGACGTCTTCCCTCGCTGCTGCTTCCATGTGGCGTGCTCGGGTGGGCTCCATCATCTTTGCGCACAGGACGCCTCGCTCTTCAACCGAAAGCATCGATGAGCCAGCGGGGATGGGGGCCGGTCGCACTACCGTTCCCGTGGTCGCCTGGAGGCGTTGCAGATTGAGGTCCACCACCACGGCGCTGTGTGTGGGCACGCCCGGTACCCGTGTCACCGTCACCTGTCGCACGGCGCCTACTGCTGCTGCGTTGGCGAACACCATGTCGATGCGCGTTCCTCCGTCCGCCTGCGAGCAGGTGCTCTCGGGTTGTCGCCCCCGGCGTTGCGCGTCGAGCAGGGCTGCATCCGTCCAATGCCCCACAGACACTGCCTTCCGCAGTGCCGGCGAGTCTTCGACCGCGGTGTTCCAGTCGCCCATCACCAGTACCGGAACGTCTCCCAATCCCGCGGCCACTTCGAAAACAGCCTCCAGAAGTTCTTCCCTCCGTGCCCTTCCTCTCGCATGCGCATACACCGTCATCAGGTGTAGCATTCGTTTGCCGTCGCCGTATGGCACTGCCAGGTGTTGCCATCGTCCCGTCTCCCACAGTCGTCGTTCCGCCGCATGTCCCATGGGCGGCTGCCATACCTTTGTGCTGCGGTCGCGGACATGAAACGCCACGCCGCCCGGGGGAGCTTGCAGCCCTCCGTTCCCCATCCGTTTGAGCGGTAGCGGCTTGCCAACGTAGAGCCTGGCTCCGAGCTCTTGCCGGACGAGCGCCGCACTCGCCTTTGCCGACGCCTCGTCCAGCCGGACCTCCTGCAAAGCGACCAAGTCCGCGTCCAGTCCATGCACATCGAGGTAGTGCCGCCTGTAGGACGTGACGTTGAACGTCGCGACCGTGAGGTTGGACCTCAGATCCGCAAGTTTGTCGCAGGGTCGCCTTGATCCGGGCGCGCGGGGGCGCGTGTCCTGTTGCCGGGTCTGCGCAGCGACGGGCACGCCGGTTGGTGGGCGGTGGGTCGGTGCGGCCGTGCCAGCAACCGGGCCGGCATTGACCAAAGCGAGCCGCGCCAAGGGTACCGAGTCGCCTGTCGTCGCCTCCAGCAAGCGCTGGCTCGGCAGCGGCAAGAGCATGGCGTCGTAATGCTCTGGCCGGTATGTCAAGATGATGGTCGCGGTCGGCGCCGGTTGCCTGCATCCGCGCAGGGTCTCCCGACTCGTCGCGTTCAGCACCCAGATGTCGCAACGCAGCACCCGCGATGCTGCCCGCAGCGTCAGCTCGTCGCCGTACGTCGCATTTCTTCGCATGGCCTCCAGGTACGCCTGCCACCTGGCCAACTCTTCCGCCACCGTGAGCTCTCGGTCGTTCGGCCCCGGCTCTACCACCATGTACGGACGGTAGTCAGCAGGGCGCGCCTCCATCTCGTCAACCACCATCCGTCGAAGTCGCACAGCATCCACTGTCCCGTGCCGCTGCGAAATGGCCGAGAACTGGCAGTTCCCGTCTCCCGGCACCGGACATGCGCGGCCAAGCATCTTGCGCGTCGCAGCTTGAATCCACCGCTCGTTGGCGAGGATGGTCACCGGTCCCCCCCCAACGAGCTTCCTTCCCGTCGTGTCGTAGCCGGCATGTCCCCCGCCGCCGGCGGAGCGCCTTCCCGACCCGCAGCAGCCGTGTTCCTGCTCCGCCCCGCCAGGGGGGCTCCGCCTTCACTTCCGCGCCGGCGCCGTGCTCCCGAAGCCCATCTGCTTCAGGGTCCTCGTCGTCTTCGACGGTGGCTGCTTCGGGGGCTCCGGCGACCGCGACTTCGACTTGGTCTGCGACCTCGGCCGCTTCTTGACCTTGCCCGGCTCCTCCGGCGCCTGCCGCTTCGGCGACGGTGACGTCGTCTTCTGGGGGGCGCCTGCCTGTGCCTGGAGCTGCGCACGCAAGGCTTCCACCAGCGTCCCCAGCTCCTCCATCCTCCGACACATGCCGGCGTTCTGAGCGCGCAGCTCGAGCACCTCCTTCTCGAGCTTCGCCCTCGCCTCGTCGGGTCGCTGCACGTCATGCTCGACTGGCTGCGGCTTCCCCGCTTTCCCGCCCTTCTTTCCTTTCTTCCCCCCCTTTCCGGCGTTCGGCGGTGGTGCGTGCGAGGCTTGCGGGATGCTGGCGCCGGAGGCAGCTGCCACCGCCTCAGCGCCTGGCACGGGAGGGCCACTCTGTCGTCCTGCTTCGAGTGGCGCGGGCTGCTGGTGCGTCGCCGCTACGCCTGTCGTCCGCGGTCTGCCGTCACTCCAGGCCTTCGAGCCCTGCTTCCTTCCGTACAGGCCGATGAATGCAGCCTTGGCATATGTCATGCCCTGGCGCTCCGTTCCATCTTCGGCCGGGTCCGTCCGCTCTTCCGTCGTCTTCGCCTGCACCCACTTCGGCTGCGTCTCGTCCTTCTCCCTGGCAGTCGATACGGTAACCAGGTCGCCCGTCGCCTCGACCTGGAAAATCCAGGCCGGTGGTTCAGGGCCGCGGACGACCGCGAGGCGCTTGCCGCGCTTCGGGATCACGCGGATCACTTCGACGCCCGTCCATCCGGCCGCGTGCAGAAACGCCGCCGCCTGCACTGGCGAGATCGTCCGCGGAAACCCGTCGACGTCCCAGACCAGGCCCGGCTGTCCCGGCTGCTCCTCCTCCTGCGCGGCTGCTGTCCCCAGCAGCGCTCTCATCGCCGCTTCGGCCTGCTCACCCTCCCCTTTCAGGACGCCCATGCCGCGCACACTGACGATGAGGCTCGTTTTCGCGCGCGCGGCGGCTTCCCTTGCCTCGTCCAGGGCAAGGTCGTCCCTCAGCCAGAGAGCGCCCCTCCCGTCTCCTTTCAGCGTCGTGAAGACGCCTTGCTTCCCGGAAGCCGCCAAGGCGCCCTCCTTGCTTCGTCCTGCGACTCGCAGTAGAGCGCGGATCTGGGCCGTGGGGCCGGGGGTGCCGCGCGTCTCGATCCCCGTAAGCGACACGATGTCCTCCCGGGGCACGCCTTCTCCCACGAAGTGGCCCGTCAGCCAGGCCCTGGCGTCCGCCCCGCAGCCCGTCCACGCCTCCGCCGTCGTGTACCGTCGTGCGACTACCACGGATACCCTGTGTTCGTCCGCAGGCGGCAGAGGCGCGCAAGTCTTGCGGAGCAGCGTCCCGACCAGCTCGTCGCCAAGCTGCAGCAGGACGGCGGGGCGGACTTCGGTCCGCAGCCCTCTGCGCGTCGCCACCGCCGTCTCCACCCCCCCGGCTTCGCGCCTCCTGGCCCCGAGGACGACCACAGCCAGTCGTCCCTTCCGGGTGCCCTTCTTCGCCAACTCAATGGCGTCCGCCCATGTCACTAGGGCCACGCCCTGCGTCGTCTCCGGCTTCCTCACGTCGTCGGCCGTCACGACCGGAACGGACCAGTCCTCCGGCCTGAGCTGCGGCAGCGGGCCTCGCCGCTTTTCCACCAGCACCCAGCCAGAGCCAGGTGCTTTCGTGTCGTTGGCCTGCGTCGGCCGCGGCGGCTCAGCAGAGTCGCCGCGTTGCCCGGGGCCACCGCGTGGAGGTGCAGGCATGATGTTTTGTGTATTTCTTTATTTGATATTTCGTCCAGCCCCAATTTGTTGCATTAGTGTGATTGTCAGTACCCTGAGCAACGCACTCAGCATCAAGTCTTCTTCGCAGAATGCAGAGTCTTATTTTCTGTTCTTTTCTTTCTTTCGTTGTGGGGGGGGTCGAAAAATAACAGTTATTTGACACACGTCTGGTTGTCTAAAAACAATACCACTATTTGATTCTACTACTGTTCGGCTACCCGGAACTTTTTTTTGTTATTCGACAAATCGAATAATAACACATGCAGGTGCACATGCACCTGCAGGTGGATTTATCGACCCCCCCCCCCCTTTACTAGCGCACACAGGGGATGGCCGGTGAGACTGAGAGAGTGACAAGTGGGTCGTCAAGCCGCAAAGCGGGTTCTGATGGTGTAGTTCTCTCCAGCCAGCACTGACCCGGTCCACTTGGGCACGAACGAAATACACAAGATTGTTTTTTTTTTACGTTTTTTTTTCGTCGTTGAAGAAAGGAGAAAACGTTGGCAACCTAGCTAGCACAAAAAACTAGTCGGCTAAAATTGAGGCGGTTTCCCGCCTCTCTCTGTATAGTATAAGCTGTGGGTCGGTGAACAAAGGAAGTACGTGCTTTCTTTTCTGTGTTTCCGGCAAATTTTTTTTTCTGTTTCCCCGCTGGCACCGCATGTCAGATGAGTCCACCCGAAGGCAGTCGATTTCGTTCTCGCGGGTCTTCCCTACCGCCGATGTTGTTTGGGGTAGGTGGCTCTTCTTCTTTTTGCACCTGGGTAGAGCTTCGCAAGCAAGTTCCACCAATCCTCAGAAGATGAGGGAAGTCCGCACGCGAAGGAAGCTGGATCGAAAATAACGCTTGGTCCTTTGAACCCGGCACCTTCATAACTCGAAAGATCTTCCCCGGTTGTCTCCTTGACCCTGAGGGCTAGCATGGTGGCCAGGGGGACCTGGTGCGCAAGGCATGTTACACCGGTCCACCCACCCTGTCCCCTAGCTGCATCCCCTGGACTTTACGCCCTTTTCGGGATTTTCGGTGTAGCTTCTGGACCTGGTTGTGTCAAGCCGCAAGGTGGTTGGTCGAACATCTCCAATTCTCGGAAAGTCAACGGGAACACGAAAGAAATGACAGGAGGGTGGGACCGGGCCGTGGGACTGCTAAGGCGTGACAAACCCGCCCCTGTCCCGATGAAGCGAATGCTGTGGTTTAATTAACCAGTTGGATTCCTCTTGTTCGTAACAGTTCCAAGCTGACACTTCATTGCGGGCACAACATGCAAGAATGCCTGGAAGAAATCAGGAGCAGCGGGTAGCACCCGAGAGCGCCACTCACAGCACCTTCAATCTGAGCCCAGACCTGACCCGCACTGACTATCCAGCAGACGGGAGTGCCATGCAAACAGAAGAAACTGCCCATATAATTGCTGCAAAGACTTCGCAGTAGGCGATCAAACTTGTGAGGTGGCTGGTACTAGAGCGTGAACCGACTTGTGTGTGCTTCAACCGAACCAAGCTGTAATCATGCAATAATAAACAACATGGCCTTCTTCTTCTGATTTTTCTTTCGATTGGGAAAAACACGCGCGTCTGTTCGCTTTTTTTTTTCTTCTTTTTTTATGAGCGAAACAAAATTTGGCGCATTGGATATAAACGAATTATTAAAAGACAGGCGCTTCGTTTCGTTAGAGCGTGCCGGCTGATGGTTTTCCGACTTGTATTTACTCTGTGTCATCTTCAGATAGGGGATTCTGATCACCAAAACACGCTGCCGACGTCTTTTTGGGCTGCACAATACATTGAAGAGCAACCCGCAGGATTGTTAGTACTAAAACGACTCTAGCCGCAATACATTTGTGGGGAAATGTTGCACAGTCCTGTCTGAGGCTGGAGCGTAAGGGAGGGGTCAGTTATTTGACGCACGTCTGGTTGTCTAAAAACACTACCACTGCTCCCGGAACATTTTTTTTTTATTATTGGGAAAAATAAATTCCCTCTGGTGGAAATGGCTTGAGGAGCGTGACGATAAATTTCGTTTATTTTTTGACAGGATTCCGTTGTGTTTGCACAGGCCGGACAAATAAACGAATTTATTTTTTTCCGATCTCGGAATTTATTTTGCGCCGCCAGCTATTTTCAGTCGAAACAAATAAATGAAATTTATTGTCCCTAGGGAAATAAATTCGTTTATTTTTCCGACTGAAAATAGCTGGCGGCGCAAAATAAGGTCGTAGGCAGAAATCTGTAGGGGAGACCCCTCGCAAATTTTTTTTTCTCCCTGTGGTGAGTGAAATCGCGTGTTTTGAGCTCGTTTTGAGTCTAATTCATCCTTTCTGATCCATATCAAGACCTCGCAGAAAGAAAACCGCAGCACTTGTCAGCAGCGCTCATCCAACAGTCCTACCCAGCACGACAGCACCTGTGCAGTCCTTCATGCAAGCGCCCATGCAAGCAGCATCGTATGTTGTGAACTACAACGTCAACCTGCCGGGACTCCCCCAGTTGCAGCAGAACAACCAGGCACATTGATCTGTGACCCGTCACTTACAACAACTCCACTCCTACACAACGTTCTGCTACGCAATGTCTCAGACACACAACGTTCTGCTACGCAACGTTCTGCTAAACACCAACGTAACTGCAAAGCAATATGCTCAACGTCTTACACAACGTTCTGCCGTGCACATTTGCTACGCAACGTTCTGCTAGACACCAACATAACTGCAAAGCAGTATGGTTTTCTTTCCATCCTCGGGAATTTAGTTTTCCCAATAAAATCATTTATTCGGCAATAATTTCCGCCAATTTTGCCTCGGTGTCGGTTTTAGTCCCTCGGGAGGCCCTCGGGGGGGTTTGCAACCCCTCGCCACTCGCTCCGCTCGTGGCTCGGGGTTGCAAACCCCCCCTCGGGCCTCCCTCGGGACTAAAACCGACACCTCGGCAAAATAAACGGAAATTATCTTGCCGAATAAATGCTTATTATTCGACAAATCGAATAATAACACAGGTGTTATTATTCGACCCCCCCCCTTTAAGTAATCGTCTTCTGCAAACACGCGAACAGGCTTGCTCTTCGGTACGTACACGCGGTACAAGTCACCTCGTTTTCCGCCGATCCCCGGAAGAAACATTTTCCCCCTTTAATAACTCAGGTGTTCTAATTGGACACCCGCCTTCACACCGTGGGGTCAATTGCCGGGGTGATCACTTTCCGTACCCGGCGGCTTGGATGTTCGCGTGCACCGCTGCGTCGACGGAGTCGGACGCGAGGCCAGCCGTCATGGCGCCCTCGTAGAAGACGCCGATGCCCCCGTCGCTGTTGTCGCCGCCGATGCCCAGGATGATCGCGCCCTGCTTCCGCATCGGGTTGTAGTGCACGGGCCGCGTGCCCTCGAACAGCACGTCCAGCGGGCCTGCCTGCGCGTTGCCCGCCCGCAGCCCGAACGTGTTGTTGCTCCCGCCCCGCACGACCGCCGTCACGTACGCCTCGTCGACAATCGAAGGGCTCCCTGTATTCAAACTGGTGTTCCCCGCCCACAGCCCGTTCTCCAAATCTGCCATGACCCACGGCCCCGCCCCGGCCCCGTGGCTGAAACCGCTGGCGTTCCCCCAGTAAATGGCCTCCATCGCCCCAGCCCCGTGGTCGTTGTTGTCGGTCTCCGCGTTCCCGTAGTCAAAGCAGCACTTGGCGTTGAAGACTGTCCCGTCGAAAACGGCGTACAGCGTCTCCGGCTCGTCGCCGGTCGCGACGCCCGTCGTGGTGTCGTTGCGGTACCCCATTTTGCCCTCGAAGTAAGCACCGTACACAGGGTGCCCCCCCACGGTGATCCTATGCTTCGAAGCGTTCACACCCTTGTCGGGAAGCGGGGCAATCCCGCCACCGGGCGCCTTGCCGAGGTGGTTCCCCGACGGTGACTGGTCGTAGATGCGCGTAACCTCGCAGTCCGTTGCCACGCAGAACGCGTCCTGCACGGCCGAATTCGCGAAGCCACCGGGTGCGAGGAGGGGGATGTCGATGGTCATGTTGTCCGACGAGCGCTGCACTTGGTACAACGGCCCGCCGTATACGTCGTACAAGGCACGCACCAAGCTGTGTGCCGCCACACACGGCGTGCCTCCGGCTACGTACAAATCACAGGGTCCCGCCGCGGCGCCTGCCGCGGCCAGTAGCAACGGGAGCATGCTCTTCATTTTGATACACGAGTTTCCGGTTTTTCTTTTCGTTCTTGAATAAGGACCTGTTTGACAGTGCTTTGTGAAAAAGGAAGCTTTGCAAGATTTTTCTCTCAAAGGAAGCGACTCGGGAAGGGGAGGAAAAGTGCTGCAGCCCAAACGAAACCACTCAGGCAAAATATTTGCGTTTGGTGGCTTTGCAACGTGCGTGCGCCTTTTTTTAGTGAAGGCTCGCTTAGGGGGATCCGGGGTTTAGAAGTCTCTCTCCATGGATGACCATCGTTGAAAGGGTTGCTTTTTTTTGACGCGGCTCATCCTATGCTTCGAAGCGTTCACACCCTTGTTGGGAAGCGGGGCATTCCCGCCGCCAGGCTCCTTGCCGGGGTGGCTCCCCGACGACGACTGGTCGTAGATGCGCGTAGCCTCGCAGTTCGTTGCCACGCAGAACGCGTCCTGCACGGCCGAATTCGCGAAGCCGCCGGGTGCGAGGGGGGGGATGTCGATGGTCATGTTGTCCGACGAGCGCTGCACTTGGTACAACGGCCTTTCAGGGTCCTTTTAGTGGGGTGGCCATGGTCATCGGGTCGACGGGGGGAATCACAAATTGTCATGGGTCAACTTTTGGAATCCCAAAAAATCAATCCAAATCACAAAAAATCAAGAAAAATCACATAATATCACATAAGGTCGTCGTCTTGTTGCGTTAGTGGGGAGTCATTTGCAAGCAAATGAGTACCACACTATGCCAGCTTTTCGCTACGTGACTCCAGAAGGGTCACTTTTTCCGCGCTTTCGGCGCGGCGCAACTCTAGTCGGCTGCAACTGTTGTTGGCAGTTGCTCACGATCTCATAATCCGAAAAGGAATCGGAGTCTTCGCTTTCTCGCTTGCGCCGATAGGCACGCCGCGATGCGGAGGACGTGAGTAGCCGGGAAGAGCCGGCGGGAGGGCGCGATCGTTGTGTGACCCGTGGAGGGTCGGAACCAGAATCAGAAAAAGGGCCCGAGTCAGGGCCTGCCATCGAAGAGGGCCGGGCGGGGCCGGGTGGGCGCGGAGTGTTCGGGCCGGCGAGGCCAGTGCCGTCGTCGCCGAGATCGGCGCGTCGTCGTCGTGCGCGCAGCGCGGCTGCGGGAGAGGTCGTGGGGGTGCAAGGCGCGGGTCGCTTCCTGCCTGCTGGCGGGGGGGCGCGCTTCGGGGGCGATTTCGTCGTCCGCCTTCTCCGGCCACGGCTGGTAGGTGTCCCCGGTGGGGACGGCGCGCGCCGCTTCCGGCCTGTGAGGCCGTCGCTCTCGCCGCGACCGCCACCGCCGCCGCCGCCGCGACCGCCACCGCGTGCGCCGCCGCGTGCGCGGCCGCGACCAGTGCCGCGGCCGCCGCCACCGTCTCCGCCACTGTCGTCTCCGCCGCCCCGGCCGCCGCGGCCGCGGCCACGGCCGCGGCCGCCATGACCACCGCCACCCCCGTCGCCACTGCTGCTGTCGCGGCCAGCACCACCCCTGTGATGCCCCCGTCCGCAGCACGCGTCGGCGTTCGGGCAGGTCCCGCATCGCGTCAGCCGATGCGCCCGGCAGCATTGAATGCGCAGGCCGTCGTCCGGGCGGTGGTGCACCTGGCAGCACTGGTCAACTACAAGGCTGTAGTTTCTTCGCATGCCAGTGCACACCGCGCACTTCTGCTTTGCGCAGGCATCGCAGACCGACTGCGTGCGGAGCAGAGGGTCCGCCTGCGCAGCCGGTACAAGCACGGGAAGGCGCGGGCGTTGCGGCAGAGGGGTGGGCACGTCCCAGCGCAGCGAACGCTGTGCCCGCCGCGCCGCGTCGTACTGCGGGAACACGTCCCCGCCCCAGTTCTTCCCGTCCCCGGCAGCTGCCCGCGGAAAGCTCGCCTCCAGCACCCCGTGCGTCTCCTCGCCCCCGGCGAAGCGTGGGCGAGGTGTCAATCCCCCCCACAGCATCGGCGCCCCCAGGGTCCTCATCGAGCCCACCCGGACCTTCCGCTCGGCAGGCAACGGCGACGGCAGCTGCAGGTCTCGGCACAGGCGGCACAATGTCGACAGCATCGTCCAGAGGGTCTTCCCCCTCTGGTTGGCGGCGAGCCTTCGTATTCCCGGGGGGGCAGGGACGTCGACCCCGGTGTGGACCTCGAAGTCCACTGCCAGCTCGACGCACGACACCTCGCCTGCGTCGGTCCACCTCAGTGCCGACAGCCAGCCCTTGAGCGCCCGCATCGCACGGCCGCCGTACGGCCATCTCGGCGGCTCATCCGGAAGGCGGTCGAAGTCGAACAGGTGTTGCACCGCCGGCAGCGGCGCAGCTGCGTGCCAGGGGTGCATCGGTTGCACTGCGGAGAGGCGGCGTCGCTCCGCCTCCACGCGTGCAGTGTACACCGCCGCCATGAGGCGGTGAAGGGCCGCGACCTCCACCCGCATTCCTTCGACAATAACCCCATGCACACGCGTGCAAGACGGCCACCTCGCCCGGTCCGCCCGCAGGAGTTCGGCGAAGCAAGGACGGCCGCGAATCTCGTCGTAGGCGGGGCACTCCCACCACAGGTGATCCGCTGTGTCCTGGACGCCCAGGTCGCAGTCCCTGCAGCCGCGGTCCAGCGGCGGACGCTGAGGTTCCGAAGAGGAGGATTCGGAGACGTGCTCGTCAAAGCTGCCGGTCGTATCAGAGGCGGTCGACGACACGGACGCCGAGGAGCTCGGCGACCCGTCTGTCCCGGCCGCCCCTCCGTTCGCACGCGCATTCCGTCCCCACCGCGCAGCGAGGAACACACCCCCGGACAGAATCACCGCCAGCGCACGTTTCTCGCCAGCGTCAGCCGTCGCTAGGCGCAGCTCGTTCGTACGCCTGCAGTCCACCCCTGCCTGCACGCCGTCGTAAGACGGCCGTTGCCTCGCAAGCTGCGTCCAGGTCGTCTGCCGTAGCCGTGCCCGGATGGCGTGGTGCCTCTCGCCCCTCTCCATGTCGAGAAGCCGGCGGCCCTCGAGCGCCGCGGTCGCAAAGTCGTGGCCTTCGAAATCGATGCCCGCGACCGTGAAACCGTCAGAGATGGCGATCCCGACAGGTCCCAGGCGCGCCTTCGGCAACAACACACCGTGCCGGCTGTAAAGCCGGGCGATGTTCAGCATGCGGGCGTGTACGCGGGGGAGCCTCTCGCACGTGTCGAAAAGCGAGCACAGGATCCTGTACGGCCGAGCCAACAGTGGGTCCATTCGGTGGGCTTTCGCCAGGATGGCCAGCACCGCCGTCACATTCCTCGACGGATGCTTCGTCCCGAAAGCTCCCTTCACTACCCGCGACCGCAGCCCCCTGAGGCACGTCTGCGTGTACCCCTCGTACGAGCACCCCGCCAGCACGCTTCCGAGGACATTGGAGCTCGCCACCTCGCAGCGGACATCGAATGGAAGGCGCGAGGTGCTCAGCCTGTCCAGCAATGCGTTATGGGCCTTCAGACGCGCGTCGTTGGTACGTTCCGCCTGAACGCTCGCGACACTCGTACGCACACCGAGGATCTTCGCCGCCGTCGCTGTCGGTATCGTCTCGTCGCCGACTGCCAGCACGCTCGTATAGGGCCGCCGCCGACGCTGCCGCACCGTGCCCGCGGGGATCCCCATCGCCAGTGTCTTCGTCATGTTCAGCCGCATCCCTGTCAGGGCGCAGAACTGTGCGATGACGTCGACCGCCTGCTGCAGCTCGGACTCCACGGACGCGAAGAGCGTGGCATCATCCGCCAGCGACTCCGACGAAACCTCCGGTACGCGCGCCGACACCGCTCGGAGCACTATCGACAGCAAGGCGTTGATGAGGATCACCGAAAGTGGGCACCCCTGCAAGATACCGTTGGTGACCTCAAACTCGGAACCCACGCCCAGCGGCAGCTTAAACCGGCGCTTCATCCCACGGTACATGGCGCGCAGGGGGCGCAGGATGCGCGCGTCGAGGCCCATCTCTTCGGCAAGCCGGAGAACGATCCCCTGCGGTACCCGGTCGAAGCACTTCGACTCGTCGAGCAGCGTCTCCTCGATCAGCGTCGTCAGCTCCATGAGGACGTCGTCCGTCCGATGCCCTCTGCGGAAGCCGTGCTGCGACGGAAGAATCCAGCCGTCCTGCCACTCCATGACGTCTTGCAAACGCCTGCAGGCCCATAACCGATAGACGCAGCTCGTCACGGTGATTGGCCGCAAGTTGGTCGGCGAGGTGTCGTCGGTCTTTGGTATGAGCGACACCAACGACGTCAGCATACCCTTCGGCCACTCCCCTCGCTCCTCCACCAGATTGAAAAGCGTCGCGAACCCGTCCAGCAGCTCGTCGGGCAGGGCCTTCAGTTCGTCCAAACGCCAGCCGTCCACCCCACACGCCGTAGTCTTCTTCTTCCGCTTGTTGAGCACATCCCGTAGCTCCCTCCCGGTCACATCCCGCAGGTCCATCTGGCGGCGGGGAATAAAACCCTCGAAGGCCCTGCGGAACGCCTCGTACTCGGGCTCTGGGCGTCCTTCCCCGTACATGCGCAGGATCGGGTCCCACGCCTCCTGCAGCACCTCGTCCATCTCCTCGACGTTGGCGGTGAGCCGCCCGTCCGCTGTCCGCACCGCATCGGCCGCCTGCCCCGGACCCCCCCGCAGCATCGACACAAGCGCCCGGCGATCCGTCCCAAACATCGTCAGCTGCCTCTCCTGTTGCTGCCTCTTCCGTACCCTCGCCGCAGCCGCGTTGAATCTCGCACTGCGCAGTCGTACGTCGTGCAAGTAAACGCGAGCGACCTCTGCGCTCGGCGGGTCGGAGGGGGGCGGCTCGCCGACCCCGCCGCCACGGATCACGGCGAGACAGCGCAGCCAGCACAAGCGGAGTTCTTGGGGCACCTGGAATGGTCCGGACGCTTCTAGGCGAGCTCGCTGGTAGACGTAGTGCTCCAGACGCCGGATCGCATTCCCGTGCCTCAGCTCCGTCTCGCACGCCACGCCCCGGTCCGGCGTACTCCTCGCCGCAACGCGAGTCATCTTCAGCTCCGAGTTACCGCGGCCGGTGTGCGCACGTCTCTCACAGGCAGGCATCCCGCTGCGGTCTAGCAGGTACTGCTCGCACATTGCGGAGAGCGCCATCCACGCCCCTTCGACGTCCCCCTCGCGGGCGGCGGCGCACACGGCATCCAGCCTCGGGACCTCGACGACCCTACCTGCCGGCTTCACGGGTATCGCTCGCGGCACGTTGAACCTCCATGTCTGCTGTTCGAACGCCTGCACCGCGAGTCGAATCCGGACGCAGCGGTGGCCCCTCACGCTCCCTACCCCGATCGTCTCGCATGCAACAAAGGCGGACGCGGCCGCGCGGTTCATCAGGGCGTAGTCGATGCGCGTGCCGGACGTGTTCGTGCCCGTGTAGGTGTTGGGCGGTCGTCCTCCCTCGCACGCCGCCTGCAGCTGCGCTGCGTCCGTCCACCCGTTGCTGAGGGCATGCCGAAGCGCCGGCGACCGCTCAACGTCCGTGTTGAAGTCGCCCATCACGACCGCCGGGGCCTGCCCCACCATGGCCTGCGCCTCGAAGAGGACCGTCTGCAGGAGCCGCTCCCGGGACGCCGCTGCCGTGTTCCCCGATGGGGCGTAGACTGCAAAGAAGTGTACGAACATCCGTCCGACCCCCGTCGCGATCATCGTGTGGATGACCCGGTTGCGCACTTCCTGCAGCGATTCGTTGGGCAGCAGGTGGGCCACCCCCGGCTGCCTGGCAAGCACAACGACTCCTCCCCCCTTCTGCCCGGAATGCGGGTTTCCGTGCGACATAAGGTCAATCCAAATCAGAAAATAACGCAGAGGATCACAAAACAACGCAAAATGCAGGATTCCTTCAAACCTGGCTACCCTGCTGTATCTATCACCTGTCAGTTGTGGCTTACCACGTTGTGACGTTGCAAGAAGTGTAGACTGCTCACGCAGCAGGCATAGTGGGCGTGCAGAAACGCAACTTTCTGGGCACGAGACGACATGACTGGGGCGTCTATGTAAGGCTGAACTCTTCGCATTCCTTCGGGCACATCGGCCTTGGCGAAGTAGTAGCGCAAGTCAGACAAAGAGGAAGGGGAAAGATAAGCGGCACGAAACTCTCGAATTCTTGACTAGCCGGACAGATCGCGGATTTTCTTCTTTCGGTGGATGAGGGAAGATGCAGTTTATTGTGAAGACACAGGAGGGGACGACAGAGTAAACACGAAGAAGCGCGACTACGGCGGGCGGAAGTCGCTACGTCGGAGGCGCGGCGCGAACCGCGGCCCTGTCACAGAGGATGACTGCGCCGATAGTGACGCAATGGAGGCGTTCTGGCTGGCAGGCTGACGGCTGGTTCAATCAAACCCGAAATTAGTACTCGGAGGAAAAGTCGTAGTTTAGTGTTCGGGGCAGATTTTGCCAGGTTTACTCTCCCTTTAGCCCCTTTCACCCAAAAAGACTTGATGCCAGCATCGGACCGGACAAAAGTTGGACCGCACGACGACAAACCAATTGGACCATTTTGTCAGGCCCACCTTATGGCACGTTTCCACTTAGTCGGGGTTGGGCCGAGGGGCATCAGGTGAATAAGAAATGTCCCTTGCCAAATGGGTAGTCGAACGCGAGAGATGCGAAGCACTCGAACAAGCCGTGGCAGGAAACGGCGCGGTGACAAAGAAGCAGGCGTTGGTGATCCAAGCAGAAGTGCGCGACAAGAACAAGGCAAAGGATGCAGCACTTCGCCACGGCAAGAAGGGGGTGGAGTGGTGCGAAACCGACAAGGAAAAGATCGTGAACTACGTAAGGGCGTACGGCTTGAACGGTGCAATCAGGCAATGGTCAGCGGACGGGAACGAGAGACCGCTGTCCAAAGGAGGCGCGACAACCACAACCGATCGCGATCAAGCATCCTTTCGCTTGTGATTACCTACCACAGGGCCATGGCTACCAATGGTTGGTGCTTGATGGGACACGGCGGGGTACGCAGTGCCGCGCAGTGTTCTAGTAGGGTTCATGCGCGACGATATCAAACTACGGAGGTGAAGCGAGTGCTGATCAGTGGCCAGCCGCGAAATTTCACTAAGTACGTTGAAGTATGGCTAAAGATGGCGCCTGCTTCTTTGGCCTCGTCGAAGTCTTTTCTTCGCCTTTGGGGATAACTGCCAGGGACACTTTTTCGTCAACCCAGGTGAGGCTACGCTCTGTCGCACAATTGTCGTTGTTGTACGCCATAGCATGCAACAAGTTATTCGCCCCTTTCATCACATCGAGATCTCGCGCCGGTTCATCACCGAACATGTCCCGCACGAGTTGCCGCTCACTGCAGAAGTCCCCTGGCGCGGAAGCAGCTGCAGCAAACTGCGCAGCAACGAAAAGCCAAAAGTTCCTCGATGTCTGAGGACAACTCGGCTCAAAAACTGTGACGCGACGGGCCCGTCGCATGAGCCCGTCGGTGAACATGTAGATGAGGCTCAAAACGTGGTTCACGCGGTCTGCAAAAAACTTTTGCAGCGCAGGCACAGACTTACCTCGTGCGCCACTGACAGCAATCCACGACAAAGCCCATTCAAACATGCGCTTGTCCCCGACAACACGCGTGAGCGCGTAGGCTGCAGCCGTCAGTCCACCGAACCGAATGCCGCTCACTTTCTCCCAGAACAAGGAACCTTGCAGAACAACGGACTTTTTACGCAGCCACTGCGTGAAAGCCGCGTTGTCGTGGACGTAGCCGGACAGCTGCTTTAGCTTTGAAGCGAAGTCGCTGTCGCTGCCCCTGTCTACCTCCGTACCGCACCCCAGCCCTGTAGAGCGGGTACGACATGTTTTTGCCGGTCTTGGCATCGGTCCAAGTGGCAGTACTGCGGTACCCGCTTTTGCTCCAGCTCAGAGGAGTGGCAGCTGTTTCCAGTCCAAGAACTGCCGTTCCGACAAGGCGGGAGAAGAGCGCGTCTCGCAGGTACAGCTCTCGCAGGCAGAGAGCTCGTGCGGTGTGCCGCGTCAGGCTTTGTATTCTTATCGGGATACCTTCGTCTGCGCATTCCTGCGCCAAATAATCTGCTGCGCGTACAGCTTGTCGTGTGCTGAGGGGACATGCACTGAGGAGACTCCGACCGAGAACGTCTGCAGGAAAGGGGACAACGGGAATCGTAGATGCTGAACGAGGGTGCACAGGGTCCTGCAATACGACGCGGCTGAAGCAGGAGAAGGGAATACCGGATTCCAACAATACCCACTCGTCACCGTTGTAACCGAATACAGTCCCAGAAGAAAGCTCCATCCCCAACAATTCGAGCTTGGAGAACAGATCTGCCAAATCCATGCACCCCACACTCATCTGGATACCGTTGCACGTGACCGCGACGTGCGTAACCGGTTCGGCAGGGGGCGCGACAGCTGCGA
Source organism: Diplonema papillatum (assembly GCA_030068145.1). Taxonomy (NCBI): domain Eukaryota; phylum Euglenozoa; class Diplonemea; order Diplonemida; family Diplonemidae; genus Diplonema; species Diplonema papillatum. The sequence goes on from JAPJBO010000303.1 coordinate 96,430, forward strand.
CTTTGGCTGGGTCCATGGTGCTGAAATCATCCTCTTTTTTCCAAGAGTGGTTGTGTTAACACTCTCTAAAAAAACTGCCCACAGGTAACCGCTAAAACAGGTGCACTACGGCATCTGCCTGCTGACGACCTCACAGAAAATCGTTCTAGATCACAAGAAATCAGTAGTAGTAGTAGTAGTATGTGTCATCCTAATCCGGGAACAAGTCGGGGAGAAGAACGGAGCAGTCTTTACAAACAAACGAGTGACATAATGTGGCCGCTTGAGCGGCGCCAATCCGAGCGCACACAGCAGCAGTGACGCGTCGGCAGTATTTGCACTTCAGGATGGGGCTGCCGTCATGAGCGTCGACGGCTAGCGAGTGTCGGCAGAGGGTGCAGTGGTCGGAGCAAGCTTGAACGTGGCAGGTCGGTGCCGCACAAATGAGTTGGTCGATGTACTTCAGCGCATTAACCTTGCGCATGCGCCGCGCAGCCTGCGAGATCACGCGCTTCCGGGGTCGTCCGGATCCGGTCCCACGTGCCTTCATGCCTTTCCGCGTCTTCCGCGGCGGCCGCACGGTTCTCTGCCTGGTGGCCTCCACCACCCGCTGGACCTTCGCGTCCCATGCTACCCTGTCTGCCATCAGCTCCCGGATCTCCTCAGTGTTCGACATGCCGAGGTCGCGTTGGAGCACATCGAGGTAAGAAAGCGGAGGTCGACCGCGTTTCTTCTTTCGACGCGTCGTTGCAAGAAGCACGCTCGACGCGGGCTGATCCGCCCTCAGGCAGTGCCCAGCGAAGCGGAGCCGCTTTCTCTGCAAGAAATCAGTAAAAATCACAAAGAAATCGTTCTAAATCACAAAAAAACAACAGAAATCGTCGTCTTGTTGCGTTAGTGGGGAGTCATTTGCAAGCAAATGAGTACCACACTAACAAAAATCACACGGAATCACAACAGATCACATGACAGCCCATGATAATTTGTGATCCTCCCCGTCGACCCGATGACCATGACCACCCTCCTTTTAGAGTCCTTTAGGGTCCTTTTAGGGTCCTTTTAGGGTCCTTTTAGGGTCCTTTTAGGGTCCTTTTAGGGTCCCGGCGGTTTGGCGACACGTTTTGCGGGCGTTTTATCAACTCACACCGGTGTGGATCAAACTTTCCTGGGGTTTCCGATTGTTTTTGGGTTCCCTGTGTGGTTGTGTCAAAGTCGGGCTGTTTTTTGTGGCTGCGGTTTGAGAAAACGACTCACTACCTACGAGCACGATGTGTAGGAGATTTCCAGCACCAGGAAGGTGTGCTTAGACCATCAATATGGTCACCGTCGTCATCTTCTTCATCTTGCTGTTCCACTACATAGCACAACACAATTCAAGCCTCTTCGTGGGATTGCATGCCCATGCTTTCAAAGATGCACGACAGGAAGAGGAAAGCAGCTATGAGCAGTAAGGAAACAAATAGCGAAAAGCATTGATTCTGAATCACGCGCGACATGGTTATTTTGTGCGCAACTTTCTGTTTACTAACTCTTTCGTTCTGAAACAGCTTCGGATACATTTTCCCTACACTTCACCGGACACACAAAAAAGAGCACTCAGCGTTTGAGAAAAAAAAGAGAAGGCGTCGTCGGACGCGGGCCTCCTCTTTTGAGGTAGGCCCAACCCGCACTAAACCAGCGTCCAAAAGTTTCCGTGAACGCTTTCGGCGTGAGGCTAACTCCGAACCTCGCACTTCGCAGGCTGCCAGAAACAAACGAGGTGCTCGTCAGCGCAAAACATGATGCTCGGCCTGCAGGAAAAGTGAGGTGCCTGCTGGTGTCAACGACGCAAGCATTTGTGCTGGCAATGGCCACGAGGACTACAAAAGAGGAGGCAGCATTGCACGGCACATCGAGCGACGTCCGACCGAGAAGCTTTCACAAAACGCAAAAGTGCTTACCCACATACGGACGGAGGGTGGTGTTAATTTTTGGGAAAATAAACTTTTTCCAGGCACGCCTTAGGTCATACTCGAAAGGGGGTTTCGTAGGTCAAAAATGGGAACCGACAGGCGCGTTTGAAAGATGTCGTGGCAAATCTTTCAAATGCGCACCTCGACGCTGAATGAAGGCACATGGAAGCGACCCAGGACGGGGACCCACCCGTGGCGTCTTGCAGATACCCGCGAATTAATGAATTAACTACGCCATGTGGCTAGTTCGTCCGTATGTGGTTAAAAGGTGGTCCTTTGAACCCGGCACCTTCATAACTCGAAAGATCTTCCCCGGTTGTCTCCTTGACCCTGAGGGCTAGCATGGTGGCCAGGGGGACCTGGTGCGCAAGGCATGTTACACCGGTCCACCCACCCTGTCCCCTGGAGCTGCATCATTCCTGCTGCTGTCGTGTTACTTTGATCAAAGTCACACTAGCCTGAAACTGCTCTATCACGGTACGCTCGAAGGAGGAGGTAGTTGTCATCAGGTGCAAGTTGGAAAGAAATGTGTTGGAAAGAGATGTTGATCAGTCTGCATCGTTGTCATTTACCCCCATCCCCTGGACTTTACCCCCTTTTCGGGATTTTCGGTGTAGCTTCTGGACCTGGTTGTGTCAAGCCGCAAGGTGGTTGGTCGAACATCTCCAATTCTCGGAAAGTCAACGGGAACACGAAAGAAATGACAGGAGGGTGGGACCGGGCCGTGGGACTGCTAAGGCGTGACAAACCCGCCCCTGTCCCGATGAAGCGAATGCTGTGGTTTAATTAACCAGTTGGATTCCTCTTGTTCGTAACAGTTCCAAGCTGACACTTCATTGCGGGCACAACATGCAAGAAGGCCTGGAAGAAATCAGGAGCCGCGGGTAGCACCCGAGAGCGCCACTCACAGCACCTTCAATCTGAGCCCAGACCTGACCCGCACTGACTATCTCGCATGTGTCCTCTGAGCCAATCCTTTTCCCGAAGTTACGGATCCAGTTTGCCGACTTCCCTTACCTACATTGTTCTGTCTACGGCCCCCCAGGAAACCCGGTCCGAGACTAGCCAGCCCCCCGACACGGATTCTCTTTTTTGTTTTGTGTTCTCGTCCTTTTCCCAAGGGCTGCTTGCGCTTACCTCCAGAAAAATTGAGTTGGGCCTGGTGACTTCTCGAACTTTTATCCTGAAGACTTGGTCCCAAGACATTTCCTCCACAGTCAGAACTCGGACGGGTCAGCAGACGCGCTGTCCATGGCTTATATGTTGATAAAATAAGACTGAACACTGAAATGGTACACAATGACAACGATGTAGACTGATGATAAAGGGTGAAAGAAATACACTGCCCACGGTCTCCATTTTTTTACGACAGCACCCAGTGGTTTTCCGCTTAGCCAACAAAACGAAATTGGGTGGCTAAAAAAATTTCACGGTTCACAAAACGAGGTCAAAAAAAAAATTCTCTCGACCGATCTTTTTGCATGGTGTTGGGTCGGCGGGTTGTGGTTTCCGGCTTGGATGGAATTCCTGTGGCAAAAAAAAGCATTTTTAGCCAACCCCATTTTCGTGGAAAAATGGGTTTTTAGGCGAAAAAATCTTTTTTAGCCACACAGGAAAAACACTGACAGCACCTGACCCAATTTCGCACGGGCTTTCACAAATTCTAGTCGGCTGACTCAATGATAATAGCCAAGCTCCACCCCTGAGATAAACTTAGGCGGAACCCGCCGAAATGCGGTTACCCACGGCTGGCCTTCTTCTTCTGATTTTTCTTTCGATTGGGAAAAACACGCGCGTCTGTTCGCTTTTTTTTTTCTTCTTTTTTTACGTTGGTGGCATACGACGTGGACTATGAAAAGCGCCCGCTTTTTGGCGGCAAGCTTCGCACCTCCTTCAACGTAGCATGCGTCCGGAGAACATTTCCGGGAGGGCACAGGGTCTGGCACTGATTAGCAGCAGCAAACGGGAACTATCGACAAACGACCGGGTCATCAACTGGTCAACGGTCAACCACGGAACATGTGATCTCCTCATCCTGTGAACTGTCGTGACCAAAGGCAGGTTAGGAGAGCTGGGTTTGGTGTGGTTTCCGCCCAGGCTGCTTCAGTTGAAACTCATGAGGGAGACTGTCCTGTAGAAGCCTTGATGTGGGCAACTTTTCTGGAGGGACTGCCTAGTACGTGCAACCACTTGCTATTTCCACAAACAAGTGAGTCGCGGGTACCCCTTTCCTAGTTGGTCTCGTTTAAACTTTCCTCACGCGCAGCCGCGCTCAGTCCGGAAAATGCTCTCCCCCGGCGGTAACAGCTGGACTCCGTCCGCCTTTATTCGTTTTGCCGTTCGCTTCGACATTCTGAAGCGACAACGCGGAAAGCGAATAAAAGCGAGCACGGAGCCAGGCCTCGGACTACAAAAAAAAGAATAAAAAAAGACAAACCCCCAAAAAAATCTCGGAGGGGGGGGGAGGGGAAAAGATGGGAAGATTTTTTACACTAGCGCTCGCGGTGAGGTCGAGCCTCAGAAGCTGGAGTTACAAGAGGGTGTGCCCGAGTCACAGCCGAAAAGCGGGTGTGCTACAATCAAGACGCGTGGAAGTCCAACTCGCTTTTTTTAACTCCAGCTTCCGGGACAGTACTGTGCAGTCACAACTTTCCACCATGTGGTCAGAGTACCCACAATGTATGGTGGCTGTCGTGGCTGGAATATTTTCTAGGGAGATATAACATAGATGTACGCCTGTATGGGCGGAGCCCATATTTGAATATCTTTGACGATTTCTCAAAAAATATTAAAAATACAGGCAAAAGATGGGCTCATACAGGCAAAATACGGGCAAAAACAAGAAGAATACGGGCAAAATACGGGCGAAATACGGGCTGATGGGCAAAATACGGGCTCGACGTAATTTCTTTTGAATATTTTTTGTGTGTGTGGAAAACGTCCACAGATGACACTTCTGAGACGGGCTGGCCGTCTTGGGCACGGAGCAATCAGAACGAGAAGCCAGCTGCACCGATAGTTTCGCCTCATCTTGGCTGTTTCATGGCAAACGACTCGACAAAAACGCGTAGCCGTTAGCCGCTACTCAATAGTTGTTTGTCTTACAGAGACAAGACTGAACATGCGTCGAAAACGCCCTCCCGGCGCAGTGCTAGCTTCCGCCGCTTCTTTCGTGTCTGCGCGTTGCTTGAACAAGATGATCGTTGAAGCAACACGCCACGGTCATAGTTGGGTATCGCACACTCGCCCAAAGTAGTGGTTCACTGCTGACATAGCATGCCGTCAGCTAGTGGGCAGGCTTTTCGCTGAAGCTGCGCATGCCTCTGCATCCCCATTGACGATCTGGCCGCGGCCTCATCGTTTCCAGCCAGTACGTCCACCGATGAGTACAGTTGATGCAAATTATGCACGTATGACACCAGGAGTATTTTTTCCGGCTCCATAGGTTGATGACAGCCGCTATTTTGGGCGCTAAATGTCAAAGAAACAGCTGGCTTCTTCGGGGAATAAATGAAAAAATAATAAGAAAATATTATTTGTAACAATGTTGATTATTTTGAGCCCGTATTTTGCCCGTATTTAGCCCGTATGTATTATTTCCAGTGCCTGTATATTCAGAAATTACCTGTATAGGTGTACATCTTTGACTAAAGGGCAAAATTCGCTTGTATCCAAAAGTCAAATTTTCGTTTTGCTTATATCCGGGTTTGGATATGAGCGAAACAGAATTTGGCGCATTGGATATAAACGAATTATTAAAAGACAGGCGCTTCGTTTCGTTAGAGCGTGCCGGCTGATGGTTTTCCGACTTGTATTTACTCTGTGTCATCTTCAGATAGGGGATTCTGATCACCAAAACACGCTGCCGACGTCTTTTTGGGCTGCACAATACATTGAAGAGCAACCCGCAGGATTGTTAGTACTAAAACGACTCTAGCCGCAATACATTTGTGGGGAAATGTTGCACAGTCCTGTCTGAGGCTGGAGCGTAAGGGAGGGGTCAGTTATTTGACGCACGTCTGGTTGTCTAAAAACACTACCACTGCTTGAACTCGCTACTGTTCGGCTACCCGGAACATTTTTTTTTATTATTCGACAAATCGAATAATAACACAGGTGTTATTATTCGACCCCCCCCCTTTAAGTAATCGTCTTCTGCAAACACGCGAACAGGCTTGCTCTTCGGTACGTACACGCGGTACAAGTCACCTCGTTTTCCGCCGATCCCCGGAAGAAACATTTTCCCCCTTTAATAACTCAGGTGTTCTAATTGGACACCCGCCTTCACACCGTGGGGTCAATTGCCGGGGTGATCACTTTCCGTACCCGGCGGCTTGGATGTTCGCGTGCACCGCTGCGTCGACGGAGTCGGACGCGAGGCCAGCCGTCATGGCGCCCTCGTAGAAGACGCCGATGCCCCCGTCGCTGTTGTCGCCGCCGATGCCCAGGATGATCGCGCCCTGCTTCCGCATCGGGCTGTAGTGCACGGGCCGCGTGCCCTCGAACAGCACGTCCAGCGGGCCTGCCTGCGCGTTGCCCGCCCGCAGCCCGAACGTGTTGTTGCTCCCGCCCCGCACGACCGCCGTCACGTACGCCTCGTCGACAATCGAAGGGCTCCCCGTATTCAAACTGGTGTTCCCCGCCCACAGCCCGTTCTCCAAATCTGCCATGACCCACGGCCCCGTCCCGGCCCCGTGGCTCCAACCGGTGCAGTTCCCCCAGTAAATGGCCTCCATCGTCCCAGCCCCGTGGTCGTTGTTGTCGGTCTCCGCGTTCCCGTAGTCAAAGCAACAGTGGTTGTTGTACACGTTCCCGTCGAAAACGGCGTACAGCGTCTCCGGATCGTCGCCGGTCGCGACGCCCGTCGTGGTGTCGTTGCGGTACCCCATTTTGCCCTCGAAGTAAGCACCGTACACAGGGTGCCCCCCCACGGTGATCCTATGCTTCGAAGCGTTCACACCCTTGTCGGGAAGCGGGGCATTCCCGCCGCCGGGCGCCTTGCCGAGGTGGTTCCCCGACGGTGACTGGTCGTAGATGCGCGTAACCTCGCAGTCCGTTGCCACGCAGAACGCGTCCTGCACGGCCGAATTCGCGAAGCCGCCGGGTGCGAGGAGGGGGATGTCGATGGTCATGTTGTCCGACGAGCGCTGCACTTGGTACAACGGCCCGCCGTATACGTCGTACAAGGCACGCACCAAGCTGTGTGCCGCCACACACGGCGTGCCTCCGGCTACGTACAAATCACAGGGTCCCGCCGCGGCGCCTGCCGCGGCCAGTAGCAACGGGAGCATGCTCTTCATTTTGATACACGAGTTTCCGGTTTTTCTTTTCGTTCTTGAATAAGGACCTGTTTGACAGTGCTTTGTGAAAAAGGAAGCTTTGCAAGATTTTTCTCTCAAAGGAAGCGACTCGGGAAGGGGAGGAAAAGTGCTGCAGCCCAAACGAAACCACTCAGGCAAAATATTTGCGTTTGGTGGCTTTGCAACGTGCGTGCGCCTTTTTTTAGTGAAGGCTCGCTTAGGGGGATCCGGGGTTTAGAAGTCTCTCTCCATGGATGACCATCGTTGAAAGGGTTGCTTTTTTTTGACGCGGCTCATCCTATGCTTCGAAGCGTTCACACCCTTGTTGGGAAGCGGGGCATTCCCGCCGCCAGGCTCCTTGCCGGGGTGGCTCCCCGACGACGACTGGTCGTAGATGCGCGTAGCCTCGCAGTTCGTTGCCACGCAGAACGCGTCCTGCACGGCCGAATTCGCGAAGCCGCCGGGTGCGAGGAGGGGGATGTCGATGGTCATGTTGTCCGACGAGCGCTGCACTTGGTACAACGGCCTTTCAGGGTCCTTTTAGTGGGGTGGCCATAGTCATCGGGTCGACGGGGGGAATCACAAATTGTCATGGGTCAACTTTAGGAATCCCAAAAAATCAATCCAAATCACAAAAAATCAAGAAAAATCGTCGTCTTGTTGCGTTAGTGGGGAGTCATTTGCAAGCAAATGAGTACCACACTATGCCAGCTTTTCGCTACGTGACTCCAGAAGGGTCACTTTTTCCGCGCTTTCGGCGCGGCGCAACTCTAGTCGGTTGCAACTGTTCTTGGAAACTACTGACGATTTCATAATCCGAAAAGGAATCGGAATCTTCGCTTTCTCGTTTGCGCCGGTAGGCACGCCGCGATGCGGAGGACGCGAGTAGCCGGGAAGAGCCGGCGGGAGGGCGCGATCGTTGTGTGACCCGTGGAGGGTCGGAACCAGAATCAGTAAAAGGGCCCGAGTCAGGGCCTGCCATCGAAGAGGGCCGGGCGGGGCCGGGTGGGCGCGGTGTGTTCGGGCCGGCGAGGCCAGTGCCGTCGTCGCCGAGATCGGCGCGTCGTCGTCGTCGTGCGCGCAGCGCGGCTGCGGGAGAGGCCGTGGGGGTGCATGGCGCGGGTCGCTTCCTGCCTGCTGGCGGGGGGGCGCGCTTCGGGGGCGACTTCGTCGTCCGCCTCCTCCGGCCACGGCTGGTAGGTGTTCCAGGTGGGGACGGCGCGCGCCGCTTCCGGCCTGTGAGGCCGTCGCTCTCGCCTAGGCTGCGACCGCCACCGCCGCCGCCGCCGCGATCCCCGCCGCGACCGCTGCCGCGACCGCCGCCGCGTGCGCGGCCGCGACCAGTGCCGCGGCCGCCGCCACCGTCTCCGTCACTGTCGTCTCCGCCGCCTCGGCCGCCGCGGCCGCGGCCACGGCCGCGGCCGCCATGACCACCGCCACCCCCGTCGCCACTGCTGCCGTCGCGGCCAGCACCACCCCTGTGATGCCCCCGTCCGCAGCACGCGTCGGCGTTCGGGCAGGTCCCACATCGCGTCAGCCGATGCGCCCGGCAGCACTGAATGCGCAGACCGTCGTCAGGGCGGTGGTGCACCTGGCAGCACTGGTCAACTACAAGGCTGTAGTTTCTTCGCATGCCAGTGCACACCGCGCACTTCTGCTTCGCGCAGGCATCGCAGACCGACTGCGTGCGGAGCAGAGGGTCCGCCTGCGCAGCCGGTACAAGCACGGGAAGGCGCGGGCGTTGCGGCAGAGGGGTGGGCACGTCCCAGCGCAGCGAACGCTGTGCCCGCCGCGCCGCGTCGTACTGCGGGAACACGTCCCCGCCCCAGTTCTTCCCGTCCCCGGCAGCTGCCCGCGGAAAGCTCGTCCCCAGCACCCCGTGCGTCTCCTCGCCCCCGGCGAAGCGTGGGCGAGGTGTCAATCCCCCCCACAGCATCGGCGCCCCCAGGGTCCTCATCGAGCCCACCCGGACCTTCCGCTCGGCAGGCAACGGCGACGGCAGCTGCAGGTCCTGGCACAGGCGGCACAATGTCGACAGCATCGTCCAGAGGGTCTTCCCCCTCTGGTTGGCGGCGAGCCTTCGTATTCCCGGGGGGGCAGGGACGTCGACCCCGGTGTGGACCTCGAAGTCCACTGCCAGCTCAACGCACGACACCTCGCCTGCGTTGGTCCACCTCAGTGCCGACAGCCAGCCCTTGAGCGCCCGCATCGCACGGCCGCCGTACGGCCATCTCGGCGGCTCATCCGGAAGGCGGTCGAAGTCGAACAGGTGTTGCACCGCCGGCAGCGGCGCAGCTGCGTGCCAGGGGTGCATCGGTTGCACTGCGGAGAGGCGGCGTCGCTCCGCCTCCACGCGTGCAGTGTACACCGCCGCCATGAGGCGGTGAAGGGCCGCGACCTCCACCCGCATTCCTTCGACAATAACCCCATGCACACGCGTGCAAGACGGCCACCTCGCCCGGTCCGCCCGCAGGAGTTCGGCGAAGCAAGGACGGCCGCGAATCTCGTCGTAGGCGGGGCACTCCCACCACAGGTGATCCGCTGTGTCCTGGACGCCCAGGTCGCAGTCCCTGCAGCCGCGGTAGAAAAATCACATAATATCACAGAAGGTCGTCGTCTTGTTGCGTTAGTGGGGAGTCATTTGCAAGCAAATGAGTACCACACTATGCCAGCTTTTCGCTACGTGACTCCAGAAGGGTCACTTTTTCCGCGCTTTCGGCGCGGCGCAACTCTAGTCGGCTGCAACTGTTGTTGGCAGTTGCTCACGATCTCATAATCCGAAAAGGAATCGGAGTCTTCGCTTTCTCGCTTGCGCCGATAGGCACGCCGCAATGCGGAGGACGTGAGTAGCCGGGAAGAGCCGGCGGGAGGGCGCGATCGTTGTGTGACCCGTGGAGGGTCGGAACCAGAATCAGAAAAAGGGCCCGAGTCAGGGCCTGCCATCGAAGAGGGCCGGGCGGGGCCGGGTGGGCGCGGTGTGTTCGGGCCGGCGAGGCCAGTGCCGTCGTCGCCGAGATCGGCGCGTCGTCGTCGTGCGCGCAGCGCGGCTGCGGGAGAGGTCGTGGGGGTGCAAGGCGCGGGTCGCTTCCTGCCTGCTGGCGGGGGGGCGCGCTTCGGGGGCGATTTCGTCGTCCGCCTTCTCCGGCCACGGCTGGTAGGTGTCCCCGGTGGGGACGGCGCGCGCCGCTTCCGGCCTGTGAGGCCGTCGCTCTCGCCGCGACCGCCACCGCCGCCGCCGCCGCGACCGCCACCGCGTGCGCCGCCGCGTGCGCGGCCGCGACCAGTGCCGCGGCCGCCGCCACCGTCTCCGCCACTGTCGTCTCCGCCGCCCCGGCCGCCGCGGCCGCGGCCACGGCCGCGGCCGCCATGACCACCGCCACCCCCGTCGCCACTGCTGCTGTCGCGGCCAGCACCACCCCTGTGATGCCCCCGTCCGCAGCACGCGTCGGCGTTCGGGCAGGTCCCGCATCGCGTCAGCCGATGCGCCCGGCAGCATTGAATGCGCAGGCCGTCGTCCGGGCGGTGGTGCACCTGGCAGCACTGGTCAACTACAAGGCTGTAGTTTCTTCGCATGCCAGTGCACACCGCGCACTTCTGCTTTGCGCAGGCATCGCAGACCGACTGCGTGCGGAGCAGAGGGTCCGCCTGCGCAGCCGGTACAAGCACGGGAAGGCGCGGGCGTTGCGGCAGAGGGGTGGGCACGTCCCAGCGCAGCGAACGCTGTGCCCGCCGCGCCGCGTCGTACTGCGGGAACACGTCCCCGCCCCAGTTCTTCCCGTCCCCGGCAGCTGCCCGCGGAAAGCTCGCCTCCGGCACCCCGTGCGTCTCCTCGCCCCCAGCGAAGCGTGGGCGAGGTGTCAATCCCCCCCACAGCATCGAGCCCACCCGGACCTTCCGCAGGCAACGGCGACGGCAGCTGCAGGTCTCGGCACAGGCGGCACAATGTCGACAGCATCGTCCAGAGGGTCTTCCCCCTCTGGTTGGCGGCGAGCCTTCGTATTCCCGGGGGGGCAGGGACGTCGACCCCGGTGTGGACCTCGAAGTCCACTGCCAGCTCGACGCACGACACCTCGCCTGCGTTCGTCCACCTCAGTGCCGACAGCCAGCCCTTGAGCGCCCGCATCGCACGGCCGCCGTACGGCCATCTCGGCGGCTCATCCGGAAGGCGGTCGAAGTCGAACAGGTGTTGCACCGCCGGCAGCGGCGCAGCTGCGTGCCAGGGGTGCATCGGTTGCACTGCGGAGAGGCGGCGTCGCTCCGCCTCCACGCGTGCAGTGTACACCGCCGCCATGAGGCGGTGAAGGGCCGCGACCTCCACCCGCATTCCTTCGACAATAACCCCATGCACACGCGTGCAAGACGGCCACCTCGCCCGGTCCGCCCGCAGGAGTTCGGCGAAGCAAGGACGGCCGCGAATCTCGTCGTAGGCGGGGCACTCCCACCACAGGTGATCCGCTGTGTCCTGGACGCCCAGGTCGCAGTCCCTGCAGCCGCGGTCCAGCGGCGGACGCTGAGGTTCCGAAGAGGAGGATTCGGAGACGTGCTCGTCAAAGCTGCCGGTCGTATCAGAGGCGGTCGACGACACGGACGCCGAGGAGCTCGGCGACCCGTCTGTCCCGGCCGCCCCTCCGTTCGCACGCGCATTCCGTCCCCACCGCGCAGCGAGGAACACACCCCCGGACAGAATCACCGCCAGCGCACGTTTCTCGCCAGCGTCAGCCGTCGCTAGGCGCAGCTCGTTCGTACGCCTGCAGTCCACCCCTGCCTGCACGCCGTCGTAAGACGGCCGTTGCCTCGCAAGCTGCGTCCAGGTCGTCTGCCGTAGCCGTGCCCGGATGGCGTGGTGCCTCTCGCCCCTCTCCATGTCGAGAAGCCGGCGGCCCTCGAGCGCCGCGGTCGCAAAGTCGTGGCCTTCGAAATCGATGCCCGCGACCGTGAAACCGTCAGAGATGGCGATCCCGACAGGTCCCAGGCGCGCCTTCGGCAACAACACACCGTGCCGGCTGTAAAGCCGGGCGATGTTCAGCATGCGGGCGTGTACGCGGGGGAGCCTCTCGCACGTGTCGAAAAGCGAGCACAGGATCCTGTACGGCCGAGCCAACAGTGGGTCCATTCGGTGGGCTTTCGCCAGGATGGCCAGCACCGCCGTCACATTCCTCGACGGATGCTTCGTCCCGAAAGCTCCCTTCACTACCCGCGACCGCAGCCCCCTGAGGCACGTCTGCGTGTACCCCTCGTACGAGCACCCCGCCAGCACGCTTCCGAGGACATTGGAGCTCGCCACCTCGCAGCGGACATCGAATGGAAGGCGCGAGGTGCTCAGCCTGTCCAGCAATGCGTTATGGGCCTTCAGACGCGCGTCGTTGGTACGTTCCGCCTGAACGCTCGCGACACTCGTACGCACACCGAGGATCTTCGCCGCCGTCGCTGTCGGTATCGTCTCGTCGCCGACTGCCAGCACGCTCGTATAGGGCCGCCGCCGACGCTGCCGCACCGTGCCCGCGGGGATCCCCATCGCCAGTGTCTTCGTCATGTTCAGCCGCATCCCTGTCAGGGCGCAGAACTGTGCGATGACGTCGACCGCCTGCTGCAGCTCGGACTCCACGGACGCGAAGAGCGTGGCATCATCCGCCAGCGACTCCGACGAAACCTCCGGTACGCGCGCCGACACCGCTCGGAGCACTATCGACAGCAAGGCGTTGATGAGGATCACCGAAAGTGGGCACCCCTGCAAGATACCGTTGGTGACCTCAAACTCGGAACCCACGCCCAGCGGCAGCTTAAACCGGCGCTTCATCCCACGGTACATGGCGCGCAGGGGGCGCAGGATGCGCGCGTCGAGGCCCATCTCTTCGGCAAGCCGGAGAACGATCCCCTGCGGTACCCGGTCGAAGCACTTCGACTCGTCGAGCAGCGTCTCCTCGATCAGCGTCGTCAGCTCCATGAGGACGTCGTCCGTCCGATGCCCTCTGCGGAAGCCGTGCTGCGACGGAAGAATCCAGCCGTCCTGCCACTCCATGACGTCTTGCAAACGCCTGCAGGCCCATAACCGATAGACGCAGCTCGTCACGGTGATTGGCCGCAAGTTGGTCGGCGAGGTGTCGTCGGTCTTTGGTATGAGCGACACCAACGACGTCAGCATACCCTTCGGCCACTCCCCTCGCTCCTCCACCAGATTGAAAAGCGTCGCGAACCCGTCCAGCAGCTCGTCGGGCAGGGCCTTCAGTTCGTCCAAACGCCAGCCGTCCACCCCACACGCCGTAGTCTTCTTCTTCCGCTTGTTGAGCACATCCCGTAGCTCCCTCCCGGTCACATCCCGCAGGTCCATCTGGCGGCGGGGAATAAAACCCTCGAAGGCCCTGCGGAACGCCTCGTACTCGGGCTCTGGGCGTCCTTCCCCGTACATGCGCAGGATCGGGTCCCACGCCTCCTGCAGCACCTCGTCCATCTCCTCGACGTTGGCGGTGAGCCGCCCGTCCGCTGTCCGCACCGCATCGGCCGCCTGCCCCGGACCCCCCCGCAGCATCGACACAAGCGCCCGGCGATCCGTCCCAAACATCGTCAGCTGCCTCTCCTGTTGCTGCCTCTTCCGTACCCTCGCCGCAGCCGCGTTGAATCTCGCACTGCGCAGTCGTACGTCGTGCAAGTAAACGCGAGCGACCTCTGCGCTCGGCGGGTCGGAGGGGGGCGGCTCGCCGACCCCGCCGCCACGGATCACGGCGAGACAGCGCAGCCAGCACAAGCGGAGTTCTTGGGGCACCTGGAATGGTCCGGACGCTTCTAGGCGAGCTCGCTGGTAGACGTAGTGCTCCAGACGCCGGATCGCATTCCCGTGCCTCAGCTCCGTCTCGCACGCCACGCCCCGGTCCGGCGTACTCCTCGCCGCAACGCGAGTCATCTTCAGCTCCGAGTTACCGCGGCCGGTGTGCGCACGTCTCTCACAGGCAGGCATCCCGCTGCGGTCTAGCAGGTACTGCTCGCACATTGCGGAGAGCGCCATCCACGCCCCTTCGACGTCCCCCTCGCGGGCGGCGGCGCACACGGCATCCAGCCTCGGGACCTCGACGACCCTACCTGCCGGCTTCACGGGTATCGCTCGCGGCACGTTGAACCTCCATGTCTGCTGTTCGAACGCCTGCACCGCGAGTCGAATCCGGACGCAGCGGTGGCCCCTCACGCTCCCTACCCCGATCGTCTCGCATGCAACAAAGGCGGACGCGGCCGCGCGGTTCATCAGGGCGTAGTCGATGCGCGTGCCGGACGTGTTCGTGCCCGTGTAGGTGTTGGGCGGTCGTCCTCCCTCGCACGCCGCCTGCAGCTGCGCTGCGTCCGTCCACCCGTTGCTGAGGGCATGCCGAAGCGCCGGCGACCGCTCAACGTCCGTGTTGAAGTCGCCCATCACGACCGCCGGGGCCTGCCCCACCATGGCCTGCGCCTCGAAGAGGACCGTCTGCAGGAGCCGCTCCCGGGACGCCGCTGCCGTGTTCCCCGATGGGGCGTAGACTGCAAAGAAGTGTACGAACATCCGTCCGACCCCCGTCGCGATCATCGTGTGGATGACCCGGTTGCGCACTTCCTGCAGCGATTCGTTGGGCAGCAGGTGGGCCACCCCCGGCTGCCTGGCAAGCACAACGACTCCTCCCCCCTTCTGCCCGGAATGCGGGTTTCCGTGCGACATAAGGTCAATCCAAATCAGAAAATAACGCAGAGGATCACAAAACAACGCAAAATGCAGGATTCCTTCAAACCTGGCTACCCTGCTGTATCTATCACCTGTCAGTTGTGGCTTACCACGTTGTGACGTTGCAAGAAGTGTAGACTGCTCACGCAGCAGGCATAGTGGGCGTGCAGAAACGCAACTTTCTGGGCACGAGACGACATGACTGGGGCGTCTATGTAAGGCTGAACTCTTCGCATTCCTTCGGGCACATCGGCCTTGGCGAAGTAGTAGCGCAAGTCAGACAAAGAGGAAGGGGAAAGATAAGCGGCACGAAACTCTCGAATTCTTGACTAGCCGGACAGATCGCGGATTTTCTTCTTTCGGTGGATGAGGGAAGATGCAGTTTATTGTGAAGACACAGGAGGGGACGACAGAGTAAACACGAAGAAGCGCGACTACGGCGGGCGGAAGTCGCTACGTCGGAGGCGCGGCGCGAACCGCGGCCCTGTCACAGAGGATGACTGCGCCGATAGTGACGCAATGGAGGCGTTCTGGCTGGCAGGCTGACGGCTGGTTCAATCAAACCCGAAATTAGTACTCGGAGGAAAAGTCGTAGTTTAGTGTTCGGGGCAGATTTTGCCAGGTTTACTCTCCCTTTAGCCCCTTTCACCCAAAAAGACTTGATGCCAGCATCGGACCGGACAAAAGTTGGACCGCACGACGACAAACCAATTGGACCATTTTGTCAGGCCCACCTTATGGCACGTTTCCACTTAGTCGGGGTTGGGCCGAGGGGCATCAGGTGAATAAGAAATGTCCCTTGCCAAATGGGTAGTCGAACGCGAGAGATGCGAAGCACTCGAACAAGCCGTGGCAGGAAACGGCGCGGTGACAAAGAAGCAGGCGTTGGTGATCCAAGCAGAAGTGCGCGACAAGAACAAGGCAAAGGATGCAGCACTTCGCCACGGCAAGAAGGGGGTGGAGTGGTGCGAAATCGACAAGGAAAAGATCGTGAACTACGTAAGGGCGTACGGCTTGAACGGTGCAATCAGGCAATGGTCAGCGGACGGGAACGAGAGACCGCTGTCCATAGGAGGCGCGACAACCACAACCGATCGCGATCAAGCATCCTTTCGCTTGTGATTACCTACCACAGGGCCATGGCTACCAATGGTTGGTGCTTGATGGGACACGGCGGGGTACGCAGTGCCGCGCAGTGTTCTAGTAGGGTTCATGCGCGACGATATCAAACTACGGAGGTGAAGCGAGTGCTGATCAGTGGCCAGCCGCGAAATTTCACTAAGTACGTTGAAGTATGGCTAAAGATGGCGCCTGCTTCTTTGGCCTCGTCGAAGTCTTTTCTTCGCCTTTGGGGATAACTGCCAGGGACACTTTTTCGTCAACCCAGGTGAGGCTACGCTCTGTCGCACAATTGTCGTTGTTGTACGCCATAGCATGCAACAAGTTATTCGCCCCTTTCATCACATCGAGATCTCGCGCCGGTTCATCACCGAACATGTCCCGCACGAGTTGCCGCTCACTGCAGAAGTCCCCTGGCGCGGAAGCAGCTGCAGCAAACTGCGCAGCAACGAAAAGCCAAAAGTTCCTCGATGTCTGAGGACAACTCGGCTCAAAAACTGTGACGCGACGGGCCCGTCGCATGAGCCCGTCGGTGTAGATGAGGCTCAAAACGTGGTTCACGCGGTCTGCAAAAAACTTTTGCAGCGCAGGCACAGACTTACCTCGTGCGCCACTGACAGCAATCCACGACAAAGCCCATTCAAACATGCGCTTGTCCCCGACAACACGCGTGAGCGCGTAGGCTGCAGCCGTCAGTCCACCGAACCGAATGCCGCTCACTTTCTCCCAGAACAAGGAACCTTGCAGAACAACGGACTTTTTACGCAGCCACTGCGTGAAAGCCGCGTTGTCGTGGACGTAGCCGGACAGCTGCTTTAGCTTTGAAGCGAAGTCGCTGTCGCTGCCCCTGTCTACCTCCGTACCGCACCCCAGCCCTGTAGAGCGGGTACGACATGTTTTTGCCGGTCTTGGCATCGGTCCAAGTGGCAGTACTGCGGTACCCGCTTTTGCTCCAGCTCAGAGGAGTGGCAGCTGTTTCCAGTCCAAGAACTGCCGTTCCGACAAGGCGGGAGAAGAGCGCGTCTCGCAGGTACAGCTCTCGCAGGCAGAGAGCTCGTGCGGTGTGCCGCGTCAGGCTTTGTATTCTTATCGGGATACCTTCGTCTGCGCATTCCTGCGCCAAATAATCTGCTGCGCGTACAGCTTGTCGTGTGCTGAGGGGACATGCACTGAGGAGACTCCGACCGAGAACGTCTGCAGGAAAGGGGACAACGGGAATCGAAGCTGCACGAGGGTGCACAGGGTCCTGCAATACGACGCGGCTGAAGCAGGAGAAGGGAATACCGGATCCCAACAATACCCACTCGTCACCGTTGTAACCGAATACAGTCCCAGAAGAAAGCTCCATCCCCAACAATTCGAGCTTGGAGAACAGATCTGCCAAATCCATGCACCCCACACTCATCTGGATACCGTTGCACGTGACCGCGACGTGCGTAACCGGTTCGGCAGGGGGCGCGACAGCTGCGACTTTGGCTGGGTCCATGGTGCTGAAATCATCCTCTTTTTTCCAAAAGTGGTTGTGTTAACACTCTCTAAAAAAACTGCCCACAGGTAACCGCTAAAACAGGTGCACTACGGCATCTGCCTGCTGACGACCTCACAGAAAATCGTTCTAGATCACAAGAAATCAGTAAAAATCACAAAAGAATCATTCTAAATCACAAGAAATCAACAAAAATCACACGGAATCACAACAGATCACATGACAGCCCATGATAATTTGTGATCCTCCCCGTCGACCCGATGACCATGACCACCCCATTTTAGGGTCCTTTTAGAGTTCTTTAGGGTCCTCTTAGGGTCCTTTTAGGGTCCTTTTAGGGTCTTTTTAGGGTCTTTTTAGGGTCCTTTTAGGGTCCCGGCGGTTTGGCGACACGTTTTGCGGGCGTTTTATCAACCCACACCGGTGTGGATCAAACTTTCCTGGGGTTTCCGATTGTTTTTGGGTTCCCTGTGTGGTTGTGTCATAGTCGGGCTGTTTTTTGTGGCTGCGGTTTGAGAAAACGACTCACTACCTACGAGCACAATGTGTAGGAGATTTCCAGCACCAGGAAGGTGTGCTTAGACCATCAATATGGTCACCGTCGTCATCTTCTTCATCTTGCTGTTCCACTACATAGCACAACACAATTCAAGCCTCTTCGTGGGATTGCATGCCCATGCTTTCAAAGATGCACGACAGGAAGAGGAAAGCAGCTATGAGCAGTAAGGAAACAAATAGCGAAAAGCATTGATTCTGAATCACGCGCGACATGGTTATTTTGTGCGCAACTTTCTGTTTACTAACTCTTTCGTTCTGAAACAGGTTCGGATACATTTTCCCTACACTTCACCGGACACACAAAAAAGAGCACTCAGCGTTTGAGAAAAAAAAGAGAAGGCGTCGTCGGACGCGGGCCTCCTCTTTTGAGGTAGGCCCAACCCGCACTAAACCAGCGTCCAAAAGTTTCCGTGAACGCTTTCGGCGTGAGGCTAACTCCGAACCTCGCACTTCGCAGGCTGCCAGAAACAAACGAGGTGCTCGTCAGCGCAAAACATGATGCTCGGCCTGCAGGAAAAGTGAGGTGCCTGCTGGTGTCAACGACGCAAGCATTTGTGCTGGCAATGGCCACGAGGACTACAAAAGAGGAGGCAGCATTGCACGGCACATCGAGCGACGTCCGACCGAGAAGCTTTCACAAAACGCAAAAGTGCTTACCCACATACGGGACGAAGGGTGGGTGTTAATTTTTGGGAAAATGGACTTTTTCAAGGCACGCCTTGGGTCATACTCGAAAGGGGGTTTCGTAGGTCCAAAATGGGAACCGACGGGCTTGAAAGATGTCGTGGCAAATCTTTCAAATGCGCACCTCGACGCTGAATGAATGCACCCGTGGCGTCTTGCAGATACCCGCGAATTAATGAATTAACTACGCCATGTGGCTAGTTCGTCCGTATGTGGTTAAAAGAGAAACAAGCTCGATACACGTGTGCACACACCAACACACATACGCAAACACACACACGCCCAAGCTTGCGGCTTGAAGGCAAAGAAGAACATTTTCGGAGTGGAGGGCTTGCATTAGTAAACGAAGCAGCAACGGGCATCGATGGGCGTCAATGAAGGTGATATATGGCGCTGATATGGCGCGATTCTTATTCTTCGCGGGTTTACGCCTGGGGTGTGTTGAGCTACCTACCCCCCACCCGTGTTAGTGTCGCCTACCTAAAGGCACTTTTTTCCTAAAAGGCGACACTAACACGAAAAGCCGTTGGTGAGGATGAGACATTCTTCATGAAAATACAGGGAACCCTCATGAGAACGTCTTCTCGTGTTAGTGTCTGCAGACAGGACTGCGGTGAGAGTCTGGTTTGTCAGGTGGCTGTTCGTAGCTCGTCACAGCCAGGACCACCCGTGCTACTAGAGCACAGGTGAATCCGTCACGGGGAGAAGGCCCCTACAACCGTGTCTGAGCAATCAGTTAAAAAACTCAGGGCACTCGCCCTGAGTTGACCCGACACTACACGGGGGGAAAATGTTTCTTGGGTTTGAAGAGCGCGTGGTGCTTGCACCACTGAGGCCAGGTTATTTAACCGCGGATTTAGTGAAGGATTGTTCAGGAAACGGTCGCGAGCGAAACCCGACCAGGTAACGACCATTTCACTGTCTTCTTTGTTTTGTGATGCGAACATCACGAGGTGCTGTCCGAAGACACCGCCCACGTGAGCACTGTTAAGCAGCGGTTGCCAGATACTCCCGTAGCACCTATTCACGGGTTTGCAGGGGTAAAAAGGAAGCCCGGGTTGGGGGGGGTTGGGGGC
Source organism: Diplonema papillatum (assembly GCA_030068145.1). Classification (NCBI taxonomy): domain Eukaryota; phylum Euglenozoa; class Diplonemea; order Diplonemida; family Diplonemidae; genus Diplonema; species Diplonema papillatum. The sequence continues at coordinate 116,265 of JAPJBO010000303.1, forward strand.
CTATTTTCGCCTTCGGTTCATTTTTCACGCAGCCATTGTTCCGGAAATGTGCTTCTTTTGAGTACAAATACGAGATCATGGCTTTGCGTCGGAAGATAAATGGTAAAGCGAACTACGCACGAGCGACCTTTTTCAACACGGAAAAAAGCGAACCTCGTTCGCTTTTCTTCGCTTCACGTTCGCTCCCCGTTCACATTCATGAGCCCTACCCGCTGGGTCAACATGGCGTGTCTTTCAGCAAGCAAGAGAGCTGGAGAGACAGTCCTGAAACGCTTCAAGCGAAGAGGCAACGCCCCGGGTTCTGCAGAGAGACGGCTCCAGGCGCTCATCGTCGGATGTAGCGAACTCTTGGAACAGGATCCCTCGTTACTCTCCCAGGGTCTTTGCTTGCCAAAAATTGGCAGTAAAAAAAACGGAAGTGACAGCCACTACTGGCACTACGGGCAGGCTTTGCTAGCTAATCGGTGGATGTCTTGGCTCTTGGGATACTGTGGCAATCCTTGATCAATCGTGGTTGAGCTGGGAGGAACAGTTCGTCTTGCCTTTTCGAATGCTCGGATTTACCTGTGTTTCGTGTCGGGCTACAGCACAAGTTCGCTCCGACGTTCCGAGCGAGCCCCGAAGAGCGAATAAAAGCGAGCGCGGAGTCCGGTTACCATCTAGGCTTTAGTACAAATATGGAAGATAAAAGCCAGATCTCGAGGGTGGGAGGATGGGGGGTGGGAGGGGAGGGGGAAGGTTTACAATATAGGCGGTATGCACTAGTCGTTGGAAAAAGAAGAAAAAAAAAAAAACAGAGTAATGAACGGTGCACTACTCTTTTTTAGTCCAACTAGTAAGAATGACTAGTGGCGCTAGCCATATGCCTAGTACGACTGACAACTACTAAGATCACTAGTAAATGACGAGTGAACGGCGCGAATAGTGCACTCGTAAGAAATGACTACTGGCGCTAGTCATATGACTAGTAAGCTTTATGACTAGTAAGATCACTAATGACTAGTGGCGCTAGTCATACGACTAGTAAGCTTTATGACTAGTAAGATCACTAATGACTAGTGGCGCTAGTCATATGACTAGTAAGCTTTATGACTAGTAAGATCACTAATGACTAGTGGCGCTAGTCATACGACTAGTAAGCTTTATGACTAGTAAGATCACTAATGACTAGTGGCGCTAGTCATATGACTAGTAAGCTTTATGACTAGTAAGATCACTAATGACTAGTGGCGCTAGTCATATGACTAGTAAGCTTTATGACTAGTAAGATCACTAATGACTAGTGGCGCTAGTCATATGACTAGTAAGCTTTATGACTAGTAAGATCACTAATGACTAGCGAATGGCGGGTGACTAGCGCACCGTATGTGCAACACCGCGGTCGGCGCCGGGGTGATCACTTTCCGTACCCGGCGGCTTGGATGTTCGCGTGCACCGCTGCGTCGACGGAGTCGGACGCGAGGCCTGCGGTGATGGCGCCCTCGAAGAAGACGCCGATGGCGCTGTTGCTGTTGTCGCCGCCGATGCCCAGGATGATCGCGCCCTGCTTCTGCATGGGCGTGTACGCCGGCGGCCGCGTGCCCTGGAACAGCACGCTCAGCGGGCCGGTCTGCGCGTTGCCTCCCCCCGCAGCCCGAACGTGTTGTTGCTGCCGCCCTTCACCATCGCGGTCACGTACGCCTGGTCAAGAAGTGGCGCTGTCATATGACTAGTAAAATTAGCTAGTGAATGGCGCGACTAGTGCATAGTAAGAATGACTGGTAAGACGTATAACTGGTAAGATCAGGAGGAAATGACTAGTGAATTGGCGCGACTAGTGCGCTCGTAAGAATGCCTCGTGGCGCTAGTCATATGACTAGTAAGACTTATAACTGGTAAGAATGGCGCGACCGGTGCACGAGTAACAAGACTAGTGGCGCTGGTCCTATGCCTAGTAAGCTTTATGACTAGTAAGATCACGAATGACTAGTGAATGGCGGGTGATTTAGTGCACCGTGTGTGCAACAACGCGGCGTGATCACTTTCCGTACCCGGCGGCTTGGATGTTCGCGTGCACCGCTGCGTCGACGGAGTCGGACGCGAGGCCTGCGGTGATGGCGCCCTCGAAGAAGACGCCGATGGCGCTGTTGCTGTTGTCGCCGCCGATGCCCAGGATGATCGCACCCTGCTTCTGCATGGGCGTGTACGCCGGCGGCCGCGTGCCCTGGAACAGCACGCTCAGCGGGCCGGTCTGCGCGTTGCCACCCCGCAGCCCGAACGTGTTGTTGCTGCCGCCCTTCACCATCGCGGTCACGTACGCCTGGTCAAGAACGGACGGGTTCGGAGCGTACACACTGGTGTTCCCAGCCCACAGCCCGTTCTCCAGATCGGCCATAATCCACGGGCCATCACCGCCGCCCCGGCCCCAGCCGCCGCAGCTTCCCCAGTAGATGGCCTCCATCGTCGTCTTGCCGTCGTCGTGGTTGTCGGTCTCCGCGTTCCCGTAGTCAAAGCAGCACTTGTCGTTGAAGACTGTCCCGTCGAAAACGGCGTACAACGTCTCCGGCTCGTCGCCGGTCGCGACGCCAGTCGTGGTGTCGTTGCGGTAGCCCATGCCGCCCTCGAAATAAGCACCATACACAGGGTGCCCCCCCACGGTGATCCTATGCTTCGACGCGTTCACCCCTTTGTCGGCGCCCGGCGCAGCACCTCCCCCCGGGCCGCGGCTGAGGTGGTTTCTCGACGGCGACTGGTCGTAGATGCCAAGCACCTCGCAGTCGGTTCCCATGCAGAACGCGTCCTGCACGGCCGAATTCGCGAAGCCGCCGGCTGCGAGGAGGGGGATGTCGAGGGTCAGGTTGTCCGACGCGCGCTGCACTTGGTACAGCGATCCGTTGTACTTGTCGTACAAGGCACGCACCATGCTGTGCGCCGCCACACACGGCGTGCCTCCAGCGACGTACAAATCGCAGGGCCCCGCCGCGGCGCCTGCCGCAGCCAGCAGCAACGGAAGCATGCTCTTCATGGTTTCTTGCTTTTTTTCTTCTTTTTGTTGTATAAGCACCTGGTTGTGCGTAGAAAATACTTGAGCAGACTGCCCGTTTGCGAAATCTCAAAGGCCGATGATATATGCTTTGAAAGACTAGCTCACGCGGAGATCCCCGTTTCTGCCCGTACGCATCCCCCCACACGCCGGGCACCCATACGTGTAGGGGATTCTGACCTCGTGAGACCTGACACTGGGGACCTACATTCAATTGTCGGTTGCGTCGGCATGACTCCCGCTATCCAACAATATTCCAATCGCAAAGGAGGCTGCCGACACAGCTCGACCCTCAACGGCTGCCGCATCTCGCCGTGCCGCTCGCCGGAACCTCGCAGTCGGTTCCCATTCAAAACGCGTCCTGCACGGCCGAATTCGAACTGTAAGCACCTGGTTGTGTAGACTTTAGGAAATACTTGAGCAGACTGCCCGTTGCGGAATCTCAAAGGCCGATGATATGCGCCGATGACTCCCCGCTATCGCAACAATATTCCAATCTCAAAGGAGGTAAATGTGCTGCAGCCCACACGAAACACAGGTCAATCTGGGTTTCGTGGCGGGCGTAAGCGTTCAGCAAGAAAGCCGATGCTGCAAGGAACAGTTGGCTAGACTGCTTTGAGCCCTTTACGGACGGGGGGTTTGCAAGAACGTGTGCCCAACACCGCTCTGGTCCCGTCTGCGCCGTGTTTCGGTCCTTTAAGCACGAACACATCTCTGGAGCTGCATAGAATCGCTTGGACTTGCAGTTGACAACTCATCACGGTTCGTCAGGCCTGTCTCTACCCTCTGGAGCTGCATAGAATCGCTTGGAGTTGCAGTTGACAACTTATCACGGTCTATCAGGCCCGTCCCTACCCTCTGAGCTGTAGAATCGCTTGGAGTTGCAGTTGACAGCTCATCACGGTCCACCAGGCCTGTCCCTACCCTCTGGAGCTGCATAGAATCGCTTGGAGTTGTACTTGACAACTCATCACGGTCCATCAGGCCCGTCCCAGCTGTAGAATCGCTTGGAGTTGCAGTTGACAACTCATCACGGTCCATCAGGCCTGTCCCTACCTTCTGGAGCTGCATAGAATCGCTTGGAGGTGCAGTTTGACAACCTATCACGGTCCCATCAGGCCCGTCCCTGCCCTCTGGATCGTCTTGATCGTCGCGCTCATGCGCGCATTTGGTGCTTCACTCCTCCTTCGATTGCTCGTCCAGCAGTTTCTTCCCCATCGCCGACCCGGAAACAGTCAGAACGGCCGGGAAAGTCCGCACCGTGAAAGCGAGCGGAACAAAACTTGACCTGGAACGAACGAAAAATGACCAGTTTGACCTCATTCTCATCACCGCTGCCTCTCCCAACGGACGAAGTCATAAAGTAACACTAGCCCGTGAACAGTGCTCGCCTGCCTTCATGCACTTGCACTATACAGAACTCAATGCTTTGGGTGCCTACAGTCGTGCTCGCTTGCCTTCATGCACTTGCACTTTACAGAACTCAATGTTTTGGGTGCCTGCAGTGGTGCTCGCCTGCCTTCATGCACTTGCACTTTACAGAACTCAATGTTTTGGGTGCCTGCAGTGGTGCTCGCCTGCCTTCATGCACTTGCACTTTACAGAACTCAATGTTTTGGGTGCCTGCAGTGGTGCTCGCCTGCCTTCATGCACTTGCACTTTACAGAACTCAATGTTTTGGGTGCCTACAGTGGTGCTCGCTTGCCTTCATGCACTTGCACTTTACAGAACTCAATGCTCGTCCAGGTTCATCGGTTGCGCGTCGATAGTTGCTTCCTTACGGTACTTGGGCGATGGCCGTGTTGTCTTCTGTGATGTGTTGCCGAGTTTGATCGTCGCTTCTTCGTCTTCGCGGAGTCGCTGCCGCCGCGGGGGCTTATCAGCTCCGCTTTCCGGTTCTCCGCCGTCGATCCGACCCCTCTCTCGCCACCGCCGCACGATGGTGCCCTTTCCGACAGCACTGTCCGGGCCTCCGGCTCCGCGGACCTGCGTGCCCCCTTGCAATGCTCGCACGTTGGAATTTCGAGGTCGAGACCGTGATACGTTGTCATCCAAGCGATTCTATGCAGCTCCAGAAGGTCCTGATGGACCGTGATGAGTTGTCAACTGCAACTCCAAGCGATTCTATGCAGACCGGAAGAACACGTGCGAAGAGATAACCGCGACGCCGGCGAAAGCGTGATTACCGCCACAAATTCTTTGCATTCAACCTAACCCAAATTGATTGCCGGATGGATGCGGGCAACTGCACCTTTGTACCACCGGCACCCTCTGGGTGCTTCCAGGTTACGCGCAATCGGGGGTTTGAAACATGATGATTAATATCAAAAGCCTGCACCCACGCGGCGTTGACTGTGGCTGGTCTTTGTAAGGGCTTCCTTGATGTTACTTTGATCAAATTCACGAAGCTGAAACTAACCCAAAGTATCACGGTCTAACAGGAGGGGATGATCCGGCTTAGCCTTGAGCAAGCAATGAACTCGAAAGAAGAGGGTGCTGCTTGTAGAGAGAACACTTGAGCAATTCAGCGAACGAGATAGTCTTAGACGAGAGGAATATGGTAGAGGAGAGAAGGGACAGGAGGGACAGGTGGGCGAGGAAGGGTGGTGCGGGGGAGGAGGTACAAGTTTCTGCTTCTTTTTTGGGGTTTTTTTTTTTTGTCAATCCGGTGTCTGTGTCGCTTCTTATTCCTTTTCTTTCGATCCGGGGGGGGTACCAGACTCCTTTCGAAGGCTGTTTGGAGCAACAAGTAGCAACGCTGTAACCCCCCGCTGCTGATCTGGAGTGCGGGGCGGGTATACTTTGAAACTCTTTCTCATCTTCTTACTTTGGACAGGGGATGTAGAGTAATTTGGTATGCGGTCGGGGGGGTCGGTATCGGTAAGATTAAGCCAGCAGTTTATAGAGGTTGGCATCACGACTAGCTTTCGGCGATCGGCATCCGACCGGCGGTCACATACATGTACTACTAGAACGTGGTATGCAGAAACCTCGATGCGAGCCAACTTTTCTGGAGGGACTGGCCTTTAGATGTGGGCCAACTTTTCTGAAGGGAAGTATGTGTCCATGTACAAGAACGTGGCTTGCAGGGACCAAGGATCCCGGCATCAAACGCACCTGTGCACCAGCGCATGTGCATACGCGTAGCAGTGCCAGTTAGGAGGTGGTATTCGTGGTGGTACACATCCACACTACGTACATGCATACCGTATTCTTGCTGTGGGGCGGGAATCAGGAGAACCCGCGTCGGTCGAATGCAAGGTACTCATGCCAACATCATAATACTCTCCTCCTCGCCCGGCACGCTGCTCCGTACTCGCTGCTCTCGTCCTTGCTGCTGCGTGATGCAAGATTGGTGGTGCGTAACAAACGTAGCAAGGTCGGTCAATGCAGAGATTATTGTGTGTATGCCACGAACTTCTTCGGGAGCGACGGGGTAAAAACCTGTGTATACAGTGTTTTTTGTCGTATAAGATCGTCGATCGTATATGACCAAAAAAAAAAAAAAAAACGCGAGTGGGGTGATGCTTCCGAAAGCAGCTGAGGACGAAGTGCGAAACCCGGTCTCAAGAAGAGAGCCCGTAGAAAAGTAGCTTAGAGTGTAAGAAAGTAGCTTTGAGTGTAAGAAAGGTAAGCCTGGAGTATAGAAACGTAGCTCATGATGCAGAAAAGTAAATTGCCGGCACAGACAAAGTATGAGAGGACTAAAGCCTCGGAATACTTGTTCGGTACAACAGAATTATGTCGTCGGTCGTTAGCAAATGTCATGCGCGCTGGCCTGGGGGAACATTTCCGGAGTTGGGGCAGAGTACCGAAGTACTGGCGATCAGCATCAACTGACCAGGTGATGAAAATGATAAGGCAAAAACTTGTTCTTCGCGTGTACAGGGTATGAACCTCTCTGCGGGGAGCTTCCTGGATTTTCACCTTTTCAGAGTTATTGTTCGCTTGAGAATCCGGGATTTTAGGGTCTCCGGGTGACCTTCGTTGGCTTCGTTTCTCATTGGCAACCGCTGTTCCGGAAACGTTCCCGTCAGTACAGTAGATGTGCTTAGTACATTGTACTATCAAAAAAAAAATATTTCATGGGTATGAGTGAGGGAGTACGAATAGGTGGGTTAGTGGGGTTCTTTAGAGTGAAAGTTCGCTTGAAACTCCGGGGCTTCAAAGTCTCCGGGTGATTTCGCCAATTTTTTGTGTTTCCGACGATCCCGTGGGTGTCCAGATGCTAAAACATGTTTTTTTGTAGAGTTAGAGGTGTGTTCTTTTTAGAGCATCTTGAGTTCTGACTTTTACTTTCAAATGCCTTTTTTTTTTCTGGAAAGGGGGTTGTTTTCCTCTGGTCATGTTTGTATGCCAAGATTGTTCGTGATGAGGAAGTGACCTCGCAGCGCCGCTCTCTCTTGCTCCAGCTTCACGCCTCCCCTCAACTCCGTCCCATGTCCGAGTGTTCCAGCTGAGGCGAGCATGTTAAAGGGAGACATGTTAAATAGAGAGGAAGGTGCGCGAAGACCAGAGAGGAAAGAGAGTCGCAAAACGAGCCGTCTATGATTTTGACGTAATGATGAGCCGACCAATTCCTTCTATCTGGCAAAATGCGTAGGAGTGGCGGAGTGACCGGGCGGGTGTCGGCCTTCGGGCCGGTAGCCCGGGTTCGAACCCTGCTGAAGACACTTTACCGGTCAAAATCTTATTTTCAAGATTTGTTGGTTTTCGGGGTCTAAAAAGTGCCCCCGAAATGGGTTCGCGTTTTTTTTGTGTTTCCGACGATCCCGAATGGACGTACAGATTGGTGTCTTTCGACCTTTTGTATGCTGTTGTGGAGTTCAGCTTAGTGCGTGCTTGTGGTGATCGGTGGGGTTCCCAAAAGAAATGCTTTGTGTTATCGTATCTTCGAGCTAGACTTTTTTTTTTTTGCAGAACAATTTTCATTTGCGCACACACTGTGGGCGTCTGTTCGCCCTCTTTTTCAGAGTGAAAGTTCGCTTGAAACTCCGGGGTTTTAAAGTCTCCGGGTGACCTTCGTCGTTATGGGAAGATATCCTTTGTGCTCGGAGTGTCGTAAGTAAGTTTTTGTGCGCATCGCCTGTTCGCTCGCCGCAACAATGACCGCCGCTGTTGCTTTGTTTTCCTGTGCAGAGTGACATGCGACCTTCATCTGCCGGTGAGAGAGTTTCGTTCGAGCAACGTGGTCTTCCTATAATATCAATTCACGGCTGCAGACTTGGAGGTCCATCATCTGTGACGGCTCTGCACTCGTCATGTAAGCGTGCGTGAACGAAACTGAGTCCTTTGGGGCGGGTCGTGTTGGAAAGAATGACGTTCCAGACTTCATCAAGTATTCATTCTAGCCGTTCACGTCAGGGTATTAGTTCAGAGGTTCCAGATATTGACCGTTTGTGGGGGGGGCGGTTTAGTCAGCGCTTTCGGGCGGAGCTGACACCCCGCCGCAACTTCGAAAAGTAACCGCGGCTTGTACCACATGGGGCTGCCCTCCAGCACCCCAGCTTCTTCGCTTACACCCCCGTGTGTTGCTTTCTCACTCAGGATTTTGACCTGCTGTGTTTGTGTGATTTGTCGTGCAGGGGTAGACCCGCATGACCTCACGTCCGTTCAACACGTGGTGCGGTAGTTACAGCACTTGGGATCCCTTCTGTTCTTTGTCGGGCAGCATCGTCGAGCATTTCTTTTCAAGCTGCCGCTTATGTAAAAAAACTCACGCCGGCTAGTTCTTCACCAAAGGTATCCACTATGACCAGCTAGGTGACCTGTGTAAAGCTCGGACCAAAATCTCAGACTGTGCAGAAACCTCAGATTTGTGTGGTGGTCACACACACACAACTCAGATGGTGCGGACGCGGCTGTTGTAAAAAGGCAGGCCCACGCTTCCCACAGTCCCACGGCCGCCCGCTTCCTTTCGGGCGCTTGGGTATAGCTTCGACTGGGAAATACGAAACAAAACACCCGATCTTTCGGGGTTTGCATTGAAAGATGTGTTTCATCAATCGTCGTCGGTGATTTTTATTTTTTTTGGCAAACTTTTGGTGCCTCCAAAACATCCCCAGAAACTACTCGATTAAACCATATATGACCGGTTGGTCGGAGTGAGTTGGGTTAATGTGAGAGCGTGTGGTGTTTGCACCGCTGAAGGCCAAGTTTTGGTTTTAACCCGCAGGCTTGGGGAAGAATGTTCAGGACAGGTCAGTACAGTACAGTACTCGTTCACTCCCTCACTCACTTTGGCAAGCCAAAAAGAGACTCCTGCGACCGACACTACACAGTGGGGTCCAGCCTCAGAAGCTGGAGTTAGCAGGGGGGGGTTGCAAGAACGTGCTTGGAATGGGTATGTGCTCAACACCGCACTGGTCCCGTCTGCGCCGTGTTTCCGTCCTTTAAGCCACGGACACATAAGGGGGACCATCATCAGCGCGGAACCTGCGTGTCTGCAGACAGGACAGCGGTGTGAGTCTGGTTTGGCAAGCAGCTGTTCGTAGCTCGTCCAACCAGGACCACCTGTGTTTGATGCTGCCATCAAGTCTGGGGAGGGGACATTTTCAAACCCTACTTTCGATTCTACTGCCTCGCAAGTGTTGGCTAATGCGACGTGGCCTGGCCACTAGCTTCCCGTTGGCCAACATCGCGAGAGCGTTTTCGATGGCTGTGGGTGCATGCCGGCGCCTGTTGTTGTTTCCCTGCAGTCATCCTGTTTCATCCACACATGCTAGCGTTGTCACCCCGCGGAACGCTGAGAGATCAGGCCACGCGGGGCTGCAGACAACTACTTGAAGCGTGATACCCTACGATCTAAGAGGATTTCACCTTTGGCGTAGGAGTACGGACGACTCCCGGCGGTCCCTATTGATCCGACAAAACTCAACAGAGAACCGCTCAAGAACTTCGTTTTTGAGTATTCCTTCTCGGGTTGAGAGACCAACAAAAAAGAGTCGAGCTTTTTTAGAGTTATAGTTCGCTTAAGAATCCGGGATTTTAGAGTCTCCGGGTGACCTTCGTCGAATGGGTTCTTTTAAAGCTGATGCGCACTGGGTGGGTTTGGGGGGGCATGCATGGCTTCTTTCGTGTACACTTTACTTGCTTGCTTTGGCAAGTCAGGTTCGTAACAATTTGTGGCAATTCCTTGAGGAAAACACACGGAATCGATCCCTTGTTATGCCATGCTTTATTCGCGGCGAACGCCTGGAAGCTGTGAGTGTGCTGCTACCGAAAGAGAGTAACGTCAAGGCAAGATCCAACGATTTACACGGGTGGTGTCCCGCCTCAGAAGCTGGGGCTGAAGACGGCGTGTCCCTGTACACAACAGGGCAGACGTGCCGCAACCAAAAACGCGTGCATATAACATACTATGTATACCCTCGTTTGAATTTCCACTTCACCTCCAGCTTCGGAGGCTGGACGTCCACCGTGAATGATCTCTTGGACATGCGTCGATATACCGGGCGTTGCTTTTTGAGGTCATCGCCGTCCTGTGCGTGAAGTCGAGTTTTGGGGGGTGTGGGCCTCTCCAATAGAGGGTCCACAGCACTGTCCAAACAAAGGCTTTTCAGCCCGTTTGCGGGTCGCGGCCCGGATCCTTTCTGCTGATCGCCCGGTCTCGGTAACGCTCTCGTCGGCCCGCTCTTTCTGCGTGCGCGCGGGGTTCTTCTTTTTTGGAGTGAAAGTTCGCTTGATACTCCCGGGTATCAAAGTCTCCGGGTGATCTTCGTCAATATGGACGATATCCTTTGTGTTCTGAGTGTTCAGTAAGAGTGGTGGTTACACGAGGTAGGAGAATCGATGGGGTACCTCATTATTGTTGTTGTTGGTCATTGGTGGTTTCGGCCATTATCCACATACCCTTGCTTACGGTAGGCCCTCCTGTAGTATAGTGCCGTAGTAGGTGAGTGTCTGTCTTCTTGGTACCGTATGACCGTCTCTTTTCGTGAATTTTTGCTGCTACTTGCGACATGGCTCGCTGCATGCTTCTCGTCCGCCATCCGTGACAGATAAACACAACAACGACAAGTAAATTGAGCCAATTCACCAACCCCCCTGAAAGTGTCCTGAGCTCGATTACGCGGCGATGATCTTGATTTGTCGCTCGATTCCTACTAATTCGCCACGGGTTCTTTGCATTCTAACCCAAATTAACCCAAAATTATTGCGCTCTACTAAACTCGATTTTGTTCTACAACCATCTACTGACGCAGGTCATCGCCATAGATTCGTTGCATTCTAACCCAAAGATACAAGGCTCGACGACGTTCGCTCGGGCAGGCGGTGAATTGGCTCGCAAAAACTATAACTCTAAAAATGTTGGGGATCCGGAACAGTTCGGCTAAGCACAGGATCACTTGCTCACAAGTGCACCGGGGTGATGAGAGTGGTTTGATAATGAGGCTTTTGTTCAGAAGCTGAAGAAACGTCGAGTTGGTGTCATCCAGCTGATGTCGAAGACGTGAGTGGGTTCTAGATGTCCGGAGCGACCCTGAGCGATTGATTTACGCGCTTCAGTCCTCGTTGGTGAGTGGTATGTCCCACTTGCCAGGTGGCAAGAGGCAGGTCTTCACTTTGCGTCTTCACTCTATCCAGGATCTAAAGTGAAGATCCTGTTTTTCCGGTCTCAAAGTGAAGATCCCTAAGGTGAAGATCCCTAAAGTGAAGATCCTGTTTTTCCGGTCTCAAAGTGAAGATCCCTAAAGTGAAGATCCTGTTTGGAGATGATGAATGAGGAATTCCTCACCCTCTTTTTTCCAGCCTCTTTTCTTGAGGAATTCCTCGCACTTTTTCGTTAGCGGGAGTACTGATCGTCTCACATGGGTGTCGAGGATGCTTTCGCATGTGCCTGTGTGCTGTGGAAACTTGCAAATTCAAGTCCGAACGCTCAGCCAAAAAAAGTACTCGAGGGCTGCCTTATGCTTACTTCGAAGGAGGCTAGAGGGGAGAAAACGATGCACACATTTCCAGTTTTGATTGTGCGCACTAGCGGAACTCACCTGCTTTGGTAAGTTTCATGTAGTACGCTGCCAACTACTAATTCATTGGGTAGCATGGTGCAAAAAGTGGGTCTTTTTGTACTAAACGCTTACGCCCGCCACTAAACCCAGATGTACCTGTGTTTCGTGCTACAGCATTTACCTCCTTTGAAATTTTCGCAACTGGCAGCCTCCTCAAGTTTCCTACAAAGCAGGTGCGGAAACAAAAAGAAAAAGAACTCAAAAAAAAAAAAAAAAAAAAGATGGGGAGGCGAAACTTATTGGTGTATACGAAAACGGGAGAGGAAGACGAACGGGATGCTGCTGCCGGCGGCTCCTCTCTGCCAAGCAATAATGCCGCGGAAGACCTCGCATCAGGGCGCAATGGTAGAACCACTCCCCTCCCCCAGGCCCCCCCCCCCCCCCCTAGGCATAGGTGGCGGGACCCCCCTAGGGCCCTCGAGCCCCCAGAATTCGCCTTTTGACTCGCCCACTCGTCCCAGACTTGCTCCACCGACTTGCCTCATTCGCCCCAGACTCGCCCTCGTGGACCATGGTGACACATGTCGAAGAGCGCACGCCGCCTCGATTCCGACCTGGTTTGCCGCTGCCACCGTGCTCATGAAGCCCGAGGGGGCTGCCGATCCTGGTACGGCGCATGAACACGGGTGCAGGAGAAGGGTGAAGTAGTTTGATGTTTTGGGCAGAATACTGCCTAGTGTGCTGAAGGTCTCGGGAGCTTTCAGGTCGTCGAGTCGGCGTCGTTTTGTCGTCGTCGTCAGCGACAAATGCGTCATCACCATGCATCCGCAGAAACAGTCGGTTGACGAATGTCTGCGGATCCATGGTGGCGCAGCGTATCTTCTCCATGGCGTTCGTCACCGAGAAGACGCTGTTCGACCCCCGTCGCGTTTAGCGGTGCCGGCGCTGGCACCGCTAAGCGGCACCTGCTGTGATGTGGGTCGACAGCGCGGGAAACTTCTCTCCAAACACGTGTTTTCTCCACCGTAATGGGGGCTTTTCATTGACGACGGGGTAGTTGCCGAGATTTTTGAGGTTAACTTCCGCACCTGAGTGGGTCGGTGCAGGCACAAAACGTTGACCTTGTATGGTACTGAGGGCGAGAGAAGAGCGAGTGAAGCCGGACATGTCGCCAGAACTTTCGGCAGACCTGTCGCACCAGAGTACCCATCCCGATGTACAATCTACAGACGCGACGCACAACGAACCACGAATCAATGCTGCCGTGGTCCCGTCTTGTCCCCGAAATAGTGTACTGGCAGAGGCTCGGAGCTCCCGGGTTGAGTGTTTTATCCCCGCCACCAATCCTCAGTTCCGAATTTCAGGGCGAGTGAAGACGAGTCTTTACTCTGGGGCGAGTTGAAACTCGCCCGCCACCTATATCCTAGGCTAGGGCAGTGATGAGTGCGCACGCGCGCGGGCCGAGTTTGTGTGTGCGTGCCGGGTGATCGTTTTCTCACTTGTTGTTACCCTGTGCATATTCAGGTAAGGAATTCTGACCAACCTCCAAAACACGCCGCCCACGTCTTTTTTAGCCTGCAGAACACATTGAAGGGCTAACCCGCAAGATTGGCAACACGGCCGCACGGCACACCGATTTTCAAAATACTCGACGTCGCTGCTTCGACTCCGAATGGACGGGAGGAAATATAGAGGTAGAGGGGCAAGTACACTACAACACAATCTGAATTGTTCTTCGCTTACACCACCGTGTGTTGCTTTCTCACTTGTGTTTTAGACTGTTTCGTGTTTTGTGTGATTTGTCGTGTAGGGGTAGACCCGCATGACACCTCACGTCTGTTCAACACGCGGTTCGGTAGTTACAGCACTTGGGATCCCTTCTGTTCTTTGTCGGGCAGCATCGTCGAGCATCTCCTTTCAAGCTGGCGCTTATGTAAAAGAATAGTTGAGTTGCAGCTCTTGGCGAAGATAGATGGAAAAAAGAAGGTGTTTTTATTCTTTGCTTTTCCTCACGAACGGGGGGGTCGGTCCTGCTTTTGACTTTGTAGGTTCTCCCGACTCCCCAATTCGTGGTTAGCACAAAATCAAGAGGTCTAGTCAACTATTCCCTGCAGTAAGGGGGGGGGGGTCGAATAATACCACCTGTGTTATTATTCGATTTGTCGAATAATAAAAAAGTTCCGGGTAGCCGAACAGTGGCAGGATCAACTAGTGGTAGTGTTTTTAGACAACCAGACGTGTGTCAAGTAACTGTTATTATTCCCCCCCCCCCTTTTTACTGTGGGGGGGGGTTCAGGGCCCCGCGCAGCGGAATTTTTTGGGGTGTTTTTTGTCCCCCCCCCGTGTTTAAGATCATCCCCCCCCTTGTATAAGATCGGTTTTCTTGGGGGGCGATCTTAAACACGGAAAAACGCGATCTTAAACAATAGGTACTTTCAAAAATACTCGAGGGGCTGCGCACGGCCGCACGGCGTGTGCACCCATCACTGCCGGGGACTACCGTGGGTAGCTATGAATTGCCGCGGTGGTTGCCAGTCTTCGCAAGCAAACAAGTGACGCGGGGCGGACTGCCCATTACTGGGCGGTGACGCTGCCTCGCGTCTCGTTCACCAGCTTCGTCTGACACCTACTGCGCACTTAATCACGGCTAAGAGGGTATAAAACCCCCCTGCACTAATGGAGGGTCTTCATTTTCCCACACAAAACTGGTACAGCAAGTGAAAAAAGAAAATGAAGCTTCTTTTACTATCGATTAGTCAACCTCTACGACCGCTCAGGAACACCTTCGAAAAGAAGGTTCGCGTAGTTTTGTTTTTTGTTGTTCGCCTTTGTTGCCGTAATTGAATGAACGCTCAACCGGGTAAAACCTGGGACACGCCCCAAAAATTGGGGCTGGGTATCCTAGGTTTTACTCAGTTTTAGTCCAGTTCAACATTTATTCCAATTACGATAGTGGTTAGTTTTACCCTACTGATGGAGAGAGCCCATCGGGCCAGCGCATTCCGACAGCAACACGGGGTAGTACGAGAGGAACTCCCGTTTCTAGTCCCTGGTATCTACGGTTGTTCGATCGGACAGTGCCGTGATGCTACCACTGGATGGATTATGGCTGAACGCCCCCAAGCCAGAACCCAGTCTATCGTGTCGGGGTGTCGACTTCAAACTTGTTTTCGTGTTGTTGAAGACTTGTACTCACGTACAAAAGGTTCGTAGTAGTATCGGGGCGCGCGTAACACCCGATTCATCGCATCGCAGATCGAGCGGTCCAGACCAGCTCACGCGCCAAGGTGTAGAGGTGACCCTGATAATAAAAGAGCTCAAAAAGCATCTGCCGAATGAAACGAAAAGCCTCGAGGTGAACCCCCGTTTTCACTTTGTACTCCAGGCTGAGATGCAACGTGCGCCCTGTGTGCGTGCCCTCCAACGGCCGACGGCGGAGGGGAACCAGTTTCCGGCTAGCAAAGAGCGGTGGTTCTGCGGCAGGCGGACGGTTTCCGTAGCCACAGAAATCGAGGAGGAAAAGACCCGCGGTCGCTGAATGTAGAACAGCGGCGCCCGCGGGGGGATAGTGTAATGTTAAGACAGAACACTGCCTCTGGTAGTGCAGTGTTCGACGCCAGCTTCGAGTCTTTCTTCGAAGAAATGCGTGGGGTTTGTTGTTGAAATTACTCGAGGGACTGCCTTGTGCTCATTTCGAAGGAGCCGGCTAGAGAGGGAGAAACCCATACACAACTACAAAGTGGGTCTTTTTTTGTTGAACGCTTACGCCCGCCACTAAACCCAGCTTTACCTGTGTTTCGTGTGGGGTACAGCACAATTACTTCCTTTTGATCTATCGCAAATGGCAGTCTCCTCAAGCATTTCCTACAAAGCAGGTGCTTATACAAAAAAATACTCGACGTAGCGGCTTCGACTCCGAATGGAAGGGATGAAATATAGAGGTAAAGGGGAAAATACAATACAAACACATTGTGACAATCTGATTTGTTCTTCGCTTACACCACCGTGTGTTGTTTTCTCACTCAGGACTTTGACCTGTTGTGTTTGTGTGATTTGTCGTGTAGGGGTAGACCCGCATGACACCTCACGTCCGTTCAACACGTGGTTCGGTAGTTACAGCACTTGGGATCCCTTCTGTTCTTTGTCGGGCAGCATCGTCGAGCATTTCCTTTCAAGCTGGCGCTTATGTAAAAAATACTCGAGGGACTGCCTTGTGCTCATTTCGAAGGAGGCTAGAGGGGGAGAAAACAATACAACTACAAAGTGGGTCTTTTTTGTTGAACGCTTACGCCCGCCACTAAACCCAGGGTTACCTGTGTTTCGTGTGGGCTACAGCACATTTACCTCCTTTGATCTATCGCAACTGGCAGTCTCCTCAAGCATTTCCTACAAAGCAGGTGCTTATACAAAAAAAAAAATTAAAAAAAAAAAGGTGGAAAGGGAGGCAGGGCTTACGCTCCGTTTTCGGTCTCAGAGAAAATACGTGTGGTACATGTGGACGCTCAAGGTTAGAGGGGAAAAAGTCCTTCCCCCCTATGTGCGGCGGGCAAAAAAAATAGTGCCACTACTAACTTGGCGACACGTGGATGTGCGGCCTTTGCGTCTTGTGGGCCTAGACACACTGCATGTGAACCAACCTGAGGCAAGCACATGTGGAGGAAAAAATAAATCAAAATCCACATGTGGTACCTGTGGATCCACACGTGGGGGAAAGAAAATCCAAAAAAATTAACGTGTGGAAATCCACACGTTCCACACGTGGAGCGTCCCACTGAGCCGTTAAGCAGTGTGAACTTGAAATGCAGGTACCACAGGGATAAGCTTGCATTTGTCATGGCTTTGAGTTCTTTTAAGTACATGAACCACATGGATTAACATGCACACCGTTAAGCAGCGGCTGCCGGCTTTTCCCGTGACACCTTTTTTTATGTACGAAATCGAAATTGGCACTCTTACAGGTTCGTTCCCTCGTAGCTCGCCGGGAACGGGCACTCCAGTGAAACTGGGTATGTTACCGTTTCATAAGAAATTCGCTTCGAATTTAGTCTTGGGCCCCCCACGCGCATGCATGTTGTTTTTAGCGTTATTTGTGGATTAGAAGGTCGGTATTTTAAAGTCTCCGGTTGACCGCAGAGGCTTGAGTATGGCGGGGGGTTGAGAAAAGTGAGAGGGTGCAGCTCGTTTCGGGTGTTGTGTCACTCCATTGTGAACCCTTGTGAAGTCCCCTAACGCGTTTAGGGGGTCTTGGGATTGGGTAGGGTGTGGTCGTTCTGCTACGGCGTGAAAAGCCAGGAAGTTTCGACGCTAATCTTCGACTCTTGATTAAGTTCACCGGGTTGCGTGCTCGTCAGGAAGATCCCGGTGCCTGGCTTTTCTTCTGGGTGGTTTCGTGTTGATCGGCGGCTGTGTGTTACGAGGAACGGATTAGGGGATGAAAAAAGGAAAAAGAAATGGGGGAGAAAAAGAAGGGGGGGGTTTAAGTTCGCTTGGGGAACCGGGTACCAAAGTCTCCGGGTGACCATCGTCAACAGGATTCCTTAAGGTATCGTGTGCTAGATATGCACATCGTATCTGAGACGTGTATGTGCCTCTTGTTGTTGCTCATTTTTAACTCCACCTTTCGTTCCAGTTTCTGAGGCTGGAGCGCACCGTGCAAGGTTCCTAGTGAACGGTGGGGGGGAACGATGGGGGGGAACCTTAGTTGAACCGACAGAATACTGCCTCGTGCACGATTGATGCACGAAGATGTTGTATAGAAAAAGGAAAGCAAGAACGGGAAGGGTGTGCAGGGCTCCCTACGGTCTGAAACCTTGAGGGACTGGCCGTCTGGGGGGGATGAAGGCAGGTCACCCAACATTCCTTCTTGGGTTATTGATGCCAGTTGCGAAGTCGTTCGCGGACTAGTTTTTTTTTTGTTTTTTTTTTCTACGTGAAGCTGGAATCAGGACGCGTGTGAAAACGCCAGGATTGGTTGCGGTGACGAGCTTTTTTGTGGGTATGAAATATAGAAGGGAGAGAGAGAGAGAGAGAGAGAGAGAGAGAGAGAGAGAGAGAGAGAGAGAGAGAGAGAGAGAGAGAGAGAGAGAGAGAGAGAGAGAGAGAGGGGCTCCCCTCTGCCTGCGTGTTGGTGCTTGTTGTTTGAATGAGTGGCTCGGCGCAGGTACACCTTACGTACCCCTGACATACTCCGCGAGAGATAGTATCTCGCCCGGAGAAGCCAACGCAGGTAGGTGTAGGCCCGGTGCGGTGGCCACTGGGGCGCAAGTCGCACGCTCGCAGGCCTACGGCGGCGCAACTTTTGCTTGCTGCGGGTACAAAGGGCGACTGCTACACTGCGGGAGGCCCACGCGAGAGCGGTGTGGAGGGTGTGCCACAAGAGCACGGCGCCCGCCTACGAGGGGGGGGGGGGGCCTCGTGCGGGCGCCAGAACTTCAGGTTTGGTTTCGTTGTCTTGAACCCCGAAAAACGGCTTTTTTTTTTTTTGAGGCGCCGCGGACAGGACCTTATGCAGCCCATTTTCTCCTTCAGACTAGACACCAAGCCCATTTTCTCTGGTGAGTCTTAATGCAGGGGGGGTCCGGGGGGCACCGCCCCCCGGGAGACGGTACGGTACATGGCACTTCAGATTCTGTCTTGTTCGGAACCTGTAACAGAAACTGATGCCTGGTAACAGGCGAAAATTCGAAATCTTGTAGATAGTTTATGGGGGGTCCAGGGGGCACCGTTCGTTACTTCACCGCCGCAGGTTCCCCCCTGCCCTGGGAATTCTGCTTGCCTTCGGGTTGCGTTTCCGGCTCGCTGCCATCATCAGGTCCATCCCTAGTCCCTAGAGCTGCATCGAATGCCGGTGCTGTATTCTTCGATCTATCACGGTCTATCAAGAGGAGATGGACCGGCTCACTAACGCAACAACAAGACAACAAGTTGTGAAAAGTTGTGAAGA
The DNA here is from genome assembly GCA_030068145.1 of Diplonema papillatum. NCBI lineage: Eukaryota > Euglenozoa > Diplonemea > Diplonemida > Diplonemidae > Diplonema > Diplonema papillatum. Next base: position 135,181 of record JAPJBO010000303.1, read on the forward strand.
TTTCTGCTAAACAGTAGGTGGATCACCCCATTGTGCGCACTTACGGTGCAAGCTCCTGACGATGCTAGCACTGCGTCGGGTGGGACTACAAGCGGAATGCGGCCGACATCGACCTTCAGCCAGCTGCAGTTGCTCGAACACTCTACCTTCTACTCAACACCGAAAAAGACAGGGGCTTTGTTTTGTTTGTGCGTACCGGTTGATCGGTTTCCCACTTGGATCCACCATGTGTTATGTTGGATTTGTCAACAAGAGAGGAACTCTGATCGCGCTGCACAGAACATTGAAGGCAACCCACAAGATTGTTCATACGAAACGATGAAGTCTTTAATGCGCAACGCCTTTTTTTCGCCACAGAAATTCCATCTACACACAGTTCTACAGCAAGCTCACAAACCCAAACCCAGTTCTACACCAAGCCGGAAGCCACAACCTGTCGACCCTCCTGGTCGAGAGAAATGGTTTTTGACCTCTTTTTGTGAACCGTGAAATTTTTAGCCGACCATTTTCATTTTGTTGGGTAAGCGGAAAACCAGTGGTTAAATCGCACAACCAAATACGCCCGCATTCACTCCCCCCCCAACTGGTGGGGGAGGCCGCCGTGTAGAGAGAGCAAGTTGTCGGTATTTTCGATTCTGGTGCGTGAGAGGCGCAGTAAAAGTACGGGAGAGCAAAAAGGAGCAAAGAAACTCCAGCGAAAGAAATGTGAAAACGGGTGAAAAGGAGCGTTTCGACTCTCTCAACTTTCGAGGGAGGAAACAAGCCTGTATTGTTTGTTGGGTACGGTATGATTTAGTCGCAGAGAGCGTTATTCCCAGGAGGCCAAGGTTCTTCGAGAGGCGGGCCCCTTTGTCATAATCAGAACGGTTTACATAGATCCCGGGGCGAGATACAAACGATAAGAGCAATGGCATACATTTTTCGAGACTGGAGGTCCTATGAACATGCAATGTGAATAGCCTCTATTCGAGCCAACCCGGCTTTTTTTACTGTACTGTTTTGTACTAGATAATAGCGCGGAGCTGGCTTTTTCCGTTTTTCGGATTTCATGCCTGTATGGTCCACTTCAACAGTGCGACGGTCTCCGGACCCACAGGTCCGCGGTTCGATCCCCGCGCGAAGTGTTTTTTTCGGTTTGAAATTTTTGAGAATTTTTCGAGACTGGAGTCCTATGAACATGCAATGTTCACCAGAACTTTGCTTCACCCGAACTTCGCCCGAACTTTGCTTCGCCCGAACTTTGCTTCACCAGAACTTTGCTTCACCCGAACTTAGCTTCACCCGAACTTAGCTTCGCCCGAACTTTGTTTCGCCCGATCTTAGCTTCATGCTTCACCCGAACTTTGCTTCCCCCAGAACTTAGCTTCGCCCGGACTTTGTTTCGCCCGAACTCAGCTTGACGGGTTTGATAAGAGCAATGGTATACATTTTTTTAGAGTTATAGTTCGCTTGAGAATCCGGGATTTTAGAGTCTCCGGGTGACTTTCGTCGAATGGGTTCTTTTAAAGCTAATACGGGTGGGTTTGGGGGGGCATGCATGGCTTCTTTCGTGTACACCTTACTTGGTCGCTTTGGCGAGTCAGGTTCGAAACAATTTGTGACCGACACCAAGTTCTCGCCAGGTTAGGTGAGTGTTCTTGGGCTCCCCACGTCTTACAAGTTGAGCAGGAGTTGCCCTGTAAACCGTTCTGATTATGACAAAGGGGATCTTTTTTACAAACGAAAAAATACGCGGTGCAATGGTATGCATTTTTTTTACTTGCACACACAGCTATGCCCCGAGAAGCGTGGATCCCGCCTCGCATACGGGGGCCTCAGCCCGAGCTTCATTTTCGGCCGAAGCATTTGGGTCCAAATATTGCCCAAGATTTGGGTACAAACTTGGGGTTGGATTCAGGACCCAACCCCAAAATTTTAACTCAAGTTCTAGAACCAAGAATTTGACCCGAAAAACAACCGTATCTGACAATAGTCCCGATCGGGGAAAGTAGCGCATGCGTGGGTTCAAGTAAAGGGCGGGAGTCGAATAATAACACCACCTGTGGTATTTTTCGATTTGTCGAATGCTAAAAAAAGCCGGAACAGTAGCAGGATCAAGTAGTGGTAGTGTTTTTAGACAACCAGACGTGTGTCAAATAACTGTTATTATTCGACCCCCCCCCCCTTTATTGCACGAGTAGGACGTGCATACCTTTCGGGGCTCCGGAGACGAAGAGCGAGGGGTCTGCACAGGAAGCCTTAGTAGAGGCCACCCTTTGCCTTGGGCTCAGGAAGCATGAGCACACGAGTGCACAGGGGACGAGAGGGGGGGGAAAATCCACCAACAAAACAAAAAGCAACACAAAAAAGCGAACTTTCGCTGTAAAAGAAAAAGACGGGGTGGGAAGCGCAAGAACCGCTGGGAACGCAGTACGCTGCCCTATCTGCGCCGCGTTTCGGACCGTTTAAGCGGTGTGAGTCTGGTTTGCTATGCGGAAGGATGCCAAAAGGGACGGGGTTCGGCCAGAAAGACAGCGACTCACGAGAACGCGCTGGGGAGAAAAGCGCATGTTTTCTAGCGTTATTGGTGGATTAGAAGGTCGGTGTTTTTAAAGTCTCCGGTTGGCCGTAGAGGCTTGGATATGGAGCGGGGAGTTGGGAAAAGTGGTTCTCGTACCGACCGTGGCTGCATTTCCTGTTCTGCGCGTCAACCTTGCGCATGCGTCGCGCAGCCTGCGAGATCACAGTCTTCCGGATCCGGTCCCCTCGTGCCCTCATGCCTTTCCGCCGCGTCTTCCGCAACAGCCGCACGGTCCTCTGCCTGGTGGTCTCCACCACCTGCTGGACCTTCTGTCTGCCATCAGCTCCCGGATCTCCTCCATTTTCGACATGCCGAGGTCTTTCAGAGTGAAACGTCCTTTTCGAAGCGCTCTCTGTTTCCAGAGTTAAAATTCGCTTGAGACTCCGGGGACGTCAGGGTCTCCGTGTGACCTTTGTTGAACGGGTTCCCTTAAAGCAAGTGAGAGGTGCGCCTCCAATTTGGGCGATGGTTAACCAATCCTCGTCTGTGCTTGGGTGTCAAGTTATTGTAAGCCGCTTTCAGCTTAGTGTGTCTCGGGTCGAAGCAGCGTGACACAGAGTGGCTCGCCAGCACCGGCAGGACGAAACTACGATACAATTCTGCTTTACCTCTAGTCGAACACTGATACGATTGTTTTACCAGCCTGCAAAGCCTCGCGAAACGTTCGATCTTCTTTGCGTTGTTTGGGCATCCAGTCCAGGATCTGATGCGTGTAACCATCCTCCGAGTAGCTTTGCCTTCGAGACCGTCTTGAGGTTTCCAACTCCGGGAATCCAGAGAGTGTCTTCAACCGATGGCTTCGCTTCAGTTGTGTAAAGTATTGTTCTGGAAACGCTCCTTTGTGCGGTCGACGATATACGTCGATCCTTTTTTTCGTTCAGTTCAACTGTGTTCTTCGAACACTCAGAGAGTGCCGCCCGAAAGCTAAAGGGAGAAACACGGGTGGGTTCCGGTAGCGCTTGTTCCCAGGGGGGGATACCCCTGTCTTGGGTGCAAGCTGCAGCGCATATTTCCTCCTTTTGAGATTGGTGCATTCCTGTTGCATTAGTGGTATTGTCCTTTGACAGAGTGAGTCACAGCCTCTCATCTCACCTATAAGACACGACCGTGCCACACATGCTCTCAACCAGACGTCCGGCAGTGTGCAGTCGTTGGGTGGTTTTGACAACATGTTGTTCACGGAGAGTAACTGGCATCACACTGATATGAGTACCATACTTTGAGATTTTGCGACAGGCGGCCTCTTCGAGCATTTTTTCGCAAAAGCAAAATGCTCGTGCGGGTCGACAACGCAGGTTTCAGTCCCAATTGGCAAATTCAGGCTCCAAAAAGAGCCGGTGACCTCAAGTTGCCTTCCCTTCACACTGAAGGTGGGCACTACTAGGGCAGGGGGGGAACACTTACTTTTATGTTTAGGCAGAACACTGCCTCTCATGCATGCGGGGTAGGTGGGACGCATTTTTAGAGTTAAAGTTCGCTGTGACCGTTGTTGTAATGGGTTCTCTTAGAGAGTGAGTTTGTTTGTGTTTTTTTTTTGTTTTTCGTTGCGTTTTATTTTGTGCTTTCCGACGATCTCCTGAAGAGGCGGACACGATTGGTGTCTTTTCACTAACACCACGGAGTGTCGACGACCCCAGGTTCGCTGATTCCTTTGGGCAGGTTATCTCTACCGGCGGGAATCGGTGGCGCTCGCTTTTTTTTTAGAGTTAATTTTCTCTCAACTCCCTCTGGCACAGGAAGGCGGTTGCCGTGGGGTCTACACTATTGCTCGACGTTCGCTGCGCTTGCTACTGCGTTAAGGAAGTCGACGGCCCGGGGAAGCCGCTTCGTTCTTCGCTTGCACCACCATGTGTTGTTTTCTCACTCAGGACTTTTGACCTGTTGTGTTTGTGTGATTTGTCGTGTAGGGGTGTAGACCCGCATGACACCTCACGTCCGTTCAACACGTGGTTCGGTAGTTACAGCACTTGGGATCCCTTCTGTTCTTTGTCGGGCGGCATCGTCGCAAGCTGGCGCTTGAGTAAAAACCCCAGCAGCTTTGTCTCTTTCCAGATGGAGCCCCGCTTGAGCGGGGTAGGTGCATAACGGCGCTCCCGGCCGCCGTGTAAGGCAATGTCGAGCAATATAGAGAGAGAGAGAGAGAGAGAGAGACGAGTTAGAGTGTAGGGACCAGCGGTCTCCTCACTTCTCTTCGCGCTGCTACGCCGGGCGTAAGTCGCTCCGGAGGCCACCCCTAGATGCGGATGACACATCACCGCGATTGTGCTGGTATGGGTATAGCGAAGACGCGACAATAATGCCGGTCCGCTTCTGAAGAACGCAGACCCGTATCCCTCGTAGTTAAAGTTCGCTTGAAATTCCGGCGGGTTTAGGGTCTCCGTGTGACCCCTTTTTTTTTTGGTGTTACCGTCCGATCCCGCAGAACGATCAGTTTGGTGTCTTGCAACCGTTTCTTCTCTTTTTCCGGGGGTTCCTCCAAGATTCAGGGGTTCTGCGATCACTGACGGACACCTTAAGTCAGCTCTCGGTTCATCCCGCGTCGCCAGACCTGCTTACCAGAAGTGGCCCACTTAGAACCAGGATTCTACGTCAGGGTTCAATGAAGTAACCACGAGCTCACGCCCGTTTAAAGTTTGAGAATAGGTCGAGGAAAACGACTTCCCAATGCCTCCCAACCATTCGCTCTACCTGCCGTAACTCCTGTTTTGGTGCTAGCTATCCTGAACACTGAACGTACGTGCTTAGGAATGTACGCGTGCTCTCACACCCCACTGCTCTGTGCCGTATTTCGTCCGTTAAGCCACGGACAGGTCCTTTAAGGCGGACCATCATCAGCGCGGAAGCTGAGTGTCTGCAGACACGACAGCAGTGTGAGTCAGGTTCGCCACGTGGCTGTTCGTAGCTCGTCATAGCCAGGCCACCCGTGCTGCGTGATGGTGGAGGTCCGTTGCGGTGTTGACGTGCAAATCGCTCGTCAAAGCTGGGTATAGGCTGACTTCACCATGTGTGTACACGGTGCACTGCTGCATTTTGTTAATGAATTTCTTTGCAAGGCGTACTTTTTCTTCCCACAAAAGTGGACTCATTCACTTGTAAGTCAGTAGTACTGCAGTAGTCATTCGACAGTCATATGACTAGTAAGATGCACGACTCGTAAGATGCATGACTAGTAAGATTCATGACTAGTAAGATTCATGACTAGTAAGATGCACGACTCGTAAGATGCATGACTAGTAAGATTCATGACTAGTAAGATTCATGACTAGTAAGATTCATGACTAGTAAGATTCATGACTAGTAAGATGCACGACTCGTAAGATGCATGACTAGTAAGATTCATGACTAGTAAGATGCATGACTAGTAAGATTCATGACTAGTAAGATTCACGACTCGTAAGATGCATGACTAGTAAGATTCATGACTAGTAAGATTCATGACTAGTAAGATTCATGACTAGTAAGATTCATGACTAGTAAGATTCATGACTAGTAAGATTCATGACTAGTAAGATGCATGACTAGTAAGATTCATGACTAGTAAGATTCATGACTAGTAAGATGCATGACTAGTAAGATGCATGACTAGTAAGATTCATGACTAGTAAGATGCACGACTAGTAAGATGCATGACTAGTAAGATTCATGACTAGTAAGATTCATGACTAGTAAGATTCATGACTAGTAAGATGCATGACTAGTAAGATTCATGACTAGTAAGATTCATGACTAGTAAGATTCATGACTAGTAAGATTCATGACTAGTAAGATGCATGACTAGTAAGATTCATGACTAGTAAGATTCATGACTAGTAAGATGCATGACTAGTAAGATGCATGACTAGTAAGATTCATGACTAGTAAGATGCACGACTCGTAAGATGCATGACTAGTAAGATTCATGACTAGTAAGATTCATGACTAGTAAGATTCATGACTAGTAAGATTCATGACTAGTAAGATTCATGACTAGTAAGATTCATGACTAGTAAGATGCATGACTAGTAAGATTCATGACTAGTAAGATTCATGACTAGTAAGATTCATGACTAGTAAGATGCATGACTAGTAAGATGCATGACTAGTAAGATTCATGACTAGTAAGATTCATGACTAGTAAGATTCATGACTAGTAAGATTCATGACTAGTAAGATGCATGACTAGTAAGATTCATGACTAGTAAGATTCATGACTAGTAAGATTCATGACTAGTAAGATTCATGACTAGTAAGATGCATGACTAGTAAGATGCATGACTAGTAAGATTCATGACTAGTAAGATTCATGACTAGTAAGATTCATGACTAGTAAGATTCATGACTAGTAAGATTCATGACTAGTAAGATTCATGACTAGTAAGATTCATGACTAGTAAGATTCATGACTAGTAAGATTCATGACTAGTAAGATGCATGACTAGTAAGATTCATGACTAGTAAGATTCATGACTAGTAAGATGCACGACTAGTAAGATGCATGACTAGTAAGATTCATGACTAGTAAGATTCATGACTAGTAAGATTCATGACTAGTAAGATTCATGACTAGTAAGATGCACGACTCGTAAGATGCATGACTAGTAAGATTCATGACTAGTAAGATGCATGACTAGTAAGATTCATGACTAGTAAGATGCACGACTAGTAAGATGCATGACTAGTAAGATTCATGACTAGTAAGATTCATGACTAGTAAGATTCATGACTAGTAAGATTCATGACTAGTAAGATTCATGACTAGTAAGATTCATGACTAGTAAGATGCATGACTAGTAAGATTCATGACTAGTAAGATTCATGACTAGTAAGATGCACGACTCGTAAGATGCATGACTAGTAAGATTCATGACTAGTAAGATGCACGACTCGTAAGATGCATGACTAGTAAGATTCATGACTAGTAAGATTCATGACTAGTAAGATTCATGACTAGTAAGATGCATGACTAGTAAGATTCATGACTAGTAAGATGCACGACTAGTAAGATGCATGACTAGTAAGATTCATGACTAGTAAGATGCACGACTAGTAAGATGCATGACTAGTAAGATTCATGACTAGTAAGATTCATGACTAGTAAGATTCATGACTAGTAAGATGCATGACTAGTAAGATTCATGACTAGTAAGATGCACGACTCGTAAGATGCATGACTAGTAAGATTCATGACTAGTAAGATTCATGACTAGTAAGATTCATGACTAGTAAGATGCACGACTCGTAAGATGCATGACTAGTAAGATTCATGACTAGTAAGATGCACGACTCGTAAGATGCATGACTAGTAAGATTCATGACTAGTAAGATTCATGACTAGTAAGATTCATGACTAGTAAGATTCATGACTAGTAAGATTCATGACTAGTAAGATCAGTAGTAAGCAACTAGTAAATGGCATGACTACTGCGCCGTGTTTTTTTTTCCCGGTTTCATCTTCCGGTTCGGAATTCTGATCAACCCCCAAAACTCGCTGTTTACGTCTTTTCGGGCCCGCACAACTCATTAAAGAAGGGCGTCCCCCCGCAAGATTGTTGTACTAAAAATACTCGACGTAGCTGCTTCGACTCCGAATGGAAGAGGGGAAATATAGAGGTAAGGGGCAAATACAATACAAACACAATCTGAATTGTTCTTCGCTTACACCACCGTGTGTTGCTTTCTCACTCAGGACTTTGACCTATTGTGTTTGTGTGATTTGTCGTGTAGGGGTAGACCCGCATGACCTCACGTCCGTTCAACACGTGGTTCGGTAGTTACAGCACTTGGGATCCCTTCTGTTCTTTGTCGGGCAGCATCGTCGAGCATTTCCTTTCAAGCTGGCGCTTATGTAAAAAAAGAGAAGAGCTGCTTCAGTTCAAACAACCTCCGCGCGCCGACTTGTTGCACAGCGGGCACGCCTTTGGACTGCAACGTCGCAGGAACAGGAGCACGCCAGAAAACTCATGCTCGATGTGGGCTTGTCTGAGGTTTAGAAGGCCGGGAACCTTGGGATTCTTGCTTGACGCGAGTTGGGTGCAGTTGGCGGTGAATGTGCGGCCTAGCGCGTGTGTCGGGTGATGTCACTCCGTCGTGAAAACTTGTTGGATGGTGCCCCCTGCGAAATGCTTTGAATAGAGGGTGGAGGAATGGTATGGTATATGGTAATGTGTCACTCCATCGTGCAGCGTGTTGCTGCTGCGTGCACGTCGGATGCTTTCGCCGGGGATGTTTTTAATTGGTTGGGAAAAGGAAGAGGGGGAAATCTTTGTTTAATGCTTGGGCAGAGCACTGCCTCTCATGCATGGTTGACGCTAGCATCAAGCCTTCTTCGAGGAAGATGTTGTCTAGGAAGGGGGGGGGAAATGTTTCTTCGGGGGGGGGGGGAGAAGAAATCTTAGTTTAGTGTTTGGGGAATATCCTGCCTCTCCTGTGTGTAGATCGCTTCTTTCGTGGTAGCTGTCTTCGCTACCGGTTTAGGAAGTTTGCTTGCTCTTCGGGGTTGCCGTGTTGTTCTTGCTGACAATCAACCGGGGGTGATGTGCGATGTGTCCTCGTTTTTTTGCGGGATTAGAGGTTCAAATGATTGGTGGTTACAGTTTCCGGTTGACGATTGAGGCTGGGGTAGTCGGTTTTTATTTTTACTTTCACTGTGTGAAGTTTTTCACAGACTGTTTCTTGTAGTAAGCGGTCGGTTTTTTTTTTTGAAGGCCCGTTTGTCTTGTGAGGGAAGGGGCGTTTTCCTTTTTGAAAACATGCATCTGCCTAACTAACCTCGGCGCTGGTCTGCGTGTAGAGGGTGGGCACACTATCGGATCTGGTGCTTCCTTTGTCTGTGCGGCACTGGCGGAAAACTTTGGACAATAACCCCTTCTTTGGCACCCGACGAGGGAAGCTCTTAAGGCCGTCTTCAAAACGTGTCGCCAAACTGCCGGGATCCCCTGAAAGGACCCTGAAATACCCCCTGTTTTGCCGGAAAAGGGGGGGCCCCCGGTGTGCTATACGACAAAGGGCTCCTGAGGGGGTCTTGCAATATAACATGCGTGGAGTGCTTATGTGCTCGTCTGCGCTGTGGTTCGGTCCTTAAGGCGGACGGACCACACTCAGCGCGGAACCTGAGTGTCTGCTGCCTACGTCTATTCAGCCTGCACAACATCGAAGGGCAACCCGCAAGATTGTTCGTAAACCTTACAGAATACAAAATAAAAAACACCAAAGCCGGTGGTTAGGCAGATGCATACTTTTTTTGCCCATCGTTTTACTTTAATTTTTTTATTTTTATTTTGCCATCGTTTTACTTGAAGTTCTTTGTCCTGTGTAGAGTGCGAGATGTGAGGTGATAGTATCGAAACCTATGCAAGTTCGGTCGTGCGCGCAGGCTTCACATTTTCGAGGCCCATGTAAGGGGACCGGACCCCCATAGGCCATGATGAGCACGGATTCTTCTAAAAGAAGAGGCAGGCGCTTCGTTTACAGTGTACGTGCCGGGTACAGCTTTCCACCTTGTAGTGTCTTCACAACAGGCTGCCTACCCGTCGCGACACTCTCAAAGGCGGGCTGAAGCGCTGCCTGGGGTTTTGGTTTATGAGAGTGAAAGTTATTGCTTTTTTTGCTTTTCGTTATCGACAACAGTAGCACTTTCGGTGTCTGCTCATGCCTTTTTAGAGTAGAAAGTTCTTTTTAGCAACGGTGCTTTGAGTTTCCTCTTCTTTTTTCCATGGACTTTTTCTGGACTGTGATGCCTTAGAGTTGTCTTACCCCTCTCTATGCCACCACAAAATCAAAGTTCTGTTGCGACAGAACACTGCTTCGCATGTATGCTTGATGCTAGCACCAGTCTTCTTCGGAGAAGACGTGGGGGCAAGAGTACTGTACAGCCCACTTACTTAACCTGAGGTTTCACACGTACGTAAGATATGGCGTACTACCGGTTTATGACAAGAGACACGGCATGTGGTGATGAGTTGAAAAACATGTGTTTACATACATGGACGGTGATGCCTGTAACAAGTGGGCAGGGTGGAGTCTCAACTACGAGAAAGCTTTGCTTCACTTGGAAGCAAAAAAACGCAAGTGATTTCGAGCGGCAGGGATCGCGTTCGCCGGTTGTTGTACTGAGGGAACCGATCGCTCGACGCTGGGCACGACAGCTTAAAAAAACGGGTCCCCCCCCCCCCCCCCCCCCCCAGCTAGGAAACGACTTTACGAGGTAAGGTCGGTGCAAATGGTAGTGTCGCCTGCTTCGGTGGCAGAAACGCCACGATCGAACAACTGTGCGGACGAACGCCCTATCATAGCGTTGGGGGTGATGCTTGAACTTTTTTCCTCAAATCTGCAGTTTTGGAAGCTTTTTCAAATAAGCCAGACAAGCGAGAGCAGAAAGCAGCAGCAGGAGCCCCAAGAGGAACCTAGCAAGACCAAGACAATGCCTTGACAGGATGCCTTGGTACCTTGAAGTAAGGGAATGTAGAGACACAGGACCCCAACACTATCCGTTTGCTTCTGAGTTGTGTCGTAAGAAGTCTCACCCATCGGCGTCTGAAATGACGTTGAGTACTGGAAGTGTCATTTCCCGAGTGCAACACGAATCGTATACTTTGCACTCAAAAGGACTCGATGCTAGAAGCAAACAGCGGCAGGTTTGTTGCACAGCGAGACTGTCAACAGGTAGAAGCCTCCTGCACTGCAAGCCCATCAAGCTCCCAAGGCACGTAGATGTCAAAAATTCGGATAACAATAATTGCCACGCGAGCAACAGCATATACTTTCGGACACCCTACGTCGTCCCCCGCGTCGCGAAAAGCTCATCTCTGTACAACAACATTTCAGGAATCGCGGTGCTAATTCTTTAGAGTGAAGTTCGCTTGAAACTCGGGGGGTGTAACAGTCTCCGGGGTATTCTTTGGCAATATGGGAATGTATCCTTTGTCCTCTGCGTGTTCTTAAGGGTGGTAGGTCAGAGTATCGGAGTGCACCTCTGTTGCTGGTCATTGGTGACGTCGGCCATGATCTGAATACCATACTTCCTCCTCCAGTGCCGTAATAGGTCATTGTCTGTCTTCTTCGTACTGTATCACCGTCTCTGTGTGCACAGTGTACACACCTTCCCTTGAGCACGGCTCTTCCGTGTTCCCAGATTCTTGCAGCTCAGAGGGAATTGGCCCATCGGATTGTTCGACTTGCTTGATAACAAACCATCAGCAGGCAGCCGGCACGTTAGTGATAAAGGAAATACTCGAGGGGTTGCCTTGTGCTCATTCCGAAGGAGGCTAGAGGGGGAGAAAACAATACAACTACATAGTGGGTCTTTCTTGTTGAACGCTTACGCCCGCCACTAAACCCAGATTTACCTGTGTTTCGTGTGAGCTCCAGCACAATTAGCTCCTTTGATCTATCGAAACTGGCAGTCTCCTCAAGCACATCCTACAAAGCAGGTGCTTATACAACACAAAAACGAAATCGCATTCGTTGAAATCTGACCGATCAAGCAGAAGACAAGAAGGGTCCGTGCCCATTCCCGTCAGTTCCCGCAACTCTTGATGCGCACCGTCGACCCTCTTCCCGGTTGCTAGTGAGCAATCGAAACACAAGATACTAACTGACAAACAGAACACTCGAGGGGCTGCCTTGTGCGTACAACGAAGGAGGCTGGAGGGGAGAAACAACGCAACTACGAAAGTAGGTCTTGTTGTCGAGTTGCTTCCGCGTTGTTAGTTGAACGCTTACGCCCGCCACTAAACCCTTTTTTTTTTTTTTGCTAACAAGCTTGCTTGTCTATATCAATAAGTATCGGATGGCAGCGTGCTAAATCATTCAAAACAGGGGTTACACACGCATGCACAAACAATCGTGTGGGCTACAGCACAATTACTTCCTTTAATCTTGAAATACTGTTGCGATAGCGGGGGAGTCCCCGGCATGCCGATGAGTACCACAATATTACCTCCTTCGATATCTCGCAACTGGCAGCCTCCTCAAGTATTTCCTACAAAGCAGGTGCTTATCCAAAGAAAGAAACCTTGCCGCGAAGTACAAATACTTCACATCCGCCACGCCAAACCCCTTCCCCGCCCCCCTCCTTTTCCATTCAAACGCATCTTCCTTCTCTTCCGCCCGGTTCCTATCAAGAAGCCAGCTGCGTTTCTCCTGCCGACACGTTGTTCGCGCTCTGGTTTTTGAATTGTATCGCACATTTTATTTTGGCTATGTTACCGAGATATCAATAGCCCTCTTCTCCGAAACTCAGTGTAGGGGGGTTCTTGCCACCCAAGCTCCCGCTGGCGGCGGGTGATGGTGTCACTGGCTGTGTGCACTCGAAAGCAGCGGCTGCCGATGCGTAACACGCACCACATCCTTTCACTTCTCCTGCATTCGGGCAGGCACAGTTGTCAGCTTCTACAGATGTGCTCCAGCATGCGTTGCAACCAGCGTACGGTTGGCTGGGCTGGCAGAAGAAGTTGGCACATGTGTCAGCGACAGACTGAATGGCCCAGCAGTAGCCACATCCTGAAAACATGCCAGGTTCGCATTGGACAGCAGGGTATGATTCCGACAGAACTGATGCCACGCGAGATGCTGAAGCAGGCGGTGATGGTGTCACTGGCTGTGTGCACTCAAATGCAGCGGCTGCCGATGCGTAACACGCTCCGCATCCTTTCACTTCTCCTGCATTGGGGCAGGCGCAGTTGTCAGCTTCTACAGATGTGCTCCAGCATGCGTTGCAACCAGCGTACGGTTGGCTGGGCTGGCAGAAGAAGTTGGCACATGTGTCAGCGACAGACTGAATGGCCCAGCAGTAGCCACATCCTGAAAACATGCCAGGCTCACATTGAACAGCAGGGTATGATTCTGACAGAACTGATGCTACGCGAGATGCGGGAACAGATGGTGATGGTGTCACTGGCTGTGTGCACTCAAATGCAGCGGCTGCCGATGCGTAACACGCTCCGCATCGTTTCACTCCTGCATTAGGGCAAACGCAGTTGTCAGCTTCTACAGATGTGCTCCAGCATGCGTTGCAACCAGCGTACGGCTGGCTGGGCTGGCAGAAGAAGTTGGCACATGTGTCAGCGACAGACTGAATGGCCCAGCAGTAGCCACATCCTGAAAACATGCCAGGCTCACATTGAACAGCAGGGTATGATTCCGACAGAACTGATGCTACGCGAGATGTGGGAACAGATGGTGATGGTGTCACTGGCTGTGTGCACTCAAATGCAGCGGCTGCCGATGCGTAACACGCTCCGCATCCTTTCACTCCTGCATTAGGGCAAACACAGTTGTCGGCTTCTACAGATGTGCTCCAGCACGAGTTACAACCAGCGTACGGCTGGTCCGGCTGGCAGAAGAAGTTGGCACACGTGTCAGCGACAGACTGAATGGCCCAGCAGTAGCCGCATCCGGAGAACATGCCAGGCTCACATTGAACAGCGGGGTATTCGGAGAGAACTGATGCTACGCGAGATGTGGGAACAGATGGTGATGGTGTCACTGGCTGTGTGCACTCAAATGCAGCGGCTGCCGATGCGTAACACGCTCCGCATCCTTTCACTTCTCCTGCATTGGGGCAGGCGCAGTTGTCAGCTTCTACAGATGTGCTCCAGCATGCGTTGCAACCAGCGTACGGTTGGCTGGGCTGGCAGAAGAAGTTGGCACACGTGTCAGCGACAGACTGAATGGCCCAGCAGTAGCCACATCCTGAAAACATGCCAGGCTCACATTGAACAGCAGGGTATGATTCTGACAGAACTGATGCTACGCGAGATGCGGGAACAGATGGTGATGGTGTCACTGGCTGTGTGCACTCAAATGCAGCGGCTGCCGATGCGTAACACGCTCCGCATCGTTTCACTCCTGCATTAGGGCAAACGCAGTTGTCAGCTTCTACAGATGTGCTCCAGCATGCGTTGCAACCAGCGTACGGCTGGCTGGGCTGGCAGAAGAAGTTGGCACATGTGTCAGCGACAGACTGAATGGCCCAGCAGTAGCCACATCCTGAAAACATGCCAGGCTCACATTGAACAGCAGGGTATGATTCCGACAGAACTGATGCTACGCGAGATGTGGGAACAGATGGTGATGGTGTCACTGGCTGTGTGCACTCAAATGCAGCGGCTGCCGATGCGTAGCACGTACCACATCCCTTCACTCCTGCATTAGGGCAAACGCAGTTGTCAGCTTCTACAGATGTGCTCCAGCATGCGTTGCAACCAGCGTACGGCTGGCTAGGCTGGCAGAAGAAGTTGGCACACGTGTCAGCAACAGACTGAATGGCCCAGCAGTAGCCACATCCGGAAAACATGCCAGGTTCACATTGAACAGCAGGGTATGATTCTGACAGAACTGATGCTACGCGAGATGCGGGAACAGATGGTGATGGTGTCACTGGCTGTGTGCACTCAAATGCAGCGGCTGCCGATGCGTAACACGCTCCGCATCCTTTCACTTCTCCTGCATTGGGGCAGGCGCAGTTGTCAGCTTCTACAGATGTGCTCCAGCATGCGTTGCAACCAGCGTACGGTTGGCTGGGCTGGCAGAAGAAGTTGGCACATGTGTCAGCGACAGACTGAATGGCCCAGCAGTAGCCACATCCTGAAAACATGCCAGGCTCACATTGAACAGCAGGGTATGATTCTGACAGAACTGATGCTACGCGAGATGCGGGAACAGATGGTGATGGTGTCACTGGCTGTGTGCACTCAAATGCAGCGGCTGCCGATGCGTAACACGCTCCGCATCGTTTCACTCCTGCATTAGGGCAAACGCAGTTGTCAGCTTCTACAGATGTGCTCCAGCACCGGTTACAACCAGCGTACGGCTGGCTGGGCTGGCAGAAGAAGTTGGCACATGTGTCAGCGACAGACTGAATGGCCCAGCAGTAGCCACATCCTGAAAACATGCCAGGCTCACATTGAACAGCAGGGTATGATTCCGACAGAACTGATGCTACGCGAGATGTGGGAACAGATGGTGATGGTGTCACTGGCTGTGTGCACTCAAATGCAGCGGCTGCCGATGCGTAGCACGTACCACATCCCTTCACTCCTGCATTAGGGCAAACGCAGTTGTCAGCTTCTACAGATGTGCTCCAGCATGCGTTGCAACCAGCGTACGGCTGGCTAGGCTGGCAGAAAAAGTTGGCACACGTGTCAGCAACAGACTGAATGGCCCAGCAGTAGCCACATCCGGAAAACATGCCAGGTTCACATTGAACAGCAGGGTATGATTCTGACAGAACTGATGCTACGCGAGATGCGGGAACAGATGGTGATGGTGTCACTGGCTGTGTGCACTCAAATGCAGCGGCTGCCGATGCGTAACACGTACCACATCCTTTCACTCCTGCATTCGGACAGACACAGCTGTCAGCTTCTACAGATGTGCTCCAGCATGCGTTGCAACCAGCGTACGGCTGGCTGGGCTGGCAGAAGAAGTTGGCACACGTGTCAGCGACAGACTGAATGGCCCAGCAGTAGCCACATCCGGAAAACATGCCAGGCTCACATTGAACAGCGGGGTATGATTCCGACAGAACTGATGCTACGCGAGATGTGGGAACAGATGGTGATGGTGTCACTGGCTGTGTGCACTCGAAAGCAGCGGCTGCCGATGCGTAACACGCTCCGCATCCTTTCACTCCTGCATTCGGGCAAACGCAGTTGTCAGCTTCTACAGATGTGCTCCAGCATGCGTTGCAACCAGCGTACGGTTGGCTAGGCTGGCAGAAGAAGTTGGCACACGTGTCAGCGACAGATTGAATGGCCCAGCAGTAGCCACATCCGGAAAACATGCCAGGTTCACATTGAACAGCGGGGTATTCCGACAGAACTGATGCTACGCGAGATGTTGGAACAGATGGTGATGGTGTCACTGGCTGTGTGCACTCAAATGCAGCGGCTGCCGATGCGTAACACGCTCCGCATCCTTTCACTCCTGCATTAGGGCAAACACAGTTGTCGGCTTCTACAGATGTGCTCCAGCACGAGTTACAACCAGCGTACGGCTGGTCCGGCTGGCAGAAGAAGTTGGCACACGTGTCAGCGACAGACTGAATGGCCCAGCAGTAGCCGCATCCGGAGAACATGCCAGGCTCACATTGAACAGCAGGGTATTCGGACAGAACTGATGCTACGCGAGATGTGGGAACAGATGGTGATGGTGTCACTGGCTGTGTGCACTCAAATGCAGCGGCTGCCGATGCGTAGCACGTACCACATCCCTTCACTCCTGCATTAGGGCAAACGCAGTTGTCAGCTTCTACAGATGTGCTCCAGCATGCGTTGCAACCAGCGTACGGCTGGCTAGGCTGGCAGAAAAAGTTGGCACACGTGTCAGCAACAGACTGAATGGCCCAGCAGTAGCCACATCCGGAAAACATGCCAGGTTCACATTGAACAGCAGGGTATGATTCTGACAGAACTGATGCTACGCGAGATGCGGGAACAGATGGTGATGGTGTCACTGGCTGTGTGCACTCAAATGCAGCGGCTGCCGATGCGTAACACGTACCACATCCTTTCACTCCTGCATTCGGACAGACACAGCTGTCAGCTTCTACAGATGTGCTCCAGCATGCGTTGCAACCAGCGTACGGCTGGCTGGGCTGGCAGAAGAAGTTGGCACACGTGTCAGCGACAGACTGAATGGCCCAGCAGTAGCCACATCCGGAAAACATGCCAGGCTCACATTGAACAGCGGGGTATGATTCCGACAGAACTGATGCTACGCGAGATGTGGGAACAGATGGTGATGGTGTCACTGGCTGTGTGCACTCGAAAGCAGCGGCTGCCGATGCGTAACACGCTCCGCATCCTTTCACTCCTGCATTCGGGCAAACGCAGTTGTCAGCTTCTACAGATGTGCTCCAGCATGCGTTGCAACCAGCGTACGGTTGGCTAGGCTGGCAGAAGAAGTTGGCACACGTGTCAGCGACAGATTGAATGGCCCAGCAGTAGCCACATCCGGAAAACATGCCAGGTTCACATTGAACAGCGGGGTATTCCGACAGAACTGATGCTACGCGAGATGTTGGAACAGATGGTGATGGTGTCACTGGCTGTGTGCACTCAAATGCAGCGGCTGCCGATGCGTAACACGCTCCGCATCCTTTCACTTCTCCTGCATTGGGGCAGGCGCAGTTGTCAGCTTCTACAGATGTGCTCCAGCATGCGTTGCAACCAGCGTACGGTTGGCTAGGCTGGCAGAAGAAGTTGGCACACGTGTCAGCGACAGATTGAATGGCCCAGCAGTAGCCACATCCGGAAAACATGCCAGGTTCACATTGAGCAGCGGGGTATTCCGACAGAACTGATGCTACGCGAGATGTTGGAACAGATGGTGATGGTGTCACTGGCTGTGTGCACTCAAATGCAGCGGCTGCCGATGCGTAACACGCTCCGCATCCTTTCACTTCCCCTGCATTCGGGCAGGCACAGTCGTCAGCTTCTACAGATGTGCTCCAGCATG
This sequence comes from Diplonema papillatum, assembly GCA_030068145.1. Classification (NCBI taxonomy): domain Eukaryota; phylum Euglenozoa; class Diplonemea; order Diplonemida; family Diplonemidae; genus Diplonema; species Diplonema papillatum. The sequence goes on from JAPJBO010000303.1 coordinate 153,179, forward strand.
CGTTGCAACCAGCGTACGGTTGGCTAGGCTGGCAGAAGAAGTTGGCGCATGTGTCAGCGACAGACTGAATGGCCCAGCAGTAGCCACATCCGGAAAACATGCCAGGTTCACATTGAACAGCAGGGTACGATTCTGACAGAACTGATGCTACGCGAGCTGCTGAAGCAGGCGGCGATGGCGTCACTGGCTGTGTGCACTCGAAAGCAGCGGCTGCCGATGCATAACACGCCCCGCATCCTTTCACTCCTGCATTCGGGCAAACGCAGTTGTCAGCTTCTACAGATGTGCTCCAGCATGCGTTGCAACCAGCGTACGGCTGGCTAGGCTGGCAGAAGAAGTTGGCACACGTGTCAGCAACAGACTGAATGGCCCAGCAGTAGCCACATCCGGAAAACATGCCAGGTTCACATTGAACAGCAGGGTATGATTCCGACAGAACTGATGCTACGCGAGATTCGGGAGCAGGTGGTGATGGTGTCACTGGCTGTGTGCACTCAAAGGCAGCGGCTGCCGATGCGTAACACGCTCCGCATCCTTTCACTTCTCCTGCATTCGGGCAGGCACAGTCGTCAGCTTCTACAGATGTGCTCCAGCATGCGTTGCAACCAGCGTACGGCTGGCTAGGCTGGCAGAAGAAGTTGGCACACGTGTCAGCAACAGACTGAATGGCCCAGCAGTAGCCACATCCGGAAAACATGCCAGGTTCACATTGAACAGCAGGGTACGATTCTGACAGAACTGATGCTACGCGAGCTGCTGAAGCAGGCGGCGATGGCGTCACTGGCTGTGTGCACTCGAAAGCAGCGGCTGCCGATGCATAACACGCCCCGCATCCTTTCACTCCTGCATTAGGGCAAACGCAGTTGTCGGCTTCTACAGATGTGCTCCAGCATGCGTTGCAACCAGCGTACGGTTGGCTAGGCTGGCAGAAAAAGTTGGCACACGTGTCAGCGACAGACTGAATGGCCCAGCAGTAGCCACATCCGGAAAACATGCCAGGTTCGCATTGAACAGCGGGGTAAGATCCCGACAGAACTGATGCTACGCGAGATTCGGGAGCAGGTGGTGATGGTGTCACTGGCTGTGTGCACTCGAAAGCTGCGGCTGCCGATGCGTAACACGCACCACACCCTTTCACTTCTCCTGCAGTAGGGCACACGCAGTTGTCGGCATCGACGGATGAACTCCAGCACCGGTTACAACCAGCGTACGGTTGGTCAGGCTGGCAGAAGAAGTTGGTGCATGTGTCAGCGACAGACTGAATGGCCCAGCAGTAGCCACATCCGGAAAACATGCCAGGCTCACATTGAACGGAAGGGTAAAATGGCGAGAGAACGTGGGCCACACGACCAGGACCATAAACGACTTCTTGGCTTACAGGGGGTGTAGCTCCATCGCAGCCAGAAACTAACGCCAACATCGTAAGCACCAACGCTCGTGCCATGGTCAGTGTTTATGAAATGTAAAGTGGTGAGACAACCTGGGGTGCGCTTTTGAAATCTGTATGGCTCCTAAGGTCCAAGCAAAAGCTCCTTGGGTGGACTCGATCTTTTGAGAAACCGAATTGGGTGTTGACGTACTGAAGCGTCGAGTAAACAGTGGCGCATGCCAGGGGCACGTATCTGCAAGGAATGGGGTTGAAGCTAACATGGCAAACCCGCACTGTCACAGGCTAGTGTTCCTTGATAACGTTGTCCGTCGGGAGAATCAACAGTGATGAGGACGAGGTCTTGTCTTTTCCAGGTCAGGTTCTATATCCGTGCCGTTTGGGACACGTACAAACAGACACACGCCTATTCTTGTTTTCTACAGCTGGATGTGG
>JAPJBO010000303.1:160000-238956 GCA_030068145.1 Diplonema papillatum
GTGCTCAATCAGCGGCGGAACGTCCTCCCGGTTGTGGGCCGCGTTGCCCGGCGATCCAATTGGGCAGTAGGCAACCACCGCAATGTTGTGCGACCTGTTGTTTTGAGGTGCCGCGGTTTGCACTGAGGGAACTGATGCACTGAGAAAACGCGTGTTTCACAGACTTGTGAATCTTGGAAGCCCCCTGTTGTTTTGAGGAACTGATGCACTGAGAAAACGCGTGTTTCACAGACTTGTGAATCTTGGAAGCCCCCTGTTATTTTGAGGTGCCCCGGTTTGCACTGAGGGAACTGATGCACTGAGAAAACGCGTGTTTCACAGACTTGTGAATCTTGGAAGCCCCCTGTTGTTTTGAGGTGTCGCGGTTTGCACTGAGGGAACTGATGCACTGAGAAAACGCGTGTTTCACAGACTTGTGAATCTTGGAAGCCCCCTGTTGTTTTGAGGTGTCGCGGTTTGCACTGAGGGAACTGATGCACTGAGAAAACGCGTGTTTCACAGACTTGTGAATCTTGGAAGCCCCCTGTTGTTTTGAGGTGTCGCGGTTTGCACTGAGGGAACTGATGCACTGAGAAAACGCGTGTTTCACAGACTTGTGAATCTTGGAAGCCCCCTGTTGTTTTGAGGTGTCGCGGTTTGCACTGAGGGAACTGATGCACTGAGAAAACGCGTGTTTCACAGACTTGTGAATCTTGGAAGCCCCCTGTTGTTTTGAGGTGTCGCGGTTTGCACTGAGGGAACTGATGCACTGAGAAAACGCGTGTTTCACAGACTTGTGAATCTTGGAAGCCCCCTGTTGTTTTGAGGTGTCGCGGTTTGCACTGAGGGAACTGATGCACTGAGAAAACGCGTGTTTCACAGACTTGTGAATCTTGGAAGCCCCCTGTTGTTTTGAGGTGTCGCGGTTTGCACTGAGGGAACTGATGCACTGAGAAAACGCGTGTTTCACAGACTTGTGAATCTTGGAAGCCCCCTGTTGTTTTGAGGTGTCGCGGTTTGCACTGAGGGAACTGATGCACTGAGAAAACGCGTGTTTCACAGACTTGTGAATCTTGGAAGCCCCCTGTTGTTTTGAGGTGTCGCGGTTTGCACTGAGGGAACTGATGCACTGAGAAAACGCGTGTTTCACAGACTTGTGAATCTTGGAAGCCCCCTGTTATTTTGAGGTGCCCCGGTTTGCACTGAGGGAACTGATGCACTGAGAAAACGCGTGTTTCACAGACTTGTGAATCTTGGAAGCCCCCTGTTGTTTTGAGGAACTGATGCACTGAGAAAACGCGTGTTTCACAGACTTGTGAATCTTGGAAGCCCCCTGTTATTTTGAGGTGCCCCGGTTTGCACTGAGGGAACTGATGCACTGAGAAAACGCGTGTTTCACAGACTTGTGAATCTTGGAAGCCCCCTGTTGTTTTGAGGTGTCGCGGTTTGCACTGAGGGAACTGATGCACTGAGAAAACGCGTGTTTCACAGACTTGTGAATCTTGGAAGCCCCCTGTTGTTTTCAGGAACTGATGCACTGAGAAAACGCGTGTTTCACAGACTTGTGAATCTTGGAAGCCCCCTGTTGTTTTGAGGTGTCGCGGTTTGCACTGAGGGAACTGATGCACTGAGAAAACGCGTGTTTCACAGACTTGTGAATCTTGGAAGCCCCCTGTTGTTTTGAGGTGTCGCGGTTTGCACTGAGGGAACTGATGCACTGAGAAAACGCGTGTTTCACAGACTTGTGAATCTTGGAAGCCCCCTGTTGTTTTGAGGTGTCGCGGTTTGCACTGAGGGAACTGATGCACTGAGAAAACGCGTGTTTCACAGACTTGTGAATCTTGGAAGCCCCCTGTTGTTTTGAGGTGTCGCGGTTTGCACTGAGGGAACTGATGCACTGAGAAAACGCGTGTTTCACAGACTTGTGAATCTTGGAAGCCCCCTGTTGTTTTGAGGTGTCGCGGTTTGCACTGAGGGAACTGATGCACTGAGAAAACGCGTGTTTCACAGACTTGTGAATCTTGGAAGCCCCCTGTTGTTTTCAGGAACTGATGCACTGAGAAAACGCGTGTTTCACAGACTTGTGAATCTTGGAAGCCCCCTGTTGTTTTGAGGTGTCGCGGTTTGCACTGAGGGAACTGATGCACTGAGAAAACGCGTGTTTCACAGACTTGTGAATCTTGGAAGCCCCCTGTTGTTTTGAGGAACTGATGCACTGAGAAAACGCGTGTTTCACAGACTTGTGAATCTTGGAAGCCCCCTGTTGTTTTGAGGTGTCGCGGTTTGCACTGAGGGAACTGATGCACTGAGAAAACGCGTGTTTCACAGACTTGTGAATCTTGGAAGCCCCCTGTTGTTTTGAGGAACTGATGCACTGAGAAAACGCGTGTTTCACAGACTTGTGAATCTTGGAAGCCCCCTGTTGTTTTCAGGAACTGATGCACTGAGAAAACGCGTGTTTCACAGACTTGTGAATCTTGGAAGCCCCCTGTTGTTTTGAGGTGTCGCGGTTTGCACTGAGGGAACTGATGCACTGAGAAAACGCGTGTTTCACAGACTTGTGAATCTTGGAAGCCCCCTGTTGTTTTGAGGTGTCGCGGTTTGCACTGAGGGAACTGATGCACTGAGAAAACGCGTGTTTCACAGACTTGTGAATCTTGGAAGCCCCCTGTTGTTTTCAGGAACTGATGCACTGAGAAAACGCGTGTTTCACAGACTTGTGAATCTTGGAAGCCCCCTGTTATTTTGAGGTGCCCCGGTTTGCACTGAGGGAACTGATGCACTGAGAAAACGCGTGTTTCACAGACTTGTGAATCTTGGAAGCCCCCTGTTGTTTTGAGGAACTGATGCACTGAGAAAACGCGTGTTTCACAGACTTGTGAATCTTGGAAGCCCCCTGTTGTTTTGAGGTGTCGCGGTTTGCACTGAGGGAACTGATGCACTGAGAAAACGCGTGTTTCACAGACTTGTGAATCTTGGAAGCCCCCTGTTGTTTTGAGGAACTGATGCACTGAGAAAACGCGTGTTTCACAGACTTGTGAATCTTGGAAGCCCCCTGTTACTTTGAGGTGCCCCGGTTTGCACTGAGGGAACTGATGCACTGAGAAAACGCGTGTTTCACAGACTTGTGAATCTTGGAAGCCCCCTGTTGTTTTGAGGTGTCGCGGTTTGCACTGAGGGAACTGATGCACTGAGAAAACGCGTGTTTCACAGACTTGTGAATCTTGGAAGCCCCCTGTTGTTTTGAGGTGTCGCGGTTTGCACTGAGGGAACTGATGCACTGAGAAAACGCGTGTTTCACAGACTTGTGAATCTTGGAAGCCCCCTGTTGTTTTGAGGTGTCGCGGTTTGCACTGAGGGAACTGATGCACTGAGAAAACGCGTGTTTCACAGACTTGTGAATCTTGGAAGCCCCCTGTTGTTTTGAGGTGTCGCGGTTTGCACTGAGGGAACTGATGCACTGAGAAAACGCCTGTTTCACAGACTTGTGAATCTCGGAGGCCCAAGTCGCGAGAAGTTCAAGAGCAGCGTGCTTAATAAACCTCCTTTCGGTTCTGGGCCGCGAAAGCCGAAGAGAGAAACTTCACGCAGCAGCCTTCAGGGTGCGGTTTTGTTCTGCGCTTACACCACCGTGTGTTGCTTTCTCACTTAGGACTTTGACCTATTGTGTTTGTGGGATTTGTCGTGTAGGGGTAGACCCGCATGACCTCACGTCCGTTCAACACGTGGTTCGGTAGTTACAGCACTTGGGATTCCTTCTGTTCTTTGTCGAGCAGCATCGTCGAGCATTTCCTTTCAAGCTGGCGCTTATGTAAAAGAAAAAGCGAAGACTTTTTTGTATAAGCACCTGCTTTGTGGGGAATGCTTGATGAGACTGCGGCGTAAGCGCTCAACAAAAAAGGACCCACTTTGTTGTGGTATTGTCTGCTCCCCCTCTAGTCTCCGTCGAAATAGCAGAAGGCGGTCCCTCGAGTACGATCGCGACAAATCAGTTACAAAGACGTGTTCGTTCTTCTCCCTGTCTTCTTGGCAGTCCTACGAAAAGCAGGAACACCGGCAGTTGCTTGAGCGACAAACTTTGCACACCTGCAGAAGCGGACGAGGTTACCTTGGGGCAAATACGGGTGGAGCTCGATCTGGTTGACCACGGGCCGGATGCGGGCTGTCTTGAATAGCTCCTCGAGTTGGTTGACGTTGAAGTTCGACACGCCGAGGGCCTTCACCCTGCCTTTGTAGAACTCCTCCTCCATCGCCGCCCAGGTCTCGGCAATCGAGACCCCGTCTTCGAACTGGATGGCATCCGGGTTGTCGTGGCCTTTTTTCAACGCAACCGGCCAGTGCATGTACCAAAGGTCTAGGTACTCGATTTTCAAGTCCTCCAGCGTGGTCGTCAAGGCCGGCGAAACGTGCTCCACCAAATGGTCCGAGTTCCACAGCTTCGACGCGAGGAAGAAATCGCTCCGCTTGTACTCGGTTTGAAACAAGGGACCGTACGCACCGTCCCCGATCTCCTTTTCGTTCATGTACCGAGGCGCCATGTCGATGAGCCTATAGCCCTGCGCCATCGCGTGTTTCACCGCCATGCCCACCTTCCCCGGCTGCGACTTCCACGTCCCGAACCCCATGCGTGGCATCTTCATCCCGTTGCTCAGTGTAACGTGCACCCCAGCCTGTTTCATCGCGTCGGCGTGCTCTTCGACCGTTGGATTCGACGCAAGAAACCAGTACCCGCCAACTAGCAGAATCGCGAGAACTGCGGCTTGCTGTGTTGTGGCCATGCCGCTGCCTTTGGCCCGCCTAGCTCCCTTTTTGTCCATAAAAACACCTCTCTGTTGGCGTGAGTTTTGCCCGCAGGTTGTCTGTCAAAGGGTACGCCCGGCTCCTAGATGCTATTTTTAGATTGTGTTGCCGTCCAGGGGGGGGGATCCACTCAACCGAGGTTGGTGAACAAACGTTTGTACTGTACTATTATTGCATTGCCAGCGGAAACATGTCAGAACTGCCCCCACATACTTCACAAAGCGCTCGTGATACCCAGTTGCGCAGGCGGATCGTAGCTCAATGTTTTTGCAGAACATTGAACTGGACCAATTGCCTTGGGTGGGCTGGCGGGAGCAGCACGCGAAACATCGTGAGTGGACTGGACTGCGAATGTGAGCCTACATCAGCTCATCCCCATGACCGGGCATCCCACTGACATGGTAGTGGTACCACACACCGCCCACCAGCCGTCTGAAGGAGCGGCATCCAACCAGCGCGGGAGTGGCATACTAGTGATGCCACACACAGCCCACCAGCCATCTGAAGGAGTGGCATCCAACCAGCGCGGGAGTGGCAAAATAGTGATGCCACACACATTCCACCAGCCATCTGAAGGAGTGGCATCCAACCAGCGCGGGAGTGGCATAGTAGTGATGCCACACACATTCCACCAGCAGTGGCATCCGAGTGGCATAATAGTGATGCCACACACATTCCACCAGCCATCTGAAGGAGTGGCATCCAACCAGCGCGGGAGTGGCATAATAGTGATGCCACACACAGCCTACCAGCCGTCCGGGGGTGTGACCTGTTTTCGTGGGAAAATGTGGCGCCCAGTGTAAGGTTTCCTGACTCCCGCAATCGTGAGCAGTGCAAGAGGTTTAGTCAACTATTCCCTGTAGGATTGGTATATCCCTTTACGTGCGCTCCGGGGTTTCCTTTTTCTTGTCGTTTTTCTTTTTAGCCACGTGCAATGTGCAAGGAAACTGAACCGCCCGAGTAGGACCTTCTGATCATGATAATTTGCCAATTTGCCGCCCACCTGAAACCACGTCCAGAATTTGGGTTCAGGGTAGTGCGGTCAACGAAAGTTTAGTTTCCTTTCTACTTCCTCCTACTCTCGTGGTCAAAACCCAAAACTCGGCTGGCCCGAAATCAGTTTCCATGCCCCACCCAGTGCTGGCGATGTCTAAAAACACTACCACTACTTGATCCTGCTACTGTTCGGCTACCCGGAACTTTTTTTATTATTCGACAAATCGAATAATAACACAGGTGTTATTATTCGACCCCCCCCCTTTAGCGCCGCAAGTCGCGGCCGTTGCACTCGGGCCACCGCGCGTGCGGTGGCTTTCTCGGGCCACCGCGCGTGCGGTGGCTTTCTCGGGCCACCGCGCGTGCGGTGGCTTTCTCGGCTCGCCGAGGACCAGCGCCCGACTACCCGTCGGCGTCGTTCGTTTCCGCGCCGCCCTCCGACAACCCGACGATCAGTTCCGTGACCGCTTCGGCAATCGCGAGCGCGGTTTCGCCGTCGTCTTCTTGACGGCGCATCGGCCGCCAGCAGTAGCTAAATTTGTTGCATTAGTGCGTGGGCCTTTGAAGCGTGGATGATGCCTCTCGCGCTGCTCCCCTTGAGGTTCCTGGCTCATGACAAAGCGCCGCCGCCCGGGTTAAGGGGTTGCGGCATCAGGCGTGGGCCAGGGCCAGGGAGACTGTTCGGAGGGGTCACCACCCACCGTTCGCGGGCTTCGTTACTTCACTGCCCCCGGCTCTCCCCGGCCTTCGTCATCCCGGGGGAGGGTTTCACGGCCATCCCCCCCCCCGCGTGGGGAATGGACTGGTGCTGTGTCGCAATTTGTTGCATTAGTGTGATTGTCAGGCCTTCGACTACCCTGAGCAACGCACTATGCACACTCCGTGTCTACGTCACAGCAGATGGAACGCGTTTGTTGCGCCGCCGCGGGGGCGGCCTACGAGTGGGTGTCGTTGTGGCCTCCCGGCCGGAGCCATCGTTGGATGACCCCTCGCTCGTTTCTTCGCGTTGGCGACGGTTGGCGCGCCGGGTGGACGCAGCCGGGGGCTGCGCATTGGGCGGCGTTCGTCGGGCGGGGGTGCTGGCCCGTAGTTGCTAGCGTTGGCAGCTGAGTGCGCCGGCGCCGCCGCGCTGGGGGGGTGCGTGGGACGGAAGGGTCCTCCGCAGCACGCCGCCGCAGCGGCGCCGCGCGATCGATCGTTGGTGAGTCTCCCCCCAGCAGTGCCTTGCACCCGCCTGCAGTACGCCGCGAGTAAAGTAACGCGGCACGTCTTTTACGGCGACAACTCTTTGAAGGGAAACGGGTACGGTGGAATCCGCGACCTTCCACAGAACCCAGTAAAAAGAATACGGCACAAAGTCGGCGATGCCTGAAATGGGTCTCGCCAGAAAAAGGGTCCGCGATTCACTTCTTGCGTTTCAGCGCGTGCTCCCCGAGGTTCGGGCCGAGCGTTTGGTCGCGCCCGCTGTGGTAGCCTCTTGTTTGGCTGCCTCCTGTTTGGCAGTCTCTTGTTTGACAGCCTCTCTTGTATAGCAGCCTCCTGTTCGGCAGTCTGTTCGGCAGCCGGCTGCTTCGAGGAGGCCGACGATCGCTGTGCCCCCGCAGTACTCAGCCGCAGCGTGGGATAGTCCCGTGGCTGCTCAGCGCCGTCGCCCCGTCGGCACGGGCCACGTTTGGGTCTGCACCGCCCTCCAACAACCCGACAATCAGTTCCGGGTCCCCTTCGACAACCACAACGTCGGCAATACCTCAAACGCATCACACCAGAAAAGGGTCCATGGTACACTTCTTGCGTTTCGGCGTGCTCCCCGAGGTTTGGGCCGAGCGTTTGGTCCCGGACACTGTGGTAGCCTCCTGTTTAGCAGCTTCCTGTGTAGCAGCCTCCTGTTCGGCAGCCGCCTGTTTGGCAGCCTCTTGTTTAGCAGCTTCCTGTTCGGCAGCCTCCTGGGTAGCAGCCTTCTGTTCGGCAGCCGCCTGTTTCTTGGCACCCTCCTGATTGGGAGACTCGGCAGCCAGGTGCTCAGCTGCTTCGAGGAGGGCTACGACCGCTGTGCGCCCGCAGTATTCGGCCGCAGCGCGTGCGGTAGTCCCGTGGCTGCTCGCCGCCGCCGCATCAGCGCCGTGCGCCAGCAGCGCCGCGACAGCCGCCGCCCCGTCGGCACGGGCCACGTTTGGGTCTGCACCGCCCTCCAACAACCCGACAATCAGTTCCGGGTCCCCTTCGACAACCACAACGTCGGCAATACCTCAAACGCATCACACCAGAAAAGGTACCATGGTTCACCTTTTGCGTTTCGGCGTGCTCCCCGAGGTTTGGGCCGAGCGTTTGGTCCCGGACACTGCGGTAGCCTCCTGTTTAGCAGCTTCCTGTGTAGCAGCCTCCTGTTTAGCAGCTTCCTGTGTAGCAGCCTTCTGTTCGGCAGCCGCCTGTTTGGCAGCCTCCTGTTTAGCAGCTTCCTGTTCGGCAGCCTCCTGGGTAGCAGCCTTCTGTTCGGCAGCCGCCTGTTTCCTGGCACCCTCCTGATTGGGAGACTCGGCAGCCAGGTGCTCAGCTGCTTCGAGGAGGGCTACAACCGCTGTGCGCCCGCAGTATTCGGCCGCAGCGCGTGCGGTAGTCCCGTGGCTGCTCGCAACCGCCGCATCAGCGCCGTGCGCCAGCAGCGCCGCGACATCCTCCGCGAAGCCTTCGAAGCTTGCGAGGACCACCGCCGTCGCCCCGTCGGCACGGGCCACGTTTGGGTCTGCACCGCCCTCCAACAACCCGACAACCAGTTCCGTGTCCCCGTTGAGGACTGCGAGCATGAGCGCGGTTTCACCGTTGCCCGTCCGCCGCGCATCGGCGTCGACGCCGGCAGCCAGCAGCGCCTTGTACGCACCCCCTGACACCGCGACGGCTTGGTGGAGGGCCGTCTCGCCAGCATGGTTCCGTGCGTTCACGTCGGCACCCGCGGCAACCAGCTTCTCCACCATGGCGTCAGAGTCGCTCGCCCCCGCTACAACGAACAGCGCTGTTTCCCCGGCGCTGGGGCTCGCGTGGTTGACGGTAGCGCCGGCAGCCACCAACGCGTCGACGATGTCGACGCAGCCGCCTTTGCACGCTGCCATCAGCGCGGTCGCCCCCGTGTTGTTGACGGCGTTGGCGTTGGCCCCGGCGGTCACAGTTTCACTGAGGGAGTTGATGCACCACGAAAAGTCGATTAGAGAACTTAACACAGCCTTCAGGGTGTGGTTGGTTCAAAGAGAAATTCAAGTGTTCCCACCCTCCCTAACCCCCCGGTGACCTCGCCCAAGCTCGTTTCCCCGGGTTAAGGCAGTCACTCAACATTCCCTTGCGCTAGTGCTATCAGTTACAAAGACGTGCTCTTACGTCTCCCTTTCTCCTAGGCAGTTCTCGTCAGACAATACGAAGAGCAGAAACTCTTCTAGGCAGTTCTCGTCAGACAATACGAAGAGCAGAAACTCCCAGCAGCGCCGCCACGATCGCAGCGTTGGCGGGGCCGGAGCTTGCGTACATGAGGGCGGTGGACCCTGCGTTGCACGCGGTGGCAACGCACGCGCCGGCAGCCAACAGCAGGCTTACGACGGCGGCGTGGCCCATCTCACACGCGACACTCAGCGGCGTGCAGCCGTTCGTCCGCGGCGCGTTTGCGTTCGCTCCCGCAGCCAGCAGCCTTCCGACGATGCCTGTGTACCCGCGTTGGCACGCCAGGTACAGCGCGGTGATGCCGTCACCCCGGACTGCATTCGCGTTCACCGCCGTGGCCAGCAACTGGGCAACTACCGGCTCTCGTGCCCGCCGTGGCACGCGTTCATCAACTCGGTCCCCCCCAGCAGGCACGTCGCGTAGACTTGCGCGCCAGCAGCCAGCAGCCGGTCTACGACAGGCTCGTGACCGTTGCGTGCGGCGAGAATCAGCGGCGGCGGACTTCCGGCGTCCACGTTGGGCGGTGCGCCAGCAGCCAGCAGGCGGTCTACGATCCCCGCGTGGCCTTTCTCGCTTGCCCGTGACAGCGGCGGTAGGACCTTCGAGACGTACCAGCCGTCGGCCTGCACACCAGCGACCAGCAGCAGCGCCACCACCGCCTCGTGCCCGCCGTCGGCCGCAAGCGTCAGCGGGGTTTCACCGTCGTCCCTCGCTGCCTCCGGGTTTGCCCCGGCTTTCAGCAGCTCCGCAACTGCGGATTCGCGGCCGGCTGCGCTGGCTAGCAAGAGGGCAGCATCCCCGTCCGTGGGGGACAACCCCAGCAAGGCGCCAGCCGCCACCAACTCACGCAGCACGGCTGTGTGGCCTTCCGCGCTCGCCGCCGTGTCGTCTGCGCTCCGGTCGTCGAGCGACGCTCCCGCGCCCACCAGCTCCTTCACCACCGCGGGGTGGCCGCTTCGACTCGCGAAGAGCAGCGCTGTCCCGCCGCCGTCGCACTTCGCGTCCACCACGGCTCCGGCGGCAATCAGCTCTTTGACGACGGGTTGATGCCCGTTTTCGCTCGCGGCTGCGAGAGCCGTCCGCCCTTCGATTCGCGCCGCGGCGTGTCCAGCGCCGGCCGTCAGCAGCACCCTGACGACGGTGCGGTGCCCGTTTTTGCGCGCGGCGGCAAGCGCAGTCACCCCGTCCTTCCGCTTTCACAGTTTCACTGAGGGAGTTGATGCACCACGAAAAGTCGATTAGAGAACTTAACACAGCCTTCAGGGTGTGGTTGGTTCAAAGAGAAATTCAAGTTTTGGGTGACCTCGCCCAAGCTCGTTTCCCCGGGTTACTGGGGGGGCCCAAATACAATAGGTATAATATTGTATTTGGAGAGGAAGGATAGAGAAAACAGGGTTTTCAAACAGTCTGGATGCTGATAGTCTGGCTGCAGGCACTTGCAGGTCAACATTGGAGGAAATTTGGCAAATATTTTGTGGGGTGGAAAGAGCTACCCCCCGGCATGTATGGCACCTTTTCTACACTCGATGTGGCCAAAAATCTGGCCCCCAGATGGCATTTCAGACTTTGGAAAAACCACTCCGCCGAGGAATCGAACCAGCACCTCAGCATCACATGTGGGTGTGGTGACCGCTGGACCACGGGCTAAAAAAAGCGGTCCATTTACTTTTGTTTGGGTGCGGACCTTAGGAATTATTGATCCCTGACCTGAGGAAAATGCCACAGATAGCGAAATCAAGTAGTAGGATTCAACTTTAGGCTTCAGGAGTGTTCCACATTGAACTTCTCTCGAATAAGAAGCTGCTCTCGCGAGGGGAAGCCGCTGGAACCCCCTGCAAAACCCCACTGGGGACAAATAATATTGTATTCCGAAACAATTCTCAACGAAACCCCCATTTCAGCGTACCTATTGTATTCCGAAATAATATTGTATTTGGGTACCTACTGTATTTGGGCCCCCCCAGTAAGGCAGTCACTCAACATTCCCTTGCGCTAGTGCGTGCTATCAGTTACAAAGACGTGTACTTACTTCTCCCTTTCTCCTAGGCAGTTCTCGTCAGACAAGACGAAGAGCAGAAACTCTTCTAGGCAGTTCTCGTCAGACAATACGAAGAGCAGAAACTCCGCGTTGAAGTTGACGCCGGATGCCAGGAACTCCTTGACGACGGACAAATGCCCGCCCTCGGCGGCGAGGACGATGGGCGTGAACGCGGTGGGACGCGGCTCGTTGACGGACTGAGCAACGCACTGAGCAACGCACTGAGCAACGCACTGAGCAACGCACTGAGCAACGCACTGAGCAACGCACTGAGCAACGCACTGAGCAACGCACTGAGCAACGCACTGAGCAACGCACTGAGCAACGCACTGAGCAACGCACTGAGCAACGCACTGAGCAACGCACTGAGCAACGCACTGAGCAACGCACTGAGCAACGCACTGAGCAACGCACTGAGCAACGCACTGAGCAACGCACTGAGCAACGCACTGAGCAACGCACTGAGCAACGCACTGAGCAACGCACTGAGCAACGCACTGAGCAACGCACTGAGCAACGCACTGAGCAACGCACTGAGCAACGCACTGAGCAACGCACTGAGCAACGCACTGAGCAACGCACTGAGCAACGCACTGAGCAACGCACTGAGCAACGCACTGAGCAACGCACTGAGCAACGCACTGAGCAACGCACTGAGCAACGCACTGAGCAACGCACTGAGCAACGCACTGAGCAACGCACTGAGCAACGCACTGAGCAACGCACTGAGCAACGCACTGAGCAACGCACTGAGCAACGCACTGAGCAACGCACTGAGCAACGCACTGAGCAACGCACTGAGCAACGCACTGAGCAACGCACTGAGCAACGCACTGAGCAACGCACTGAGCAACGCACTGAGCAACGCACTGAGCAACGCACTGAGCAACGCACTGAGCAACGCACTGAGCAACGCACTGAGCAACGCACTGAGCAACGCACTGAGCAACGCACTGAGCAACGCACTGAGCAACGCACTGAGCAACGCACTGAGCAACGCACTGAGCAACGCACTGAGCAACGCACTGAGCAACGCACCAGTAGTATCTGTGTCAATCTTATCTATCTCAGTGTACACAGACGGTACCATGTAATCAGTCTGTGACTCAGCCAGAACGAAACACTTCAAACCGAATCGGTGCCGTTTCATGGACATGTATTGCTTGAAGCTGACACGGCCTTTCTAATTGATGATCGACTCATCAGAGCCAAGTTCTTTATCGGGAGCATAGACGTCCCACGATCGGGGAGACACAAGCTGGAACATGTCTCTTATCTTGATGAGTCGATCCGGGTGTTCCTTCTTTCCACTGAGGTCTGTGAAGTCGTGGATATCGGGCCACCTTTTCCTGGACATGGTTCGAGAAAAGAACGCGCACACTGTTCGATACGAGTGGAGATCCTGTAATTTTCCCACGTAAGTGCTTCCGATACGGCTTTGGTCGTTGTTGGACCTATGGGCGATCGGCAGAAACGGAGAGAGGGTATTGCGTCAGGACTCAGGAACGTTCTGTCGAAGCTACGGGACGACGACACATGGAAATGTGCCAACTCGAAACCTACCACTCAGGTGCCCATAAAATGCTCCGAAAGGGCGGGAGAAGTGGTCGGACGCTCGTTTAGGCTGAAGGAATGGCTGCAGAAGGCGAAATCAAGGCCAGATCACCCCCAGAAGCCAATTCCTAGGCAATTCCTCAAAAACATCAAAGCCCAAACCGCAGCCACAAAAAACAGCCCTGTTAGCGGAGAAAAGGGTTAACCATCCTGAAAGGCCGCACTTTCGTTGTTGGAGTAGCGTGTCTTGTAGAAACAGGAGGAGACAGGTGCTTCGTTTTGTTCGAGCGTGCCGGTTGATCGTTTTCCTTATCTGTGCCATTTTCACGGGGAGGAATTCTGATCAACCACTAAAACACGCCGTCTACGTCCATTTTGGCCTGCACGATACATTTTGAAGGGCAGGCCGCAAGATTGTGAGTACTAAATTCGTGTTCTTTGCATCCGACCACCCAACGGTAAACCGCAGAATGCAAGGCTCCGAGTTCGCACAGAGTACAAAAGCTGTCAGCAGCCTGTGGCCAGCCGCCCCTTCGGGCTTGTGCTGTGAGTGCAAACCAAGACGCCAACCCTGCCCCACGATACGTCTCGATAATTCGGTCCATTTGGGTACTCAGTCGCCATTCGACGCGCACTCCCCGTGTTTCGAGTCCTTTAAGCTCCGGACACCATCATCAGCGCGGCACCTGAGTGTCTGCAGTCAAGACAGGGTGTGGGCCAGTTTTGCTTGGCGGCTGCTCGTAGCTGTATCCCGGTTCATCGAGGAAATCCTTGAGGCACCTAAACGTACATGGTACTCGGGTTGTTTGGGCAAATCAATTTGCTTTGGGGTAGGTGGTGACTTCGCAGTAGCCTTCTTCTCTCACTCTCTAAGGCCTCTGCGGGGGTTACCCTACTGCTCCTCTCTCTACCTTTCTTGGTTCAAAGTGACGAGTGCAAGGTGCCGAAGTAGAATTCTCGAGCTAGAACCACCCGTGCTGCGAGAGCACCGGCGAATCCGTCTCAGAGAGAAGGGCTCCGTTTACCCCGTGGGTGCACCGGTCGGCGGGCTCAGGAAGCCGAACTTGAAGTGTCGCCAGATCATCTAGAGGTATTTGTGGCGAGCACCGGCAAGCCAATGCGCCTCTGGCGGTATTTGTAGCGAGCCGCGGGCAAGCCAGTGCGTCTCTTCTATTGATATTCGAACGGACCTACCTATTGTGTCTTGAGCAACCACTTCAACAAACCCCGGAGATGGGTCTCTCTGGCTACCACTTCGCCACTCGCAGCATTTCGACGCAGAACCGCGTGTAGTCGACGGTGCCAGCAGCGTCCGCTATGCGAGGCACCGGCAGCGGTATCCCGAGAGTGTCGAGACCCTCCCACAGGGCCTTGAAGCCGTCGGTGGTGAGTTGGCCCCCGGCGTCAGCGTGCCGCTCAAACAGCCGGCGAAGCTGCTTTTCGGTGAAAACTGCGCCGGAGATGTCGCCTTCGAATCGGCGGCAGGTTTGAGACGACAGCAGGTGTTCGGATGCTGTGGACCCAGAGGCGTCGCGTTTGTTTATGTCAGCTCCTGTGTGTTTGTTTAAAGAGTTAAAGTTCGCTTGAAGTTCCGGGGTTTTAGGGTCTCCGTGTGACCGTTCATGAATGGGTTCTCTTTGAGCAAGAAAGGGCTATATGGTTACGGGTTGTATACTTGGTGCACGTTTTCGGTATGGGTTATGGCTAGCCATGGCTCGGTCTGTCGCGTGTGGGTCGATACGCATCAGGCAGTCTTAGGCATGGAACTGGACCGTTTTGCTTGGCGAGATTGGTTCGCTGGCTGGTGGCTGTTCGGCACTCATGCAGCGAAGGTGGGAAGTAGTGGGATAAAGACGTTGAAATTCTAGTTGGTGGCTCCGGCCGGTGATGCGAGGTAAGGGGGAGAGCACTGCCTCTCATGCATGACGGCGAGCCCGAAGGGTACAGCCGGGCGTACAAACAGAAGGACACACCTTTCGAGATCAGGTACGTGAGAAGCGTTTTGTGCTGTCGTAGCGCCGCGTGGTGGAGGGGCGTCTTG
The DNA here is from genome assembly GCA_030068145.1 of Diplonema papillatum. Classification (NCBI taxonomy): domain Eukaryota; phylum Euglenozoa; class Diplonemea; order Diplonemida; family Diplonemidae; genus Diplonema; species Diplonema papillatum. The sequence continues at coordinate 174,832 of JAPJBO010000303.1, forward strand.
CCGTCGGCGTCTTGCACGTCGACGTCAGCTCCGTTGGAGATCAGGAAGGAGGCCACGTAGGCGTTGTTGCACACCGTCGCCACGTGCAATGCGCTGCGGCTGTGCCACGCTTTGCACTTCGTGTCGACCCGGGCGCCTGCGTGAATTAAAGCCCGCGGAGTGCAGCCGGGAGAGCTAGTGCCAGGGCAGAGTCCTGCCTCTCGTGTATGACAGGCAGTAGCTCAGACCTGAAACTGGTGCCGGGTATGCTTGACAGGCAGTAGCTCAGACCTGAAACTGGTGCCAGGGCAGAATCCTGCCTCTCGTGTATGGTTGACAGGCAGTAGCTCAGACCTGAAACTGGTGCCGGGTATGCTTGACAGGCAGTAGCTCAGAACTGAAACTGGTGCCGGGTATGCTTGACAGGCAGTAGCTCAGAACTGAAACTGGTGCCGGGTATGCTTGACAGGCAGTAGCTCAGACCTGAAACTGGTGCCAGGGCAGAATCCTGCCTCTCGTATGCTTGACAGGCAGCAGCTCAGAACTGAAACTGGTGCCGGGTATGCTTGACAGGCAGTAGCTCAGACCTGAAACTGGTGCCAGGGCAGAATCCTGCCTCTCGTGTATGGTTGACAGGCAGCAGCTCAGAGCTGAAACTGGTGCCGAGTATGCTTGACAGGCAGTAGCTCAGAACTGAAACTGGTGCCAGGGCAGAATCCTGCCTCTCGTGTACGGTTGACAGGCAGTAGCTCAGACCTGAAACTGGTCCATCTGGTTTTGTAGGCACTCTGGTGGAAGGAACAGTGTGTAGGTTCCCCAGGAGGCGAACACTGAGCGCAGAACTCGAGGCCAAGACTCCCCTTCAATAATGGAGTGATTAACCGCAGTATTGGCAGTAAAAATTGCTTTAGGAGCAATGACCAGCCCATCCGCTATTTTCGTGCGTCTCAAAGCAACATACAGCTGCCCGTGTGCAAAGCAGTTCCCACTGGTCAGGTCGAGGCCCACTTTATCCAGTGTTTGGCCTTCGGATTTGTTGATGGTCATTGCAAAGCTCAGTTTCACCGGAAACTGGGTTCGCACCATCTCAATCAAGCCGGTGTTGTCTCGGGGACGCATAGGCAATCGCGAGATAGGCCAAATATCTCCTGTGATGACTTTCACTGCCAACATGTACTTGCTTATGTTTGTAACAATCATCTTGGTACCATTGCTTAACCCTCTGGACACATTCAAGTTGAACAAGGAGTTATTGGGCTTCCTTAGCCTCAAGTACTTGGGAGGCAGCCCAGGTGCACCGGCGGCCCCTAGGACTTCTTCGGGGATGAGAGTCTCGTTGCAGGTATCAGTGGCTTCAAGGGTGTACATTTCACCCGGGAACTGTTCAATGCAGTAGATGTTTATTTTATCAACCTGCACATTTAGTGGGGCAAGAACTGACGATGATTCTGGAACCTCTCCTTCCACGAGCTGCGGATAGCAATGGTCAATGAGGTCGAGAAGGTTGACATCCCCTTGACTGTTCCTACAGAGCTGCTTAGGCAGTTGGATAGCTCTCGACTCGTTAGCATCACTATCAATCGGAATTAACCCAAGCCAACTTTGGCCTTATCCCAATTATTTTTTGGCGACCTCTGTAAAACGAGTGGTCGACCGCGACCACAAGCGTCCTTTGCCGCATACTCTTTTCTCAACTTCGGCCAGGATCTGGTCGAAATCCGACCAAGACTCCAGTTTTGGCAGGAAGCTGGTCTAAAACTGGTCAGAACGGTCGAAATCTGGTCAAAACTCCAGTCTTGGTCGGAATCTGGCCTAAAACTTGTCAGAATTTGGTCAAAACTGCAGTCTTGGTCGGAATCCGGTCGAAAACTGGTCAGAATCTGGTCACGACTCCAGTCTTGGTCGGAATCTGGCTAAAACTGGTCAGAATCTGGTCAAGACTTCAGTCTTGGTCGGAATCTGCAGGTTGTGAGCCGGTCCGTCTATCTCTTGGAACTGCATCGAAGTGCCTGCCGCTGTTTATCACAGTGAATCACGGTCCACCCCACGGTCTATCAGGTCCATCCCTAGTCCCTAGACCTGCATCGAATTGCCCGGTGCTGTATTCTTCAGTCTATCGCGGTCTATCAAGAGGGGATGGACCCGGCTCAGGTGGGAGAAAAGCACACACCCAATCCCACCAGCTTTCGAACGATAACCGCGTCGCCCGCGGCGGCCGCCAGGTGCAGGAGGGGCACTCCGTCGGGGGTCGCCTCGTTAGCGTCGATGCCGCACAGCAGGGCCTCCTCTGCCCGCACGGCGTCGCCTTCCGCGATAGCCTCCACGAGATCCGAGAGCTCGCCAATTCCGCCGAGCAGGGCCGGATCCCCCATGCACCCAGCCTTCCCCTCGAAAAACGCTATGTCTTGCAGTTAAAGTGCGCAAGTTGGCTTGAGAGCCCCGGGATTTCTGACGTCTCGGGTGCCCCTCTTCGAACGGTTTTCAGACTGTTTCGAGTTTTATGGAACCGTGCGCATATGTCTCCGGTCGACAGCAAAGGCGGGTTGGGGTTCTTTCGTTCGGTGTGGGTATGGGCAGGTGCAACCTGTTCGTTCGTCTGTTGGGTGGTCTTTGCAGCTGTGGTTTCTATGTCTTTACTCACACTTTTGTTACGTACATTCTCGTTCTTTGCTTGCTAGCAAAAGTGTGAACAAAGGTGACCAACACATGACGGTCACATTCACAATGAATGTAGCTGTGTGGTTTCTAGTGTTTATTGTGATTTGAAGGTTCGGTTCTAGGGTCTCCGGGTAGCTTTTGGCAATATGGGAAGATGTCTTTTATGCTCTTTGTGTACGGAAGGGGGTTCGGCCATTGTCCACATACCGTACACACGGTGGGCCCTCCTCAGTATGGTGCCGTAGTAGGGGATTGTCTGTCTTCTTGGTAGTGTGCATGACCGTCTCTTTCGTGTCTGCTTATTGTTTGCACAAGCAGCGTATGCTGTGTAACTACGTCGTATTGCAATACGGGTGGGGTGCTAAAAACACCGCGGATCAAGACTTTTTGTCCAAGACTCGTCTCAGACAGTTCCACATGGATTCGAAAACGGACTGAAGCAATTTGAATCAGTCCCCAACACGGGCCAGCCACTCCAACAGTGGGGCCGTAAACGGCTCTTTGAAAATCGGCGAGCCAACTAGTGCGCGGGGGAGTGCTTCGTCGGGATTTTCCCTTGATTCCGCCCGGTTCGGGTGGACATGAAACCTGGTTGATTCAGCCAGTAGTGGAACAACAGTGGGTCTGCAGGCTGCCTTTCTCCTGATACATGTCCGAAAACCCCGGCTCGAATCAACCTCGCGGTTAAACACCAGTAATGATTGTCTCGAGACAGAAAACGCACGGAGGAGTGGAACAACAGAAAAACTACTGGGGCGCAGCGGCGTGTCCGCTACGCACTTTCACTCCTTCTTTCCGCCCGCTTCGTTCGGGGACATTGTTTTTTTTTTTTATTTATTTTTTATTTTTTTTTTTATTTTTTTGCGGGGAAACAATGGCTAGCGCCGCCTTGTGAGGGGGGTAATGACGTTTGAAAGAAGCAGGTTGCGCTGCAAAAAGAAGCGCTGCCGCTTCTTGTCGACCTCCCGACATGCACGGAGAGAGAGAGAGAGAGAAAGAGGCTAGGTAGTGTGGTGCATAAGAGTGCAACAAATGCGCCTACGGTCCACACGAGTGTACTCCAGCACCGGGTAGGGGAGTCAACTGTGCGGTCAAAGTGTCGGGTGGGACACTTTATACATCGATCCGGCCGACCGCAGCGACTTCGTCCGCCGCAAGCGATTGCCGGCGTCCTGCTGCTGAATCGCGAGCGTGCCCCTCGCACGGAGGGCGTGTTCTCTGGTCTGCCGCTCGCCGTTTTCAAGGCACCAGGCTTCGATGCCGTCTTTCACGCAAAACACATGTAACATGTGGCACATGAATGGTGTATCAACAGGTTGTGCCTTTCTATATTTTACACGGTCGACGGCACACGCTTGACGGAGGGCGGCGGTGTGGCCAGGATGGAAGGTGGCAGGGACGGTTTCCTGACAAGCGCGCTCTGCGGCTTGCGCTGCGGCCCGCGGCCGACGTTGCGCGCGAGGGATAGGTCGTCCAGCGCCTCGACCACGGCCAGCAGCTCCACCCTCCACTCGTCGAGGACCGCCCACGCCTCGAACGCCCTCGTCTGCCTCGCGTCCAACACTTTATACATCGAACCGGCCGACCGCAGGGACTTCGTCCGCCGCAAGCGATTGCCGGCGTCCTGCTGCTGAATGCCGAGAGTGCCCCTGGCACGGAGGGCGTGTTCTCTGGTCTGCCGCTCGCCGTTTTCAAGGCACCAGGCTTCGATGCCATCCTGGACGCAAAACACATGTAACATGTGACACAAATGTCGAAAGGCATAGCGTGTATCAACAGGTTATGTCTTTCTACATGCAGTGCCACCACATAACATGCACACACGTTAAGAAGCATGCTACACAGTCGACAGCACACGCTTGACGGCAGGTTAGTGTAGTTACACATGTAACATGTGACACATGAATGGTGTATCAACAGGTTGTGCCTTTCTATATTTTACACGGTCGACGGCACACGCTTGACGGAGGGCGGCGGTGTGGCCAGGATGGAAGGTGGCAGGGACGGTTTCCTGACAAGCGCGCTCTGCGGCTTGCGCTGCGGCCCGCGGCCGACGTTGCGCGCGAGGGATAGGTCGTCCAGCGCCTCGACTACGGCCAGCAGCTCCACCCTCCACTCGCCCACGCCTCGAACGCCCTCGTCTGCCTCGCGTCCAACACTTTATACATCGAACCGGCCGACCGCAGGGACTTCGTCCGCCGCAAGCGATTGCCGGCGTCCTGCTGCTGAATGCCGAGAGTGCCCCTGGCACGGAGGGTGTGTTCTCTGGTCTACCGCTCGCCGTTTTCAAGGCACCAGGCTTCGATGCCATCCTGGACGCAAAACACGTGTAACATGTGACACAAATGTCGAAAGGCATAGCGTGTATCAACAGGTTATGTCTTTCTACATGCAGTGCCACCACATAACATGCACACACGTTAAGAAGCATGCTACACAGTCGACAGCACACGCTTGACGGCAGGTTAGTGTAGTTACACATGTAACATGTGACACAAATGTCGAAAGGCATAACGTGTATCAACAGGTTATGTCTTTCTACATGCAGTGCCACCACATAACATGCACACACGCTAAGAAGCATGCTACACAGTCGACAGCACACGCTTGACGGCAGGTTAGTGTAGTTACACATGTAACATGTGACACATGAATGGTGTATCAACAGGTTGTGCCTTTCTATATTTTACACGGTCGACGGCACACGCTTGACGGAGGGCGGCGGTGTGGCCAGGATGGAAGGTGGCAGGGACGGTTTCCTGACAAGCGCGCTCTGCGGCTTGCGCTGCGGCCCGCGGCCGACGTTGCGCGCGAGGGATAGGTCGTCCAGCGCCTCGACCACGGCCAGCAGCTCCACCCTCCACTCGTCGAGGACCGCCCACGCCTCGAACGCCCTCGTCTGCCTCGCGTCCAACACTTTATACATCGATCCGGCCGACCGCAGGGACTTCGTCCGCCGCAAGCGATTGCCGGCGTCCTGCTGCTGAATGCCGAGAGTGCCCCTGGCACGGAGGGCGTGTTCTCTGGTCTGCCGCTCGCCGTTTTCAAGGCACCAAGCTTCGATGCCGTCCTTCACGCAGAGCAGCGCTTTGACGATGGGGCCCCGCCCCCAGAAGAAAAAGAGCGACGAGGACTTGACGCCGCACAGGAGAACCTGCGTCAGGAAGGCAAGCAGCGCGACGAGCACCGGCGTCGGCAGGGTGCCTGCGTCCTTCAACCGATCTGTGGCGGCAAGGAGGATGCCACCGGGAAGGCCCAACCCGGCTGCGGTGTCCTTGTAGGTGTCGTCGATGCCGAGGGTCTGCGACGCAACGGTGGAGGTCGCGTCTTTCTGAGCGAGGGTTTGGTCCATGTATTCCGGGCGCATGACCAACGGGTGGAACAAGCTGTTGACTTGGTACCGGCGGCTGCCGCCTTCGTCGTACAGCGACGGATTGGACGGGAGGTGGCGGGATATCAATGCTTCGTGCGTCCGCTCCCCGCGCTTCTGCAGGAGCACGCAGCAGAGCCGGAGGGCAGACGCCGCGGTGGTGGTCTCCTTCGCGCGGATCTGCGCGATTAGCGAGGCCACACACGCGTCGTCGGCCACTACTGCGTCCGCCGTGGCCGCAAGGAAGGCGGGGTCTGTCAGGTTCTCCAAGAAGTAGGTCAGCAGCGACTGCGCCATGCCCGGCGCCGGCGAGCTGCGGATGGTCTCCGTGAACTTCGCGCCGATGGCCCGCGCGTAGCCGTCGAGGAACCGCCGCCGCAGCGCGGGGCTGACCCCGACTCCGACGCAGTCGCACAGCCGCAGCCGGCTCGCAAGCCGCTCGGCCACCGTTGCCTTCTCCGCTTCCGTGGTCGCTCCCAACGCATCGTCAAGCAGCGTCCGGAACGTCGTCATCACAAGACCCGTGATGTAGTCCGCAGACTCGTTCAGGCAACTGTGCGGTTTGTGATTGGAACGGTGAAAGTCTCGCATTTAGACTGTTTTTTTGTGCTGAGTGAGACGGGGGTATTTTTTCCTTTAGAGCAGGGTCTTAGTAGGTAGAAGTGGGCCGGTGTGTATAAGTGCTGTTCGTACTTTTCGGTCGCCTTTGCTTTTCTGGGTACGGTCACTTATGTGAACGTAACCTCGTGAGCTGGCGGGCGTGCAATGCGTCGTGCGCCTCTCCGCGCTTCTGCAGGAGGCCGGAGGGCAGACGCTGCGGTGGTGGTCTCCTTCGCGCGGAGCTGCGCGATTAGCGAGGCCACACACGCGTCGTCGGCCACTACTGCGTCCGCCGTGGCCGCAAGGAAGGCGGGGTCTGTCAGGTTCTCCAAGAAGTAGGTCAGCAGCGACTGCGCCATGCCCGGCGCCGGCGAGCTGCGGATGGTCTCCGTGAACTTCGCGCCGATGGCCCGCGCGTAGCCGTCGAGGAACCGCCGCCGCAGCGCGGGGCTCACCCCGACTCCGACGCAGTCGCACAGCCGCAGCCGGCTCGCAAGCCGCTCGGCCACCGTTGCCTTCTCCGCTTCCGTGGTCGCTCCCAACGCATCGTCAAGCAGCGTCCGGAACGTCGTCATCACAAGACCCGTGATGTAGTCCGCAGACTCGTTCAGGCAACTGTGCGGCGTGGAATTGGAGTGGTGAAGGTTCCGTACTTAGACTGCTTCTTAGAGTTAAAGTTCGCTTGAAATTCCGGGGGTTTAGGGTCTCCGTGTGACCGTTCATGATGGGTTCAGAGCAAGAAAAGGCCATATGGTTACGGGTTGTGTATTTTTTAGAGCACGCTTTCGTTATGGGTTATGGCTAGCCATGTCCGGGACTGTTTGTGACCGATACCAAGTACATTCCTTCGTGGAGTGTAGTCTTGGGCCCCCCACGTTCTACAAGTTGAGTAGGGGTTGCCTTGTAGCCCGTACCGGTCAGTTGTCCGCGTTTTCATGTATTTTCTCGTAGTGTAGTACTTGGGTTTCGTGACACTTGCGGCACTTCACGTGGTGCGGGTTGTTTCCGCCCTAATATAAGGTTTTTTTCTTGAGTATGTTTGTCGGTTCGCGGTCGGGTATTTTGAAGCATCCACTTTTGACTTGTGAAACGGGGGGTGCTATTCCTTTGCGCAATTAGAGCAGGGTTTTAAAAAAAAGGCGCTCACACACACGGAGAAGAAATGCCTACCTAGCTACTCGATCGGAGAGTACGCAGCACAGGCACTGTAGAACTTCGATTGCAAGGTCGCTGAGGAAAAGCTCCTTATCTGTGTGTGTGTGTAGTGTGGTGTGCGTTGGGTGAGAGAGCTGGAGACCCAATTACATCGCGATGCCTGGCTTTGGGAACGAAGGTCCGTTTTGGACACACACGCCACCACCGCCCAGCCCAATATCCATGGGGGTGGACGAACTCCGTGCCCGAGAAGGATCTCCATGCCGACACTCGAAGTGGGGACGGTTTCGCAGCAGGAAGCAGAGTGAGGCGCTTTGGAAGACGCTACACTGGCGGATCGGCAAGTTGTGCGTACGCCACTCGGGTCGTGAGCACCGTGCTTGGGCTGGCGGCAGAATACTTCGCGGGCAACCAGGAACTGCCTTGCAGACAGCACACTTAACGAGGATCGAAAACGCACAAACAACCCGGGCCTTGCGGAAAACCAGGAACTCTGCGAGGCAGAGCATACTCAACAAGGATCAAAAACGCACAAACAACCCGGGGCCTTTGCGGAAAACCGTTTTGGACACACACTTGCAGTACGGCAGTCCCTGGGCTGGCGGCAGAATACTTCGCGGGCAACCAGGAACTGCCTCGTAGACAGCACACTTAACGAGGATCAAAAACGCACAAACAACCCGGGCCTTTCTATGGCAAAACTCCACGGTCGCACATTTGTACGTGCGTTTGCAGCCGCCACCTGCCAAAAGGAGATTCGCGCAAAGCAGAAACTGCAGGGAAGCCGTCGAAGAGCCTACTAAGTGCTTGGCGACGGTTGCAATGCGCAAGTCTCGCTTGATGCAGATCTATAGCATCAGACAGCACGACGCGTGTGACGGGCGTACAGCCAAGGCGGCCGAGACACGCAAATGCGCATCGTTACCATCTAAGAGCAGCGGAGCTGAGTATGATGGGCAAGCCGGTCCCTGATGCGTTCTTTCTGGAACCGGCCACGCTGGCTCTGTGAGCAATCTGTGTCGAAACGGGATCATCGTGTTACCACATTTCTTTAAAGAAAACATACTAGGGTCGACGTTGTATATTTTATCGATCACAGCGCCCGAACCTACTACCAGCTCTGCAAAGTTGTGGGATTGTGATGCAGGGGTTGATACACGATGATTTCTCCGGTTGGCAAAAGGGGTAACAACCTTTTTTTGTAGTAGTGTCGCACTCGGTGGAATGGTAACCTTTGTTCGTGCGTGCCGGTTGATCGTTTTTTCCCACTGATTTTTAAGCACCTGCTTTGTGCCAGCTGCAAAAGATCAAAGGAGGTAAATGTGCTGTAGCCCACACGAAACACAGGTGAATCTGGGTTCAGTGGCGGGCGTAAGCGTTCAACAGAAAGGACCCAATTTGTAGATGTATTGTTTCTCCCCCTCTAGCCTCCTTCGAAGTAAGCACAAGGCAGCCCCTCGAGTATTTTCACTTTCAGGTTGCAGTGCCGATCAACCACCAAAACACACTCGTCTATCGTTTTTTTCAGCTTGCACCGGCTTTTTCTTAGCGCAAGCACTGGAACCAGCACCCCGAGGGGTACCAGGGAAAGCCTGCTACACGGAAGCCAAGCTCCACGTGTTCGGCGGTACTGCAGAGCCACGGGCCTACGGGTCAAGTGGCTACAGATTTCCCAAACTAAAGCATCAAGGCTTGGCGCACCTTGGGGCTTGGCGCTCGCGCTGAACACAAGCTCGTCGAGACGGTCAGCCGCAGGGCAGAGCGGACGGGGTTGCGGCACTGTGCTGCCTCCGATTCAAGCTTTGCAAGCTGTGGTTGACCGTCACGTTCCTGGACCAGGAGCGGCCTTTTTCTTTTTTTCCTTTTTTCGTTTTCTTTTTCTTTCTTCTCTTCAGCTTGCACCATGCACTGTCGGGCGTTGGGCAACCCTCAAGCTTGTCATCACGTGATAGTTACTCCACGTTACGCTGCCAAGCCAACTCCGACTACACGCGTCTGACTACTATATGCCCGAGCGAGTTTCTTCTCACCTGGGCAGTTCTTTACAAACCCCTCGACGAAATCTCCTGCATTTTCCCTTGGCTGGACATTGACCATACTTTTTTCAGCGTCGGTTGGAATCTGGTGCCGAAATCTTGAAGCAGGTCCAAGACGCGATGCGACTGGCTACTGCTATTTTATACACTGTTTCGGTGCACTGCGAAAAAAGTACCGCGAAAAGAGAGAGAAGAGCGAGACGGCACTACGGGTCGTTGTTATTGGTGCTGGTTTGTGGGATAAGGTAAGGGTGGTCTCCGCTGGTCTGGTAGTCCGTGCTACCTCCTTTCTTTTACACTCGCTCTCTTTTCTACTCACTACTGTACGTCCTCTTTCACTCTTTGAAAGTCTTTTGTGGCAAAAAGACTTTCAAAGTTCAACGGCCGGGGCGCTAGCCCAGAACCCGGTACCATCTCCTGCTTTTGCCGCTCTCTCGGAGGCCGAATCGCCACCGAAATGACGGTTGGAAAATCGACTGAAGGTGTCAGTGGGGGGCATATAGCTCGATCAAATGGTCAAGGTAATCGGGAAGACACGATGGTGAACAATACAAAAAAACGCAATCGGGGAAAGCTATCGGTCGTAGAGATACGATCGAGGAATGCCCCTTTGAAAGCTGAAGAATGAATAGAATGATCATGCATCAATCTAGGCTTGACACGATACAATCTCTGGTATCGGGGAATCGCTGATTCGTTAGATTTTCCTCGGTCCAGTCTGGTTTGAGTGACAAGAAACCTGGTTGATCCTGCCAGTGGTCATGTGCTTGTTTCAAGGATTAAGCCATGCCCACGTCGACCCTGTCACAGAAACCCCAGAAATGACCTGTAGCTGCCCCGTCGGATAGAGTCAACGCATAATATTATCAAAAGGTAAAGAAAGCTACCGGATGCGACGTATGGGAGCACGTAGTCGAGAAAGGGGATCGACAGGCCGTCGGCGTAGAAGAACGACCCGCAGTTCGGGTACGCGGACAGCTGCGTGCACAGCGCATGGACCAGGTACAGGAACGCGTAGTGCAGCTCGGCGTCCAAGAAGGCGGACAACAGGATGGTCTCGCCGAAGTCGCGGGCGTATACGCCGGACCCGTCGGTCGCGAACTTGACGATGCCCTCGAGGTCGCGGGCGAGCGGCGTGTGCAGCTGCCGGAGGAGCTGCAGGATCGGCTCCGTCGTCTGCGCGTAGTATCCGATCAATGGGCGGTCTCGCGAACCCGGGACGAACAGGATGATGTCCGCGACGCTGAAAATGAGGTTTGCGTTGACTTTGAAGTTCAACCCGAGATTTTCGGTCGCGAATCGCGACAGACAGGTGACGACGTCTCGCTTGAGCAGGACTTCGTAGCACGGCGGCGTTTCCATGTCGTGCTCCGAAGTCCGCTCGCGGACGAGGAGGCTGACCATCTTGTCGATGGTCAGGCACACGTGGCGCATGGTGCTCTCCGAGCTTTCGTTCGAGATCCGGACGCCGTCCTCCGACTTCCGCTGCCACGCGAGTTTGAGGTCGATGAGCGCGTTCTCCACCTCCCGGCACATCTGCTCGAACATGCCGTGCATCTCCGCCGGCGTCAGCTGCCCAGCGGGCATCCGGAAGCTCGCTAGCTCGCTGGCATCGGGCGCCGGCTTTTTCTTCTTCTTCTTGATGGCGGATTTCAAAAAAGTGGCGAACGACATCTTTTCTTTTTTCTCTCGGGGGGGGGAGCCGGGGGGAGTGCAGGTCTACCGGCTCGACCCCCCCCCCCCCCCCCCCCCCCCCCCCTTGCTCTACGCGGGCACTTTCGGCCAGCTCCCGGGCCGTGTGCCTGTCTACACACCCGAGAGATGTGTGCCCCACCACGCGCGGACGGCGGGGGGGAATAAAAGAGGGAAGGACACAAGGGGGAACCGGGAAAGATGCTTTTTCGTCTTCTTGCGTGCGGTTCGTTTTTTTTTTTTTTTTTTTTTTTTTGGTAACTTTTTTTTTTCTATTTTCTGTACAAACTGCGGGGGTTGGTGTGATTGCAAGGGGGAAAAATCTTAGAGAGACAGAGAGAGAGAGAGAACACATCAAAACAAGTCAAAGGGTGTGGCTAGTCACGCCTTAGCAGTCCCAGGGCCTCTCCCCACCCACCTGTCTGTGTTCTCGTGGTCACCGCTACCGCGTTGACCTTTCCCGAGAGAGAGAGAGAGAACACATAAAACAAGTCAAAGGGTGCGGGCCTCCACCGTCAGGTGGGCCCCCACCGTCAGGTGGGCAGGCTAGGAGGGACAGGGGCGGGGTTGTCACGCCTTAGCAGTCCCAGGGCCTTTCCCCTCCCACCTATATGTGTTCTCGCTGTCATCGCTACCGCGCTGACAATTCCGAGAGAGAGAGAGAGACGAGTTGGAGTGCAGGGACCATCTCTCCAAGGAGTTTCCGGTCGCCTCACTACAACCACGTACTTCTAAAGCGGGCGTAGGTCGTTCCGTCGGAGGCGCGGTGCGGGCCGCGGCCCCGCCACCGAGGGTGACGGCGTCGGCGTTGACACAACCGGGGCCGATCTGGGGGAGCACCGTCTTGACGCGTCGTGGGCTCTCTTCTTCTTGGCAATTGCACGGCCTACGGCGGCGGCTAGCGTCTTGATGGGAATCTTCACGCTTCCACCGAAAGAAATGCGTAGTTTTGTTTTATTCTTTTCCTTGTTAGTTGTCGACAACTTGTTTTTGTGTTGAGGTGCCATTCAGATGTAAATCTAAAGCCGCCCACGTCAAATTTTGTTGTTAAACAGCGGCTGCCAAAACTTGCCGTGACACCTATGATCAAAGTAAAGTGGAAAAGAGAATAGAAGGTTGTCTAAAAGAGAAAGGGGGGGTAGTGAATATTTCTTGACCCTCGTAGCTCGCTGGGTCAGGCGCGCCAGACAGGTGCTGGGCTATTTTCGGTCTGGGCTTTGACTTTGCAGTCCTCCCATGAAAGGCATGTCTTGCGGGTACTCGGGCACGGCATCGTTCCAACGGTCGCGGGCGCAGATCGACTCCAATTGCCCAGCATCCACCCTGTCTTCCGACCAGCCGCAAAGCGTGGGTCTCAACATCGCCGGCGCACCTAGACAGCGCATCTTAGTTTCGTGTTCAGGCGCTACTTCTCATGTATGTTTCATGCTAGCATCAGGTCTTCTTCGAAGATGTTGATGCCCCCGAACCGCCGTAAAGCGTAGTTCCCGCGTAGTTTGCGTACTTCTTGCGTATAAGTCGATCTTTGAGTGCGTGAGCCCCTCCGAAGAAAGGTCCATCGCACTTGCGTACTTCTTGCGTATAAGTCGAACTTTGAGTGCGTGAGCCCCTCCGAAGAAAGGTCCATCACACCAGTTCCAAGCTACTTAACCTGCGTACTTCTTGCGAATAAGTCGATAAGTCGATCTTTGAGTGCGCGAACTTTGAGTGCGTGAGCCCCTCCGAAGAAAGGTCCATCACACTAGTTCCAAGCTACTTAGCCTGCGTACTTCTTGCGAATAAGTCGAATTTTGAGTGCGTGAGCCCCTCCGAAGAAAAGTCCATCACACCAGTTCCAAGCTACTTAGCCTGCATACTTCTTGCGAATAAGTCGAACTTTGAGTGCGTGAGCCCCTCCGAAGAAAGGTCCATCACACCAGTTCCAAGCTACTTAGCCTGCGTACTTCTTGCGAATAAGTCGAACTTTGAGTGCGTGAGCCCCTCCGAAGGTTCATCACACTAGTTCCAGGCTACAGGCTACTTAGCCCGGGTCTCTGGGTTGCGTCCCCCTCCTTCTCTTGGTCGCCTGGTCTTGCGTCTTGCTGGTTCGTCCGGGCTGGTCGCTTCACGCTTCCCCTTCGTCTTGCATCACGTCGTCCCCTCCCTGCTGCGACGGGCTTCTTTCCGTTTGTGCCACCTGCGACGCGGGCCGCATCACTGCTCGTCTGCGCGTGGACTGCTCTGTACTCGTTGCCGTATCCGCGATTGCCGCTTCTCGAACCGACCGCGCCTGCCTTCCCTTTTCTGCCTTCCGCTTCTCCGTCGGCCGCTTCGGCTTGATCTGAATCTCCTCGTCGTACTTAGCCTGCGTACTTCTTGCGACTAAGTCGAACTTTGAGTGCGTGAGCCCCTCCGAAGAAAGGTCCATCACACCAGTTCCAAGCTACTTAGCCTGCGTACTTCTTGCGAATAAGTCGAACTTTGAGTGCGTGAGCCCCTCCGAAGGTTCATCACACTAGTTCCAGGCTACACTCTACTTAGCCCGGGTCTCTGGGTTGCGTCCCCCTCCTTCTCTTGGTCGCCTGGTCTTGCGTCTTGCTGGTCCGTCCGGGCTGGTCGCTTCACGCTTCCCCTTCGTCTTGCATCACGTCGTCCCCTCCCTGCTGCGACGGGCTTCTTTCCGTTTGTGCCACCTGCGACGCGGGCCGCATCACTGCTCGTCTGCGCGTGGACTGCTCTGTACTCGTTGCCGTATCCGCGACTGCCGCTTCTCGAACCGACCGCGCCTGCCTTCCCTTTTCTGCCTTCCGCCTCTCCGTCGGCCGCTTCGGCTTGATCTGATTCTCCTCGTCTTTTGCAGTCTCACTGCGGGAATGCTGCTGCGCAGTCGTCAAGCCACCCAAGAACCAGGTGGTTGGGGGGGGGTGTCGTTGGACGGGGTTGATTCCTCTCGGTTCTTTCTTGCAGTCATGTCGCCAAGAAGTATCCCGCAGACTTTACGTCAGCGACAACACAAAAGGCGCAGACAGACCAGTAAGCAGAATTCCCTTCTTACGCTGCTTGGCACTCCGTGCTGCTCCTGCGCCGTCGCTTGCGACGCTGCTTGGCACTCCGTGCTGCTCCTGCGCCGTCGCTTGCGACGCTGCTTGGCACTCCGTGCTGCTCCTGCGCCGTCGCTTGCGGCGCCGGCCTCTTCAGAGCCGCCGCCCTCGTGTGTGCTGCTCTGCCTTGGTATCCTGGATCGCGCCCTCTGCCTCCGGCGCGCCTCGTGACACTTCCTTGCCCTGGGTACAGGCCTTACGTCCAGCATGCTGAACGTAAGGCAGAAAAGATAGTACGTGCTGATAACGTACTGAATTCAGCACGTTAATTTTAGCATTATTTGTGGATTAAAAGGTCGGTATTTTAAAAGTCTCCGGTTGCCCGTAGAGGCTTGGGTATGGAGGGGGTTGAGAAAAGTGAGAGGGTGCCGCACGTTTCGGGTGATGTGTCACTCGTTGTGAAACCTTGTGAAGTCCCCTAACGCGTTTTCTTAGTTTCTTTTTGTACACGTGCTGAAATCAGTATGGTATCAGCACGTACTATCTTTTTTCTGCAGATTCGTCTGGGGAATCAACCGCAGTACCGGGGATTCCGGTCGGCGATTCCTGCTGTTGCTTACCACCGCGACACTGGAGGGTTGAGGCCGGAGAGGAGGCAGAGCGTACACCCGCAAATCCAGTTAACCCAGTGACACCCGCATATCGTAGTGTGAACTCCCGGGCGACGACTTGTTTGCACGTGCCGAGGGAGGATTAGCCTGCTAGTGGATGCTAGTGAGTGAACATGCTCGTCAGGCTAGTGTGAACTCCCGGGCGACGATTGGTTTGCACGCGCCGGGGGAGGATTAGCCTGTTAGTGGATGCTAGTGAGTGAACATGCTCGTCAGGCTAATCTTCTCCCAAACACGCTGCCAGTGTTCTCTTTCGTGTTTACAATGCATTGTTACTACGAAAAACAGGTGATCACCCTGGATTCACAACAACCTGGCCATGTTCGACGTCCAACCCGTGATGCGAGCCAACTTTGCTGACGGGACTCGTCTTGAGAGGCCGTGATGTGAGTCTACTTTGCTTACGGGACTCGTCTTGAGAGGCCGTGATATGAGTCAACTTTGCTGACGGGACTCGTCTTGAGAGGCCGTGATATGAGTCAACTTTGCTTACGGGACTCGTCTTGAGAGGCCGTGATGTGAGTCAACTTTGCTTACGGGACTCGTCTTGAGAGGCCGTGATATGAGTCAACTTTGCTTACGGGACTCGTCTTGAGAGGCCGTGATGTGAGTCAACTTTGCTTACGGGACTCGTCTTGAGAGGCCGTGATGTGAGTCAACTTTGCTTACGGGACTCGTCTTGAGAGGCCGTGATGTGAGTCAACTTTGCTTACGGGACTCGTCTTGAGAGGCCGTGATATGAGTCAACTTTGCTTACGGGACTCGTCTTGAGAGGCCGTGATGTGAGTCAACTTTGCTTACGGGACTCGTCTTGAGAGGCCGTGATGTGAGTCAACTTTGCTTACGGGACTCGTCTTGAGAGGCCGTGATATGAGTCAACTTTGCTTACGGGACTCGTCTTGAGAGGCCGTGATGTGAGTCAACTTTGCTTACGGGACTCGTCTTGAGAGGCCGTGATGTGAGTCAACTTTGCTTACGGGACTCGTCTTGAGAGGCCGTGATGTGAGTCAACTTTGCTTACGGGACTCGTCTTGAGAGGCCGTGATATGAGTCAACTTTGCTTACGGGACTCGTCTTGAGAGGCCGTGATGTGAGTCAACTTTGCTTACGGGACTCGTCTTGAGAGGCCGTGATATGAGTCAACTTTGCTTACGGGACTCGTCTTGAGAGGCCGTGATGTGAGTCAACTTTGCTTACGGGACTCGTCTTGAGAGGCCGTGATGTGAGTCAACTTTGCTTACGGGACTCGTCTTGAGAGGCCGTGATGTGAGTCAACTTTGCTTACGGGACTCGTCTTGAGAGGCCGTGATGTGAGTCAACTTTGCTTACGGGACTCGTCTTGAGAGGCCGTGATATGAGTCAACTTTGCTTACGGGACTCGTCTTGAGAGGCCGTGATGTGAGTCAACTTTGCTTACGGGACTCGTCTTGAGAGGCCGTGATGTGAGTCAACTTTGCTTACGGGACTCGTCTTGAGAGGCCGTGATGTGAGTCAACTTTGCTTACGGGACTCGTCTTGAGAGGCCGTGATATGAGTCAACTTTGCTTACGGGACTCGTCTTGAGAGGCCGTGATATGAGTCAACTTTGCTTACGGGACTCGTCTTGAGAGGCCGTGATGTGAGTCAACTTTGCTTACGGGACTCGTCTTGAGAGGCCGTGATGTGAGTCAACTTTGCTTACGGGACTCGTCTTGAGAGGCCGTGATGTGAGTCAACTTTGCTTACGGGACTCGTCTTGAGAGGCCGTGATGTGAGTCAACTTTGCTTACGGGACTCGTCTTGAGAGGCCGTGATATGAGTCAACTTTGCTTACGGGACTCGTCTTGAGAGGCCGTGATGTGAGTCAACTTTGCTTACGGGACTCGTCTTGAGAGGCCGTGATATGAGTCAACTTTGCTTACGGGACTCGTCTTGAGAGGCCGTGATGTGAGTCAACTTTGCTTACGGGACTCGTCTTGAGAGGCCGTGATATGAGTCAACTTTGCTTACGGGACTCGTCTTGAGAGGCCGTGATGTGAGTCAACTTTGCTTACGGGACTCGTCTTGAGAGGCCGTGATGTGAGTCAACTTTGCTTACGGGACTCGTCTTGAGAGGCCGTGATGTGAGTCAACTTTGCTTACGGGACTCGTCTTGAGAGGCCGTGATATGAGTCAACTTTGCTTACGGGACTCGTCTTGAGAGGCCGTGATGTGAGTCAACTTTGCTTACGGGACTCGTCTTGAGAGGCCGTGATGTGAGTCAACTTTGCTTACGGGACTCGTCTTGAGAGGCCGTGATGTGAGTCAACTTTGCTTACGGGACTCGTCTTGAGAGGCCGTGATATGAGTCAACTTTGCTTACGGGACTCGTCTTGAGAGGCCGTGATGTGAGTCAACTTTGCTTACGGGACTCGTCTTGAGAGGCCGTGATGTGAGTCAACTTTGCTTACGGGACTCGTCTTGAGAGGCCGTGATGTGAGTCAACTTTGCTTACGGGACTCGTCTTGAGAGGCCGTGATATGAGTCAACTTTGCTTACGGGACTCGTCTTGAGAGGCCGTGATGTGAGTCAACTTTGCTTACGGGACTCGTCTTGAGAGGCCGTGATGTGAGTCAACTTTGCTTACGGGACTCGTCTTGAGAGGCCGTGATGTGAGTCAACTTTGCTTACGGGACTCGTCTTGAGAGGCCGTGATATGAGTCAACTTTGCTTACGGGACTCGTCTTGAGAGGCCGTGATGTGAGTCAACTTTGCTTACGGGACTCGTCTTGAGAGGCCGTGATATGAGTCAACTTTGCTTACGGGACTCGTCTTGAGAGGCCGTGATATGAGTCAACTTTGCTGACGGGACTCGTCTTGAGAGGCCGTGATGTGCGTCAGCCTTAAGGGACTGGTCTTCAGAGGAGTCAAGTCTTTTGGTTGCTGCGCACTTCCTCTCCAACCCCAGCAGCTCGCAAATTCTTCGTGGTATACGAATCATCTCTTCAGCTCTGCGTTGGTCTTGGCAGAGGAAGAGATGTGAAAACGGGGTTTTGCCTGGAGGCTTTTCGTGTTTTTCTGCAGATGCTTTGAGCTATCTTTGTGTCTATGCTTTCAGTGCGCAAATGGTGTCAGCCGAAGCTGGTAAAGCTTCGGCGCCGCCCACGTTGTGTTTGAGATGCTAAAATAGACCTACGGAATGTGATACTTCAGCTCGCCGTCTTCACTTTGAGCTGGGCGGTGAAGTGGTCCAACTTTCAGTTTGTGGTGACAGGGCAGAGGTCGCAGATTAGCGTCAAGTTCCCAAGATGGCTCGTGGCGTCACGAAGGTGGCACACTGCTGTCCAGCCGTTTCCATGCTGTAGCCTATAATGTCCATCCTCCCTTGATTCTTGGCCGCACCTAACCAAACCCGCCTCTTTCTCTCTTGACGTTCGTATGATTCTCCGAGATATTCGCTTCGGCTTGAGCACTCGGGATGATGACACAGGAGAGAGATTAGAGCCCGGGGAGGGAGGCTGCTGCCAGAGATCAGGCGCCACAGGTCCCGCAGGGTGGCGCGAATCTGACGTCTGCGGCACAGTTTCAGCAACTTCGGCTGCGTTCTCCGGGGTAGGGCCGAAGTCTCCTTCCTTCTTCCGCCTAAAATATTTTTGTCCCTCTTCCGCAAAGGGCTGAACTATGTCTTCCCCTCCCGCTTCGCAAAATTTCCGGCGAGTAGTCCCGAATGAAAGATGCTCGGTGGGAAATCCTGGGTACGAGAGCGATCATCGCATGTCTCTATGAGTTGAATTGCAAGCTTTGCTGAAAAGCCGGTATCTGAACAATCGACCTTGCACATGAGAGCGACTCAAAGCGCTATAGTCTACGCTTTGAGAGTCGCACGTCCGTTGATATCGCACATGACAAAAGACGGTGAACGAAACAGCTGTTTGTGGAGCTAGGGACGGTTGAGCAAAAAAGAAAATGCTAGAAAGCCCCGCGATAAAGGTGAGGCACCAATGAGGTGGGGGTTGAGGGGCACCGAGAGAAAGGTAGCCAGGGGTCGTGTCACCGTGTGTGTGGTTGCTGCAGGAACCACGTTAGGGGCAGACCCGGCGATGATGTGATCCATCCGAAATGGGTCGGAAACGGGGGCCTCACCCGACGAGCCAGATCCGACTTGAAACTTGTTGATCTGGATGTGAGGCGATGCCAAAAGGATGACTGTGCTGCCTCCGACTCAAGCTTTGCAAGCTGTGGTTGACCGTCACGTTCCTGGACCAGGAGCGGCCTTTTTCTTTCCGTTTTCATCGTCTTCTTCTTCTTCCATAGAGTGTTGGTCAAACTCACTTACTCATACATGCCTGCAGTTTGAGGCGAAGTCCAGCTCTTCCTCTTTCAAGTACAATTGCACGACAGTGTAAGTTGAGGAAAGGGATTTCGGCACAAAGATTCTGGCAACAGACGGCGCTGTGCGTTGGGGTGTGCAACCTCCAACTCAAAAATAATCTGTCAACGGGGTGCTTCTAAGCCTCGACTCTCTCACTCGGCTCAGCTCCCGCGGCAGCCCCAAACTTCTGCCAGGCAGCCCACCATGCCCAGCGGCGAACCACCGATGCCCAGCCCCGGACTGCCAGCCCAGCCCTTGACGGCCAGCTAGCTTCCTGGCACAGCGGCCTTACCTTTAACCCACGCCTCCACCGGCCTCAGAAGCTAAAGTCAAAGAGAGGGTCCGAGTCACATCCGAAAGCGGGTGTGCTATAACCAAAACGCGCGTAAATTCACACCCGAAAAGCAGGTGTGACACCCGCTTTTTTTAAACTCTATCTTTAGCTTCTGAGACTCCATACCCCCTTCCCTTTTGCATCCATTGGCTACCGTTTGGATTCGTTCGCCGAAGCTAGTCCTTCCACAAGGGGTCCGTATGAGGTTGTCATTCGGATGTGCCTAGCTCGAGGCGTTGCAGAAGCATGCGCACCGGGAAGGAAGGGAAGGGTCGCAAAGCGACCGCGAGAAGACAATGATTCAAATGAGTGCAAACACCAGAAGCACGACAGGGTACGATCGAAGAGGTGGTCACCCCCAGTGGCTAATACAGGCCATCGCTACAGGGTAGGAATTCCGCAGGAAAACAGTGCCAAACGACGCTCTCCGAGCCTTGAAACGCTGAAGGGCATTTTCAGCTTCGTCAGCTGGTGATGCAGCGCCAGATTTCACGTGGAGTGTGTTGTTGTCTCTTTCTGCCTTGTCGGTGCTTTTTTCCGGTTCAGCAGCTGGTCATGCGGGACTGGTTTTCACGTGGAGTGTCTCCTTCTGCCTTGTCGGTGCACTTTTCCGGTTCAGCCAGGCAAGTCCGATGCCGGCGCCCACGCATTGTCTTCCGCTTGCGAAGCGCTTTCAGCTCCGACAACGAGCCCCTATCCTTGCCTTGTCGGTGCACTTTTCCGGTTCAGCAGCTGGTCATGCGGTACTGGTTTTCACGTGGAGCGTGCTGTTGTCTCCTTCTGCCTTGTCGGTGCACTTTTCCGCTTCAGCAGCTGGTCATGCGGTACTGGTTTTCACGTGGAGCGTGTTGTTGTCTCCTTCTGCCTTGTCGGTGCACTTTTCCGGTTCAGCCAGGCAAGTCCGATGCCGGCGCCCACGCATTGTCTTCCGCTTGCGAAGCGCTTTCAGCTCCGACAACGAGCCCCTATCCTTGCCTTGTCGGTGCACTTTTCCGGTTCAGCAGCTGGTCATGCGGTACTGGTTTTCACGTGGAGCGTGCTGTTGTCTCCTTCTGCCTTGTCGGTGCACTTTTCCGGTTCAGCCAGGCAAGTCTGGTGCCGGCGCCCACGCATTGTCTTCCGCTTTCGAAGCGCTTTCAGATCCGACAACGAGCCCTATTCTCCTTCTGCCTTGTCGGTGGTCTTTTTTTCCGCTTCGGCAGCTGGTGATGCGGCGCTGGGTTTCGCGAAGGGTAAGTTGCTGCCTTCCGGTGCAGTTGGCCCCGCTGCCGCTGCTGCCGCTGCCGCCGGGGGGTCGGCTTCGTGTGAGTCCGAGCTCTGCTCCTGAGCAGCACCGGCAGCCTTCTGCTGCTTGAACAGCTCAGCTCGTTTCTTCTTGCCCTCCTTCTTCTTGTTTCGCTTCGACGCGCGCATGGAGGTTTTTTCAGCTTCCGCCTCCTCTCGCTCCTGTGGGTGCGTGTGTTTAAAGTTCGGGGCTTTTTTGAGTGGGTAACATCTGAATCGAAGTATAGCCCGCTTGTCACTTTCACCGGTCGGCTTTGAGTTTCCGACACGCTGCTTTTGGGTCCTGTGACTCCTCTCCGAAGGGTGGGTGGGGCGGGATCCTTCGGGGGACGGATAGGAGTGGGCGCCTGTCAGCTACTCCATTTTCCTGCTTCGACTCTGAATGGAAGGGAGGAAATATAGAGGTAAGGGCAAATACAATACAAACACAAACTGATTTGTTCTTCGCTTACACCACCGTGTGTTGTTTTCTCACTCAGGACTTTTGACCTGTTGTGTTTGTGTGATTTGTCGTGTAGGGGTAGACCCGCATGACCTCACGTCCGTTCAACGCGTGGTTCGGTAGTTACAGCACTTGGGATCCCTTCTGTCTTTTTTGTCGGGCAGCATCGTCGAGTAGTTTTGAACCCTACTTATGATGCTCGGTCGATGCTTGGCTCTAATGCTGCTAATAATGAGAGGTGTGTGCACATACCCGTTTTCGCTGTTCGAACAGCCTCGCTTTGATCTCGTGCTCAGCCTCCGAATACATCTTCTCAAGACGGTTCGTTTCCTGCGTGAGTGCAAGTTCACTTAGGGATCTGGGTGTTTATAGTCTCGGGGTGGCCAATGTCGTAAAGGTTCCTTTGAGGTCGTATGTTTGTGTGGTATCGCATCTGCTGTAGTGGCAGTACGTGTACTTGTGCGTGTGTCTTTGTTGCCTATTTGCCGACCATTCGACTTATTTTTAGCGCGCGCTCTTACTTCCGCTGCGTCTTGCCATTTTCCATGGTTCCTGCGACCAGTTTTAGCAAAGTGTTGCCATACCGTTCTCCTCGCGAATCGATACTGGTGGAACGTCGAGCTTCCAGCGCCGGCGATGCTGCTGTAGCTTCTCGGATTCACCTTCATCGATTTGAGCTCCTGGTTAAGCTCCTCTTCAGCAGGCAAGCCGTGCGGCCGCTTGACGTCTCTCTCGTCCTCTGGCAGAAGCTCCATCAGCTTCTGATGCAGTTCCTCTTCTCTTGTAAGCTGCTTTGGCCGGTCTCTGCCTTCGATCAACGCCCGGTAGCTACTCGATCGGTTATGTTGCGAAGCCATGGTTGCCCCCCTTACGTGCTTACGACGGGGTGAGCGCAAGTGCCCTCCTTTACCTCTTACGGGCTGGCCTTTGCTGTTCTTTTTTTTTAGAGTGAAAGTTCGCTTGAAACTCCGGGGTTTTCGGGTGACCTTCGTCGTTATGGGAAGATACCCTTTGTGCTCTGAGTGTCGTAAGAGTGGTGGTTACACGAGGTAAAGAGGATCGGTGGGTACCTTGGTTGTTGGGCATTAGTGGTTTCGGCCATTGTCCACAGATTTTACTTACGGTAGGCCCTCCTCAGTATGGTGCCGCAGTAGGTGACTGTCTGTCTTCTTGGGGTTTTAAGAGTGTATGAGTCTGGGGCCGGAAGCTGCCGGTCAGGACGCCCGCCTCACTTTTTTCCAAATTCACATCCGGGTTTCTCCTGATCCAACCCCACTCTTTCGAGCGGAGCCGAACCAGGAGATAACCGTACAAGGCTCAAACCCTCGGAACAACAAGCACCATCCAGTGGTAGCATCACGGCACTGTCCGATCGAACAACCGTAGATACCAGGGACTAGAAACGGGCCCAGTGGCCGCTCTGGTCGCCCCGTCCTTTGTTCACCATCTTCTTCGGCACCGTCGGCAATGTTCTCACCGCAGGCGTGGTCGGCACTTTGCCCGAACTTGCTCATTCCAGAGGATATCGAGAGGCAGATGGGTTCTGCTCCGCCGAACGGCACGCTGTGTAGCATCCGAAGCAGAATACTTCTGGGGGGTGCATAGACAGGAGCGTTCGCAACAAGCATCCAATTCGGACAGCTTGAAGCTGCCTGTCCAAGTAGTCGTTTTGGAACCTTGCACCTGCGGCGGCGTTTTCATCACCTCGTCTCCACTCCCTGCTGCACGGGCTTCTTCCGTTTGCCGCTTCACTCCTCGTCTGCGCGTGGACTGCTCTGTACTCGTTGCCTTATCCGTGAGCGTGCGGCGGGTGTGTGTGTGCTTCAATACCCGGACAAAGCTCCGATGCGGCAGCGTTTGACGGGCTTTGTTACCCGCCAAGCCTGGTTCTATGCAGGCATAGCGCGTTATCATTCGGGATTCGCCAGTATGACGGGCAACAAGAAAAAAAAAAGCGGTCAAACCACGAAACCATAACTTTCCTTTTTTTTTTTTTCTTTTTTTTTGCAACAGAACGAAAGGAAAAGAAGAAAGTCATCGAACATTGCATCGGTACCTCTTCTTGCTTTTGTTTTTGCTTCGTTTTTTTTTTTTTCCGCCGATCCCCAGCCCGGTTTTATTTTTTTCTCTACGACAGCCAGGGATTATTCTAATCCCCGAAATTCGGGAAAATCATGGTTAAAAAGCCATCATCAGCTTGCGGAAAGATTTTTTTTCCACGTTGAGCGAGGTTTTTTTGATGACCTGTAATCCTGGTATGCGACCTTCGTGGGAGTGTTGCCGCTTCGCCACTTTGTTGTAGACTCCACGTGTGGGTCTTGCGGGTCCTCTACCCTCCGTGACACTGGCCTTGCAGCCACAAAAAATCTTTCACCAGAAACTCCCGTGGTTAAAAAACCTTTTTTAACCGGCCTGTTGTGAGAATACTTTTTTTTTTCGGAGAAAACCATAAGGGAAGCACTTAAGTCGGGAAAATATTTATCGGACACTGTTTCCGATAAACATTTTTTTGTTTCCGATAAATGTTTTTTTTGTTTCCGATAAATGTTTTTTTTTGTTTCCGATAAATATTTTTTTGTTTCCGATAAGTATTGATCACTTTGACAGTAGGTTCACCTACTTCGTCCCGTGGACGACCGCGACGAAGCCAAATACGATCGTTTTTCTATCTAGTTTCGGGTCGAAAGCCTCCCCAGCAAAGGCTGTTCAATTTTCAACACCAGATACGCAAACCTTTTCGAATGCAGCACACGGGTATCCATCAAGTGACATCTAACTATCTGGTTGCATTGAGCAGTATCCGGATCTGAAAGCTGAAGACTTTGTACCACTTCACCGCGACAAAGGTCACGAACCGGGTTCGGCTTACACTGCAGTTGCAGTAAAACTGCGTCTTGCGCACGAGCGCGGAAATCCGCCACCCACCATTCGGCTAGATATTGCAAGAACACAACTGCAAAGCTTACTACAAACGGATAGTGTTACAAAGGCGAACGAATCATGCGAGAACCTACGTAGGGGCCCCTCAACAGCTTTCAGAACGGCAAGTCAAGAAAAGGATAAGTTTGCACATTCTACTTCCGTCTGATCTGCATGTTCCCCAGTTCTACCCTTCGTTGATCTGTTGTGTGTATTCGCAACGACTTCATCCGGGTCCTATGCGGCCCCAATACGACAAAACTGCATGCGGTCCTGACCAGGTAACATCCTCCTACCTGAAAATGTCTAACCACGACTACGGATTTGGTGCCATCGAGGCAGCCATGGAGTGTAAGTATGCCAACGGGGCTTAGTAGTATCGGGGCTGCCGTGCATACTAGTTCCCGTAAAATATTTGTTTCCCTTGACTTGTGCCATGTCGGACGGTAGGATTTTCCGCGTCAGCCTCATTTCAATCCTGGAGACAAAAGCACTCACACAATAAAGACTAGCCCATTTCACGGGCCAAAACTGCCTTTGTTGCAGAAATCGGCAACAAAGGCAAGCGATGACAGAACAGCGCACACGAAGACGACCGGCTCTGAAGAGACCCGCGCCGCAAGCTGCGCGAGCAGAGGGTGCCAAGCAAACCAGGAAGGAAGGCGAGGAGATTCAGATGGCACAGCAGGACGCCCGCGAGGGATCACCGAGGTCGAAAGACAGAAAAGGGAAAGCAGGCGTGGCCGGCTTGAAAAGCTGCAAGCGCGGAGAAGGCACAGGTACAGAGCGGTCCACATGCAGACGAGCAGTGAAGCGGCCCACATCACAGAGGTCTATCACACTGGCTCCGGATTACTTAGGGTCCTCGCAAAATCCAATGAAATTGCTTGCCCAATGGGACTCCCCTTGGGCACATTTCGCACTGGGGACTAGTCCCCAGGAACCCGTATCAAAAATATTTATCGGAAACAAAAAAAAATATTTATCGGAAACAAAAAAATATTTATCGGAAACAAAAAAAAATATTTATCGGAAACGTTCCGATAAATATTTTCCCCACTTAAGTGCTTCGGATATGGTTTTGTCTCTTTTTTTTTTTTTTTTTTTGGTGAACCCCCAATTTTTTAACCATGCAGGATAATCCCTGACGACAGCAAGTGTCAAACGAGCCTGCCTGAAGGCAGTGTATTTTGGCAAGGGTACTCTACCGGCGGAAGTTGTTTGGGGTCGAGTCTTTTCTAGCGTTATTTGTGGATTAGAAGGTCGGTATTTTAAAGTCTCCGGTTGACCGTAGAGGCTTGGGTATGGCGGGGGGTTGAGAAAAGTAAAAGAGTGCGACTCGTTTCGGGTGTTGTGTCACTCCGTTGTGAAACCTTGTGAAGTCCCCTAACGCGTTTAGAGGGTGCTTGGGTTTGGGTAGGGTGTGGTCGTTTTCTTTTCGTCTTTCACAAAAGGTGAGACAGGCAGGGAAGTAGCTTGAAAGGGGCAAATGTTGCTGGGCTGCTGGTCTGTTATTTTTAGAGTGAAGTTTTTTTGTGTTTCCGGCAATTTCTTTTTTTTTGCTATTTCGAATCGAGATTTTGGTACCAGGGAACACGGGAGCCAAGCTTCACGTGTTCGGCGGTACTGCAGAGCCACGGGCCTACGGGTCAAGTGGCTACAGATTTCCCAAACTAAGGCATCAAGGCTTGGCGCACCTTGGGGCTTGGCGCTCGCGCTGAACACAAGCTCGTCGAGACGGTCAGCCGCAGGGCAGAGCGGACGGGGTTGTGGCACTGTGCTGCCTCCGACTCAAGCTTTGCAAGCTGTGGTTGACCGTCGCGTTCCTGCACCAGGAGCGGCGTTTTCCTTTTTTCCTTTTTTCCTGCTATTTCGAGAGAGAAAAAGAGAATTTTCGATTTTCGCGCGCATCAAACCTGACGTTTGCACGCTAGCCGTGTTCTACTTGCTGCGGAGAGAATTTTTTAGAGTGAAAGTTCGCTTGAAACTCCGGGGTTTTAAAGTCTCCGGGTGACCTGCGTCGTTATGGGAAGATATTCTTTGTCCTCTGAGTGTCGTAACACGAGGTAAGAGGATCGGTGGGTACCTTGGTCGTTGGTCATTGGTGGTTTCGGCCATTGTCCACATACGGTGATACCCATTGCATCCCCCCCCCCCTGGTTTCGGCGGAAGAAAGATTCCAGGTACGTGTGTGCGGGTGGGTATAGCGTAGGGACGTACGTGATTGTGCGCGTGACCGTCTTGGGGTGCGTGGAAAGGAATGCGTAGTTTTGTTTGTATTCTTTTACTTGTTAGTTGTCGACAACTCTTTTTGTATTGAGGTGTCATTCAGATGTAAATCCAAAGCCGCCCACGTCAAATTTTGTTAAGCATTGAGTTCTTTTAAGTACATGAACCACATGGATTAGCATGCACTGTTGTTAAGCAGCGGCTGCCAAAACTTGCCGTGACACCTATGATCAAAGTAAATGAGGAAAACGAGGAAGACAGAGAAGGAGATGAGGTAGAGAAGACAGGGGTACGCGGTCTTTCCGCCCTATGCGATGGCGAGCCGTGGGCTAGAAAAAAACGGGGTGAGGTTAACGTCTGCCCCTCTACATATGAGTGAGTCGGTTACGGACCCGTCTTAACGTGGCGCTCCTCTTAGCGAGTTGTCCACGCATGGGTCCCTTCTATCATACATGCAACCCCCGACAAATTTGACAGGGAAAATCGGGGGAAATCGGGGGTCTGATGGCTCACGGCACTACAGTGAAACCCCCCCCGCCCCCCCCCCGATTTCCCCCGATTTTCAAAATCGGGGGGTTTTTTTTAGCCCCCGATTTTCCCCACAGATTTTTGGTCGGGGGCTACATGTATGTTCGCTATTTTACGGTGGGGGCCTGGCGTCTCCTACGATCCCGGGTAGCGCATGAGGCTGCACAGCACCTCTTTTCACTTTCGCAGCGTGGTTCGGCAGTGTTCGGCTAAGTGGGCGGGTGTGTGTGTGTGTGTTAAGTGCAGGGCTTTGAGTGAGAACGGCTGAGTCGAAGTACGCCCACTTGTCACTCGACCGAACTGCACGATGCCAGGGTGTCTGGCAAGATCTTAATGCACGATAGGGACGTGGACGGACTCCCGTTTGTTTCCGCTGCCAGGGAAATGACCTGACGATTACGCGGCGAATATATGCTCGACAACGCAGATGGGCCGCGAAGTCTGCGATGCAGATTATCGCCACAGATTCTTAGCATTTTAGCGTTTATTTTGGTTAAAAGGTTCGGTGTTTCGGGTCTCCGGTTGACCATTGAGGCTGGAGGTTTGGATGTAGACATTGCACACGTTGACTACTATGGCTAGCCAAGTTTGTGGCCGATGTGACCGACACCATTGTGTTGTGTAAGTTCGCTTAGAGATCCGGGGTTTTAAAGTCTCTGGGCGACCAATTGTCGCAATTGTCGCATTCTAATCAAACGACAACGTTTGATGGGGTGGATTGGCTCAGCGGGAAGAGAATTCCATCCCTTAACAGAGTGCTTGGCATGCTCCGTCATCCGCGCTGAAACCAGTGAAATGCACTTAGCAACTCGTTTGCAAATTCTTACCAGGAATTGTAATGCAAAATAGGGACTAGTCCCAATTGGGCACATTTCCAACGGGGACTTGTCCCCTGAGGCACTTTTCCCTACAAAAATAGACAGGCGCTTCGTTTTGTTTGTGCGTGCCAGGTGATCGTTTTCCCACTTGTATTTACCCTGTGTATATTCAGGTAAGGAATTCTGATCAACCACCAAAACACGCTGTCTACGTCTTTTTAGCCTGCACAATACATTGAAGAGCAACCCGCAAGATTGTTAGTACTAAGAAAGACGCCTTCAGGGACGGGGGTCATTATATGTACGTCGGAAAAGGCAGAACCGGAGTTGGAGTGCGGACTGCACCTACGGAGTGAAAGACACGTCAATTCATGCTTGCTGCTGTGAATAGACTTGCTACTTTCCAACGAGTCCCTAGGTCCCCCGAAGTGGAGGCTTACCACGCCTGCGCACGATCCACAGTTTCCTCCAGAAGGCTTTGCGCTCTGGACAGCCTCCATCCCCTGCCATCCGTAAGGGGCCAAAAGATGAAATTCCTATTTGCTTTTCTGTCGTGTTGCACTCAGATAATCCGCGGAAAAGAAATGCGGCGGCTGGCTCATTCTGGGCGACCAGACACGTGACAAAAACTGTTGGTTTTTAGACTGTTTTGTTTTTTTCAAGAAAAACAGGTAATCTCCAACACAACAGGTACCAGGGAATGCCTGCTACACGGGAGCCAAGCTTCACGTGTGCAGAGCCACAGGCCTACGACGTCCAGCGGCTACCGATTTCCCAAACTAAAGCAGCAAGGCGTGGCGCACCTTGGGGCTTGGCGCTCGCGCTGAACACAAGCTCGTCGAGACGGTCAGCCGCAGGGCAGAGCGGACGGGGTTGTGGCACTGTGCTGCCTCCGACTCAAGCTTTGCAAGCTGTGGTTGACCGCCACGTTCCTGGACCAGGAGCGGACTGTATCTAGCTTATCAAGAAAAACAGTGCTCGCGGTCCCACGGCCCAGTACAGTAGTTAAATTCTAGACTGTTTCTTGTAGTAAGCGGTCGGTTTTTTGAAGTCTCCGTTTGACTTGTGAGGCGGGGGGGGAAGGGGGGGGCTTCCTTTTGTACTGTTAGAGCAGGGTCTGGGCAGTGTGTCTTCATTCCTTTTCGTACTTTGTGTCGTTTTTACTTTACTGTTTACTGTCACATGTGGTTGCGCATCCGTGGAACTTCGTTTTTTAGCGTATGTGACCGACATCAGGTCCACTGCTTTGTGCAAGTGGTCCTGGGCCCCCCACGTCCTACACGTTGAGCATTGAGTTCTTTGAGGTGCAAGTGCCATCAAGGCAGGCGAGCACTGGTTGGTCGTTGAGCAGGGGTTGCCGTGTAAATTCTCTTCGAGAGGCTCGTGGCAATGTAACCTATGTTTTATGACAGACTCCCATTCTCCCAAACAGGGGTTCCTGCCAACTGGTTTCACTTCCTTTAGTACAGCAGTAGTAGTAGTTTCAGCTTAGTGTGAGTTTGATCAAAGTAACACACCCTTACAAAGACCAGCCACAGTCAACGCCGCGTGGGTGCCGGCTTTTGATACTCAACATGTTTCAAACCCCCGATTGCGCGTAACCTGGAAGCACCCAGAGGGTGCCGGTGGTACAAAGGTGCAGTTGCCCGCATCCATCCGGCATGTATCCTGGGCAGAGATACCCTGCAAGCGCTGCGAGGGCTCGAGGTGTCGGCAGGAGAGTACACGAAGGCAGAACACGGAAAGGTACAAGCAGAGCGCAGGGAAGACGGGGAGAGACTAGGAAAATTCGATTTCAAAAAGTGGTACCCATCGGACGAGGAAAGGGGGCGACTGGCCCAGAAGTGGTTCACCTTAGCGGAACAGGAGAACCAGGCGGGACGAGGAGGGAGGAGCTCGAAGAGGAACACCGCCCAGGGCAAGGAAGTGTCACGAGGTGCGCCGGAGGCAGAGGGCGCGAACCAGGATACGAAGGCGGAACAGCGCGCACGAGGACGACCGGCTCTGAAGAGGCCCGCGCCGCAAGCGACGCGGGCAGCACGGAGTGCCAAGCAACGTAAGAAGGAAGACGAGGAGATCCAGACAGCACAGCAGGACGCCCGAGCTGAGGCGGCCGACGGACCACAGAGGCGAAAGGCAGAACAGGAAAGGCAGGCGCGGTCGGTACGAGAAGCGGCAATCGCGGATAAGGCAACGAGTACAGAGCAGCCGTCGCGCAGAAAAGCAGTAAAGCGACCCGCGTCGCAGGTGGCACAAAACGTAGGAGCCCGTGCGGCAGGGAGTGGAGACGAGGTGATGCAAGACGAAGGGGAAGCGCGAAGCCCCCAGCCCGGACGGACCAACAAGACGCAGGACCAGGCGACCAAAAGAAGGAGGGGGACGCGACCCAGAGACCCGGGCTAAGTAGCTTGGAACTAGTGTGATGGACCTTTCTTCGGAGGGGCTCACGCACTCAAAGATCGACTTATACGCATCCATCCGGCAATCAGCTCGCATCGGGGAGGTGACGCGACCCACCTGGACAAGGTGTCCTGCTGCCCCTAGTAGTAGTTTGAACTGAACAAGCGGCAACAACACCTGTGATAATAGACTGCGCCAAGTCGTTACCGACTTGTGCCCCTATCCTATGACTGCCCTGGGAGGTCTGCTTGGCTGCCTTCGGGTTGCGTTTCCGCGTTGGTGCTGTTGCTTCGCTTTAGCGACTTGTGCCTCTAGTGGTAGGTTCTAGTTGCGGGAACAAAGCTGGACGAAGAACGGAGCAATCGCTCCGAACAAACAATGTGTCTCCCGACGAGGGTCCTCCCCCCCTTCCCTCAGGGCTTTCCCACCCATTTTCCCGTGTTCAAGATCGCGTTCATTTCTCAAACCCCGATGTTATACAAGGGGAGCGAATACGATCTTAGACACGGGGGGGGGGGAGGTAGGCGCAAGGCAGTAGATTCCTGTAGGCAGGTCTTCTCTACCGTCGGGAGTTGGTTGGCTTTTCCTCTTTTTGGGGGGGGGGGGGGAAATGTTTTGGGGGGGGTGTCGTAGTTATTGGTGCTGGTTTTGAGGGATAAGGAGAAGGTAAGAAGTCTTTTTGCGGTGGCCTCCGCTGGTATGGTAGTCTGTGCTACCTCCATTATTTTACACTCGTTCTCTTCTCTACCCATACTCTCTCACTCTTTTACTCTCTTTGACTAGCCAAAAAGACTCCTGCGGCCGACACCACGAACATATTCGCAATGAATATGTTGTTGGTGATTCTTTTTTGTTTTTGTTTTTTTTTTTTTGGGGGGGGGGGGGGGGTGTGTTGCATTGGCTTAGCATCGGGGAAATGGAGCTACTTCCCCAACACTCACGCCACTGGATTGAGTTCAACCAGTGTTTTTGTGTTCGTGGTTTTTTTTTTTTTTTTTTTTTTTTTCCCGACGACAACTAGTGTCAGCCGAAGGCAGTTGATTCCTTTAGGCAAGATTTCTCTACCGGCGGAAGTTGTTTGGGTTAACGTCTTTTTTTTTTTTTTTTTTTTCCCGACGACAACTAGTGTCAGACTAGCCTACCCGAAGGCAGTTGATTTCTTTAGGCGAGGTTTCTCTACCGGCGGAAGTTGTTTGGGTTAGCGTTTTTTTTTTTTTTCTCCTTCCGTTGATATCGTTAGTCATTCACTCTCCCTTTTCCCTACCGCTCCGATCCCTTCTCTTTCCACTTCTTCCTCTTCCGTTGCCCCCCACACAAGACGCAGTGCTGATTTACTCGAGATATCTCAAAACTAGCGAGGACCACCGTGCCGCTAACGGGTCGTCGCACAGGACCTTCACGCGTTTCGCCACGTGCCGGATCGTGTCTCTTCGTTTCTTTGCAAAGTCCGCGAGCAGTCCCTTCAGTTGTGGCGGGTCGGTGGGGTATGCGTGACGGATGTCGGACACTTCGTTGTGCGTCGCATCATCTGCGAGCAGGACGTGTTGCGCGTTGGCCAGCGCCGCGCACCGCTTGCAGGCGATCCGGGTGGCTCGCGGCATCACCGCTTTTTTTTTTTTTTTTTTTGTTCCGCGGGGCTTAGGTACCAGGGAAAGCCTACTACACGGGAGCCAAGCTTCACGTGTTCGGCGGTACTGCAGAGCCACGGGCCTACGGGTCAAGTGGCTACCGATTTCCCAAACTAAAGCATCAAGGCTTGGCGCACCTTGGGGCTTGGCGCTTGCGCTGAACACAAGCTCGTCGAGACGGTCAGCCGCAGGGCAGAGCGGACGGGGTTGTGGCACTGTGCTGCCTCCGACTCAAGCTTTGCAAGCTGTGGTTGACCGTCACGTTCCTGGACCAGGAGCGGCCATTTTTCTCTTCTTTCTCTGTTCCGCGGGGAAGCGCCCGTGTTTCCCTTTCCACTCTCCGCGCCTAAGGCGGCCACCTCAAAGGCAGACGTCTCTAAATACTCGGCCGTTCCGGTGCACGTTTTGACGGAGGCTCGAGGGTGGGAGGGGATTGCAAGAACGTGCTTGGAATTGGATCTGTTCAAGTCGGCGCGCGGGGGAAAACCTTAGTTTCATGTTTAGGCAGAGCGCTCTGCCTCTCACGCATGGGGGGGGGGGGCAAAAGAACTGCAAAATAATGCGTCTTTATTACTCTGTTTTCCCCCGACGACAGCAAGTGTCAGACTAGCCCTCCCGGAAGGCAGTTGATTTCGTTTGGCAGGTTCACTCTACCGGCGGAAGTTGTTTGGGTCAGCGATATTTTTAGAGTGAAAGTTCGCTTGGAACTCCGGGGTTTTAAAGTCTCCGTGTGAAATTCGTCGTTAAGGGAAGATATTATTTGTGCTCTGAGTGTCGTAAGGGTGGTGGTTACACGAGGTAAGAGGATCGGTGGGTACCTTGGTTGTTGGTCATTGGTGGTTTCGGCCATTGTCCACATACCTTACTTACGGTAGGCCCTCCTCAGTATGGTGCCGCAGTAGGTGACTGTCTGTCTTCTTGGTACCGTCTGACCGTCTCTTTTCGTGTATTTGTGGTGCTGCTTATGGTTTGCGCAGGCTGATTATTTTTGTGCGGTCGACGACAGACGTCGTTCTTGTTGTGGGAAACCAGTGTTCGCTTTGAGGCCGATAGCCCTGGTCCTATTTGAAACTTTGTCTCTGGGCAGGTTTGGCTATTTAACTTAGAACTGTTCTTTGTCGGGCAGCATCGTCGAGCATTTCCTTTCAAGCCAGCCTACTAGCTTGGGGGGGGTCAGCTGGTCGCCAGACCAGAGTTGGTCTGGAAACTGGTCTGGATCAAAAAAAAAAAAAAAAATCTCAGCTATTATTATTTTCCCTGAGGAACCGGCTACCCACAGTGTACTACACACTGTGTACTACAGTGTGTACAGGGTACCACAGTGTACTACCACCTTGCACCACGGGGTACCACAGTGACCACAGTGTACTACCACCGTGTTCAACCACCGGGTGCCACAGTGTGGCACCAATGCGGAGAAGCACATCGACCAACATGTTTGCGCTGCTACACACTGCAACCGCTACCGCTCTTTCTGAAGACAATGAGGCGGCGAGAGAAGTGTCTGAGCACATGCAGAAGAAGGAACCGATGTTCGCGTTGTTTCTTTACGAGGTCACCCTCCCAGTTGTTGCGCACTTCTCGTCAGCTCTGCAGAAGGCTTCGTCGTTCTTCGCGCAAGTTGTGTCTCCGAAGGGGCACTACAAGAAAAAGATCTTGGACATCGCCAATGAACCAAAGCAGTATACGAAGTACTTCAACTGCCACATGGTCCTCAACGCAGCAACAACAGGCATCTTTTAGCAACCGTGGGCGACACACGAAGAGCTGACGACGTGGCACCACAGCGTTGCAGTGCCATACCTCAAGGCTCTGGCAAAGGCCTTCGATGAAGAGTTGGGAACGTCAGCTTGCCTGCAGGCGTTCTCGCTCTACGATCCCAAGGGCCCAACATTCGCCAACGGGAAGATCGACTTGGTTGCTGCCAAAAAGGAGCTGGGGCACATTCTCGCCCACTGCTCCGGGCCGCATACTTCCAAGAACTGTTCGGAAGAAAAAACTGACATAGTCGCTAGTGGCCCCTTTCTTTCCGAGAACCGTCGGACTGCTCTGCTCCACGAACTCGAGCCGTTCTGCGCGGAGATCGTGCGGCAGCAATGGGCGTCATTGGAAGACGTCATGCTGGGGCTGCTGAAGTCATCGAACCTTTCGACGGCATTTCCAGAGACAAACAATCTGTTTGCCATTGCTGTTGTCCTGCCAATGGGGACAGCATCGGTCGAGCGTGTCTTTTCAAACATGAAAAGGGTGCTGACAAAAGCCAGGAAGAGGCTTCACGAGCAGACGCTGACCGACGTGCCGTATGAACGTGGCAGCGGCATCCTGAGGAGCGCTATGGAGGCGTAACTCAATGCGTGGATTGCGAGCCCAAGAACGCTGAACTTCGCCACGTGGCCGGAGTATGAAAAACGTGCGTCGACAAAGTGGGGGTCATGCGCAAAAATATGATGACTAACCCAAGGCTGCTGCAATCGGCCCTTCACTGACGCTGTTGTTGGCCCGCTCGTCCCTTTGTTTCCCGTAGCAGGCGTATGACTTTCTTCGTTCTCATGTCCACCATCCCACCGCTATCCGGTACGACTTCGCTCTGCAGGCATTCGTTGCCGAACGGGGGTGGCTGCCCTCCTGCAACACCCCCTGTGCACAAAATTTGGATACAGACCAGTTTACCAGTTCTGGGCTCGGGGGTCGAGGTCAGAGCTAGTATGCTGTTTCAAGCTGGCGCTTATGTAAAAAAAAAAAATACTAATAAAATCCTCACTCCTATGCTTGTGTCTGTCACTCTCGTCCTCCGCTCCTGCTCTGCTTGCCGCGCGCCGTATAGTTGGAGTAAAAAGTGAAGCCAGAAAGCTGCTAATCTTGCTGCTGACCATGAAGTGGTGCCACGGGAACTCCGAAGAAAAATGAAGCATGTGGGAAGGGAGGGAGGGGAAGCAAGCTACTTTGTTTCTCTGGACGGATTGGGAGCGGCAAACCTGTCGTTCGGATTATTATTAGTCTTCAAAGAAACAAGTTTCTTTCCTACAAAAAAAAAAAATCGCAGTGCGGTTTTTGGGTTGTGTTGGAAAGCTCCGGCGGACCCCACATGGGAGACCACCTTGGAGGGCAACTGAGCTGTGGGGCCGGTCTGACAGCCGTATATGACTGACTTTCGACCCCTCCCCCAGAGACCGTGCTAGTTCCGAGTTTGATTGAAGTCCCCAGGACCACCTGACCCTACTCTATACTAGCACTTTCGCTGTAAGGTAGGTTCAAAGAAGGAGACAGAAGGGGAGGAATGTAACGAAAGACTGGCCCGCGTTTGGTACCCTGGTGTGGCACCGAACGTGGGCCAATTTTTTTAAGCACGGGAAGGCGGTCACTGCGAACGCATTGGCGAAACGGGTTTCTACACAGACACCTTGTTTGATAGCAGCCCACGGTGCAAGGCGGGGAAACGGGAGCAGTAACTGGGCTGCCAAGTCGCCTTTCATCGCCGATACATCTCGACTGGGGGCTACGGCATGGCTCTACACGATATCGGACGTCTTCCGACGGAGTTGTCGTCGCCAACGCAGGAAATCAAGCGGCCCTGTACAGAACTGGCGTGTACATGGTTGCGGATGGATTGTGATAGACTCTAATTGTTGAGGTTACAATGCAGAATATCTGTACTGGAATTGCCTGTAGCAGCAAATAGTAGGCTACTACGATGGTCCGTGCTAGCCTGTGGTAGACTGCTGGTACGTTGAGGTTACAATGCAGAATATCTGTAGCGACGGCCTGCATTAGCCACTGGATGACTGCTGGTAGACAACAGCAGGCAGTTTGCTGCACTTCCAGGAAATAGGGGTCGACTGGCTCAGTGTACATGCGTTTTCCAGGTTGGCAATGCGGCAACCCTGTTCAACTCGGAGGCGCGGCCCGGTGCATAGTTCGACAAGCTACACGGTGAACTCCAGCAACTTTTGCTCGAGCTAAAGTCCGGCCTCAAGTGCGGGTGTGACCACACCCGGAAATAGGGTGTGCACACTCTATTGCACGGTGAACACCAGCAACTTTTGCTCGAGCTCAAGTCCGGCCTCAAGTGCGGGGTGTGACCACACCCGGAAATAGGGTGTGCACACTCTATTGCACGGTGAACACCAGCAACTTTTGCTCGAGCTCAAGTCCGGCCTCAAGTGCGGGGTGTGACCACACCCGGAAATAGGGTGTGCACACTTTATTGCAGCAACTTTTGCTCGAGCTAAAGTCCGGCCTCAAGTGCGGGTGTGACCACACCCGGAAATAGGGTGTGCACACTCTATTGCACGGTGAACTCCAGCAACTTTTGCTCGAGCTCAAAGTCCGGCCTCAAGTGCGGGTGTGACCACACCCGGAAATAGGGTGTGCACACTCTATTGCACGGTGAACACCAGCAACTTTTGCTCGAGCTCAAGTCCGGCCTCAAGTGCGGGGTGTGACCACACCCGGAAATAGGGTGTGCAC
The DNA here is from genome assembly GCA_030068145.1 of Diplonema papillatum. NCBI lineage: Eukaryota > Euglenozoa > Diplonemea > Diplonemida > Diplonemidae > Diplonema > Diplonema papillatum. The sequence goes on from JAPJBO010000303.1 coordinate 211,392, forward strand.
ACTTTATTGCAGCAACTTTTGCTCAAGCTAAAGTCCGGCCTCAAGTGCGGGTGTGACCACACCCGGAAATAGGGTGTGCACACTCTATTGCACGGTGAACACCAGCAACTTTTGCTCGAGCTCAAGTCCGGCCTCAAGTGCGGGTGTGACCACACCCGGAAATAGGGTGTGCACACTCTATTGCACGGTGAACACCAGCAACTTTTGCTCGAGCTCAAGTCCGGCCTCAAGTGCGGGTGTGACCACACCCGGAAATAGGGTGTGCACACTCTATTGCACGGTGAACTCCAGCAACTTTTGCTCGAGCTAAAGTCCGGCCTCAAGTGCGGGTGTGACCACACCCGGAAATAGGGTGTGCACACTCTATTGCACGGTGAACTCCAGCAACTTTTGCTCGAGCTCAAGTCCGGCCTCAAGTGCGGGTGTGACCACACCCGGAAATAGGGTGTGCACACTCTATTGCACGGTGAACACCAGCAACTTTTGCTCGAGCTCAAGTCCGGCCTCAAGTGCGGGGTGTGACCACACCCGGAAATAGGGTGTGCACACTCTATTGCAGCAACTTTTGCTCGAGCTAAAGTCCGGCCTCAAGTGCGGGTGTGACCACACCCGGAAATAGGGTGTGCACACTCTATTGCACGGTGAACTCCAGCAACTTTTGCTCGAGCTCAAGTCCGGCCTCAAGTGCGGGTGTGACCACACCCGGAAATAGGGTGTGCACACTCTATTGCACGGTGAACACCAGCAACTTTTGCTCGAGCTCAAGTCCGGCCTCAAGTGCGGGTGTGACCACACCCGGAAATAGGGTGTGCACACTCTATTGCACGGTGAACACCAGCAACTTTTGCTCGAGCTCAAGTCCGGCCTCAAGTGCGGGGTGTGACCACACCCGGAAATAGGGTGTGCACACTTTATTGCAGCAACTTTTGCTCAAGCTAAAGTCCGGCCTCAAGTGCGGGTGTGACCACACCCGGAAATAGGGTGTGCACACTCTATTGCACGGTGAACTCCAGCAACTTTTGCTCGAGCTCAAGTCCGGCCTCAAGTGCGGGTGTGACCACACCCGGAAATAGGGTGTGCACACTCTATTGCACGGTGAACACCAGCAACTTTTGCTCGAGCTCAAGTCCGGCCTCAAGTGCGGGGTATGACCACACCCGGAAATAGGGTGTGCACACTCTATTGCAGCAACTTTTGCTCGAGCTAAAGTCCGGCCTCAAGTGCGGGTGTGACCACACCCGGAAATAGGTTCTATTGCACGGTGAACTCCAGCAACTTTTGCTCAAGCTCAAGTCCGGCCTCAAGTGCGGGGTGTGACCACACCCGGAAATAGGGTGTGCACACTCTATTGCACGGTGAACTCCAGCAACTTTTGCTCGAGCTAAAGTCCGGCCTCAAGTGCACACCCGGAAATAGGGTGTGCACACTCTATTGTACACCCCCATATTTCCGGGTGTGGCACACCCGCTTTTGGAAAGTCTGGTTTCACTCGAGCAAAAGTTGCTGGAGTTCACCAGGCTTTTACGTGTTGTTATCTGCAGATGCTTTGAGCTATGTTTGTGTCTAGGTTTTCAGACGTCCTCTCAGGTTTAGTGCGCAAATGGTAACCGCCGAGGCTGGCGAAAACAAAACGACTACAAAAAAGTCGGCATATCATGTTTCCTCCCTTCTCGAAGACAAGTGTCAAACTGGCCCATTGAAAATACTCGACGTAGCTGCTTTGACTCCGAATGGAAGGGAGGAAATATAGCGGTAGAGGGGGGCAAATACAATACAAACACAATCTGATTTGTTCTTCGCTTACACCGCCGTGTGTTGTCCACCGTGTGTTGTTTTCTCACTCAGGTCTTTGACCTTGTGTTTGTGTGATTTGTCGTGTAGGGGTTGACTCGCACGACATCACGTCCGTTCAACACGTGGTTCGGTAGTTACAGCACTTGGGATCCCTTCGGGTCTTTGTCTGGCAGTTTCTAGAGTTAAAGTTTTTGTCGAGCATTTCCTTCCAAGCTGGCGCTTATGTAAAACAAATGGGGGATGCTGTGGTACATGCTCATTTTTACCCCCTGACGACAGCAAGTGTCAGACCAGCCCATCCGCACGCATTGTGCTTTTTTTTGCCGTTTATTGTATAGACATTTCCTACAAAACACACGGGGTTGCTGACGATCGATAACAAAGCAAGGCAGGGAAAAAGACAGGGGCGGATTGTTTGTGCGTGCTGATTGATTGATTCCCACTTGTTTCTACCCCTGTTTGTTCGGGTGCAGGAATTTGGATCAAGAAAAGCACGCTTTTGCCATCTTCTTAGCCCGCGCAGTGCGTTGTATGGCAACCCGCTAGATTGGAAGTGCTAACGGATAGTTGAGCGGCAGCGTGCACTAGTAAGATCAGTTTGAACTTGGTATGCAGCAACAATCTGTGACGATGCGTTGTATGGCAACCCGCTAAAGATTGGAAGTGCAAACGGATAGTTGAGCGGCAGCGTGCACTAGTAAGATCAGTTTGAACTTGATATGCAGCAACAATCTGTGACGATATTAACCCCCTCGGCATATATTGGTGCACGGTGCACTGGTCATTTGAAAAGCAGCGTCATGACTAGTAATGCTACTACTGAAAAGCGTTTACTACTGCAGTAGCAGGGCTTACGCAGCTCTTTTGTCTTGGAGCTAAATACCTGCTGAAAATCAGTACGTAGGGTCAGGCAAAAAAGAAATAGAGCATAGGGGGCTCACCTGCCAGTGTTGCATGGCTTTGCCTCTGCCTCCTCTCCGGTCTCAACCTTCCAGTGTCGCGGTGGTAAGCAACAGCAGGATCTGCCGACCGGAAGGTACTGCGGTTGATTCCCCAGATGAATCTGCAGAAAAGATACTACGTTGACAAAGTACTGATTTCAGCACGTGTACAAAAAGAAAGTAAGAAAATTAACGTGCTGGAATCAGAACGTTCAGCATGCTGAACGTAAGGCCTGTGCAGTAGTAAGTATGATGACTGCAGTAGTCATTCTTACTAAAGATTTTTACTGTTTCTTACTAGTGACTACTGCGAAGGAATACAAGGCTGGGGCAAAATACTCGGCGTAGCTGCTTTGACTCCGAATGGAAGGGAGGAATACAGAGGGATACTATACAAACACAATCTGATTTGTTCTCCGCTTACACCTGCTTCACTTCATCCCGTTTGTTCTTCGCTTACACTACCGTGTGTTGCTTTCTCACTCAGGACCTTTGACCTGTTGTGTTTTGTCGTGTTGGGGTAGACCCGCATGACCTCACGTCCGTTCAACACGTGGTTCGGTAGTTACAGCACTTGGGATCCCTTCTGTTCTTTGTCAGGCAGCATCGTCGAGCATTTCCTTTCAAGCTGGCGCATATGTTATAAACCTCTCTGGGGGGGTTTCCTGTATTAGCACTTTTTCAGAGTGAAAGTTCGCTTGAAACACCGGGGGTTTTCGTTGGCTTCGTTTTCTCTTTCATGTGCAACCGTTCCGGAAATGTTCCCGTCAGAACAGATGTAAAATACTCGACGTAGCTGCTTCGACTCCGAATGGAAGGGGGGAAATATAGAGGTAAGGGGCAAATACAATACAAACACAATCTGATTTGTTCTTCGCTTACACCACCGTGTGTTGTTTTCTCACTCAGGATTTTTTGACCTGTTGTGTTTGTGTGATTTGTCGTGTAGGGGTAGACCCGCATGACCTCACGTCCGTTCAACACGTGGTTCGGTAGTTACAGCACTTTGGATCCCTTCTGTTCTTTGTCGGGCAGCATCGTCGAGCATTTCCTTTCAAGCTGGCGCTTCTGTAACAAAAAAAAAAACGCCTGCATTTCGGGTGTGGATTTACACCGAGCCGGTCCGTCCCTTCTTGATAGACCGAAGAATACAGCACCGGGCAATTCGACGCAGCTCTAGGGACTAAGGATGGGACCTGATAGACCGTGGTGGACCGTGATGCACTGTGATAAACAGCGGCAGGCACTTCGATGCAGTTTCAAGGGACGGACCGGCTCAATTTTCACGCGTTTTGGCTACCGCACACCTGTGACTCGGGCACACCCTCTTTAACTCCAGCTTCTGAGGCGGAGATCCGCGCGCGGTATTGTCGTCTCCTTCACTCGCTGTTGAAAGGGTGACGAGTACGGATGGACGGATGCAAGTTTTAATTCGGTGCTGTTCCCCTTTTTTTTTTTCTTTCTTTCTTTTTTGCGGTTCGTTAATCGTCCAAAAGTATTAATAGAGCATTTTTTGAGGCTTAAAAAAACGAGCAAATTTCGTGCCTCCGGTTTGAGACTGGGAGTCGAATAGTGCGGGGCGGGGGATGGGGGGTTGAGAAGAAAGGAGGAGGGGGGATGTTGCTCGTGTTATGCATCCTCTGCCGCGCTTGGGGGGGGGGGGGGTGCCTACCCTTTAACGCCAGCTTCTGAGGCTGGACTCCACCGTGTTGGCACCCAAAGCATTGAGTTCTGTAAAGTGCAAGTGCCATGAAGGCAGGCGAGCACCACTGCAGGCACCCAAAGCATTGAGCTCTGTATAGTGCAAGTGCCATGAAGGCAGGCGAGCACCACTGCAGGCACCCAAAGCATTGAGTTCTGTAAAGTGCAAGTGCCATGAAGGCAGGCGAACACCACTGTAGGCACCCTAAGCAGTGGAGCTGGAGCCACCGGAAAGCGGGGCTCTCCGCTGGGAAGGACGGTTGTTTGTGTCTTGCCGTGTAGGGATAGATCCGCATGACCTCACGTCCGCACGACACGTGGTTCGGTAGTTACAGCACTTGGAATCCCTTCGGTTCTTTGTCTGGCGGCATGGCGCTTATGTGAAAAGAAAACGTAAATGCGTTGGGGCGGCGGGGGCCCAGGAAGAGGAGGGGGTGTTTAATTCGATGCTTTGTGGGCCAAAAATGACCGACCGGTCAATTCTCAGCGATGGATTTTTTTAGTCATAAATGACCGGCTTTTCTTAGCGCGAGCACTGGAACCAGCACCCCGAGGTACCAGGGAAAGCCTGCTACACGGGAGCCAAGCTTCACGTGTTCGGCGGTACTGCAGAGCCACGGGCCTACGGGTCAAGTGGCTACCGATTTCCCAAACTAAAGCATCAAGGCGTGGCGCACCTTGGGGCTTGGCGCTTGCGCTGAACACAAGCTCGTGGTCAGCCGCAGGGCGGGTTGTGGCACGTCCTGCCTCCGACTCAAGCCTTGCAAGCTGTGGTTGACCGTCACACTCCTGGACCCGGACCGGCCTTTTTCTTCTTCCCGACGACAACTAGTGTCAGACTAGCCTACCCGAAGGCAGTTGATTTATTTAGACAAGTTTACTATACCGGCGGAAGTTGTTTGGGTTCGTCGTTTTTTTTTTCTTTTTTTTTTTTTTTGTTTTCCAGGTACCAGGGAAAGCCTGCTACACGGGAGTCAGGCTTCACGTGTTCGGCGGTACTGCAGAGTCACGGGCCTACAGATTTGGCGTCTTTCTTTCGGCCTTTTGTGCTTTGTGGGGTTCAGCTTCGTGTGGTGTGTGTGACAGTGGGAAGATTTTGCGCTGTAAGTGCGCGCAAACAAAGGAAGCGCCAGATCCGTTTTTTCTTTGCTTTTTTTTTTGCCGCAAGTGTTTCGTTCCTTTTTCGCGTGTAAAAACTACGATACGGGATTCCTTTACGGACAGAGGTTGGGTCGAATAGAGGCTTGGAGGAAGACATGGGCCAACTCAACAGGTTTACGTACAAATTCAAATTCAACCCAATGGAGAAGCTGCTGCGCTTTGGGTGAAAGATCCTAGCAAACGCATGATTGAGCCGGCCCACCCCCTGCTGATGGACGGCTGGTGGACTGTGGTAGACAGCTGCACGCAATTCGATGCGGATCCAGGGGAATTGCAATAATGTGCTTGGTATGGACGTGTGCTCAACGCCCGCACTGGTTCCGTCTGCGCCGCGTTTCGGTCCTTTAAGCCGCGGACACATTAGGCGGACCAAAAGGGGGCGGCCTACGAGTGGGTCGCCTCCTTGCCGGAGCCATCGTTGGATGACCCCTTCGCTCGTTTCTTCGCGTTTGCGTCGGTTCGCGCGCCGGGCGGACGCAGCCGGGGGTTGCGTTGCATTGGCATGAGTCCTTTGTGTCTTTTAAACAAATCTCCTCGTTCGACTGCTGGAGTCCGCAAGTACAGGTATTTGCTGCACATCAAGTTCTACCTACCCCGACCTCCTAAGAATCTAAACAGTAGCCACCTGTGAGAAAGCTGAACCGTCCGCGAGGACCCTCTGATCATATCAGTTGCCGCTTGGACTAGACCGCGTTCAGATTTCGGGCGGTCAACAAAACGAATAGTTGGGGGACCTAATGCGGCAAGGTATCTTTCTCAATCAATAGACAAGAAGCCTCCTATTGACGAGCAAACTGCCATTTCTGGTCCTGCTGCCCTCTACGTTGTTTTTTTTTTTTTTTTTTTTTTTTTGAATAAGCACGGTTAAAGCACCTGCTTTGTAGGAAATGCTTGAGGAGACTGCCAGTTGCGATAGATCAAAGGAGGTAAATGTGCTGTAGCCCACACGAAAGACAGGTAAATCTGGGTTTAGTGGCGGGCGTAAGCGTTCAACAAAAAAGACCCACTTTGTAGTTGTATTGTTTTCTCCCCCTCTAGCCTCCTTCGAAATGGGCACAAGGAGTATTTCCCCCTGTCCCATCTGAAGTTTTAGTTAGCTTGGTTGACGCCGGGAGAGATCCCAGGAGAGAAGATTCCTGCAACAGACACGCCCCCACTGGACCCGTGGCACACCAACCAGACTTCCGGGCGGGTTGCGCACAAATAAACTACTAGTCTAAACGGTGGAGTCCAGCCCCAGAAGCTGAAGGTAAAGATGGAGTTCAGCGGGTGTGCTAAAGGGGGGGGGGGGGGGGGCAGTGCTGATACTAAGCCTGAGACCCAAAACGAAGTTGCTAACCCTGGGTGGGGTCGGGGGGTCGAATAGTATACCATATGTTATAACAGTTATTTGAGCCTGCTACTGTTCGGCTTCCCGGAACTTTTTTATTAGAGTGAAAGTTCACACACAAATCGAGTAATAACACAGGTGTTTATTGTTCGACCCCCCCACCCCCCCCCCCCTTTAGCACACAGGCTTTTCGGGTGTGACTTGGGCACACCCTCTTTAACTCCAGCTTCTGATGCTGGACTCCACCGTGTAGTTTAGCGTACCGGAGAAAATCCCCACCCACAACTTTCCCACAATGTGGTCGCAATAGCCACAACGTTTACCCACAATACTTTGTGGCTAATGTGGCTGGTATTGGTGGCGGTGGTGGCACACTCTTCAAGCCAAAGCCCGAAGGCACGGCGCACCTTCGGGCTTGGCGCTTGCTGAACACAACCCCGCGGAGACGGTCGACCACCAGGCAGAGCGGACGGGGTTGCGCACTGCGCTTGCTTCGACTCAAGCTTTGCATGCTGCGGTTTGACTGCCGCCCCGCAGCAATTTTTTGTCCGTGCGTTATTGTTGTTCTTGCGTTGATTGGTTGGGGGGTGAGGGCAGTGGTGAGATTCTCGTTTCTTGCTCCGGCGTTCGTACCCGCACACTGCCCTTTTTGGAGCTCTGGGCGGCGGAAGAAACCGGGAGGGCCGCATAGCCAGATCGCTATTTTCGTCACTATCGTGTGTTCCAATCGACGCTTGTCGGACCTGTCCAGGAGCAGGCTGGTTGGCCGCTTCCAACCTGGGTAGGTCTTGTTGGATCTCTTCAGGAGAAGGCTACAAAAGTGTGCCACCGAGCGATGCTGTCCACACTACGAAGGCGCTACTGGCCCAGGGAGCAGTCTTCAGTATTGCATTTTGCTGGATGGCAACGTGTGTCGCCCCACCTCCCGAGTTGTTCCTTCGTCGGTTGTCTTCCATCCGGGGGGAGTGGCTATGGATGTGGGTGTGTGTGTGTGTGTGTGTGTGTGTGTGTGTGTGTGTGTGTGTGTGTGTGTGTGTGTGTGTGTGTGTGTGTGTGTGTGTGTGTGTGTGTGTGTGTGTGTGTGTGTGTGTGTGTGTGTGTGTGTGTGTGTGTGTGTGTGTGTGTGTGTGTTGTGTGTGTGTGTGTGTGTGTGTGTGTGTGTGTGTGTGTGTGTGTGTGTGTGTGTGTGTGTGTGTGTGTGTGTGTGTGTGTGTGTGTGTGTGTGTGTGTGTGTGTGTGTGTGTGTGTGTGTGTGTGTGTGTGTGTGTGTGTGTGTGTGTGTGTGTGTGTGTGTGTGTGTGTGTGTGTGTGTGTGTGTGTGTGTGTGTGTGTCTGTGTGTGTGTGTGTGTTGTGTGTGTGTGTGTGTGTGTGTGTGTGTGTGTGTGTGTGTGTGTGTGTGTGTGTGTGTGTGTGTGGTAAAGCTCAGTTGTGGGTAATCCCTGCGCGGAATCCAGCCCATTTCTTTCCAGCCGAGGCTCCTGCCGGGCGCTCGTGATGATTACTCATTGCGCGGAGCTTTTTCCGGCTCGGGCGTTTTGCCCCATGGTGCACATGCAACGCTACCCGCAAAAAGGGCAAGAGGGTGGGCAGCACGTACACGAAAGCAAGCAACGACCAGCACCAATACGCGGTCGCCCAGGAGGACGCACAACTCGCCCCCGTGGGCGCGTGCCTCGTGCAGGGCGGGCGCTTTGTGATCCGCCGCGAAGTTCTCTCCTGGTGCAATCCGGAGAGACCGGCGTCGAGTTTCGGCACACAGCCGGTTCCCTCGGGCGGCTACCCTAAGGGAGAGAGAGAGAGCGCCAGACACAATCCATCTTAAAAAAAAAAATTAGTATGGCGCTTCCGTTTGTTTGTGCGCACTAGCGGTTTTTCACCTGATTTGGTGAGTTGCTCTTAGTACGCTGCCAACTACTAATTTTTAGTACCAACAATGCATTGTTAACACAAAAAAAAAAATGGACCACACACGCACAACTCGCCCCCCTCGAAAAGCTGTGCTATTCGGGCGGCTTCTACTGGGGCCACCATGCGTCCTTGTTCCAACTTGACCTAGTGTGTCCTGCTGGACGTGGCAGGGCTTCGAAGCGGCTTGAACAAGAAACGACACTTCATTTGCCATGTCCTCGAGGGGGGAATACCTTAGTTTAGTTAGTGTTCAGGCAGAATATTGCCACTCATAGGGGAGGGGTCGTTGTATAATGGTTTAGCTTGAAGGGAATTGGAAAGGTTGAAAAAGGTTTTGGGGGTCACTGTTTTTATTTTTTTCTGTTTTTTATTTTTTTGGGGGTAATTATTTTTTCGAGGGTTCGCGTAACCCTTTGCAATATTGCCACTCATAGGGGGGGAGGGTAGGTACGCTAATCCAAAACTACAAGGTTTGACAACGTTCGATCGGGCGGGGGTGAATCGACACAATTTAGAAAGGTTTATGCAGACAGCGTACAGGTCCTCAGGAGGTGGTCCAGGACCCAATATTCCCGATATCAGGATCTGAGGTCCCGATCTGGGGTCCCGGGAAGCTTGTGTCTGCGGCCTACGCGCGCGCTCGTAGTATGTTTACACAACCTCAGACCACCAGATCGGGAGTTGAGCTTGCCGTGGGACCCAATATGAGCAGTCCAACGCCCAATGTCCGTTCTTCTGTTTTTTTCTTCCTGTCCAAAAGGGTTTTGTTGAAGTCTCCGTTTGACTTGCGAGGCGGGGGGATTTTTTTCCTTTTAAGCTGTTAGAGCAGGGTCTGGGAAGGTAGGGGGGTGGGCGCGTAGCGCTTATTGTGTTTCCTTCGTACTTTGGGTCGATTATGCTGTTCTGTTTGCAGTCTCTTTTGGACTGGTTTCTTGTGTTGAGACGTCGGTGTTTTAGGTCTTCGAGTGACATGCGAAGCAGGGCGGAGACTATTGTAGTGCTTGGTCAGAGTCTTGGCGCGAGGGAAGAAAAAGGCGCGTCACTGGCCAACCACGGTTTGAAACCGGGAACATTTCCGGAGTTGGGGCTTGCACTGATAAACGAAGCAACGGACGATCAGCATCCAACTGACCAAAGGTGATGAAAATGATAAGGCAAAAAGTTTCTTGTTCTTCGCGTGCACAGGGTATAAACCTCTCGTTTCCTGTGTCAGCACTTTTTCGTCGGCTTCGTTTTCTCTTTCATGTGCAACCGTTGTTCCGGAAATGTTCGCCAGTACAGATGTTACTGAGATGTACTATTAACCACTTAAGGACGGAGGGGGGCAGGGTTAATTTGGGAAAAGGGGTGGCTCCAAGGCGAATCTCAGGTATCCGTTGGAGCTCGGAGAGGATTTCTGCCCGGGTGAAGGACGCATTTCAAAGATTTTCAAAGATTCGTGTCGGATCTTTCCGATACAGCAAAACAGCGACCACTTTCGACCATTATTTGGCCTCTCGCCCGCGAACGTGACACCCGCGAACTTTCGTGAGTTAACTACCACTACAGTGGTAGTTCGTCCGGAAGTGGTTAAAAAATGTTTTCGTTGACCGCACTACCCACTGAGCCCAAATCCTGGACGTGGTTTCGGGAGAAAATTTGGAGATGATCACGATCAGAAGGTCCTGCTCGGGCGGTTCAGTTTCCTCACACATTGCATGTGGCTAAAAATTGTTTTCCGCTGAACGCGTCGCCCTGGACGGTGCTTGGTTCTTTCGTACAGGGCGCTAGGAAACGCCGCGAGGGGCCCGTGGCACGCCGTCAACTTCCTCCAGCATTGCATGTTTGGCAAAATCTTAGTTTAATTTACACAGACTCGATCTTGTGACAGCATCCGATGGCTACGGTGCTTTCCCGACAGATGCCACCGTGACAATGGATGCAAGCCTCGGCGGCTTCAATGCACACGACTGTGGCGGAACGACATCAGCGGCAGTGGCATCCTGACAAAGTCTGGAAGCGGAGTGTTGACCTTGTCGGGCCACAACACCTCTACTGCCTCTCATGCTGGCATCAAAGTCTTCTTCGAAGAAAATGTTGTTTAGAAAAGGCAAGAATAAGATGGGGGTAGGAAGGCGGGTCAGCACGGTGTTCTCCGTGACTGGGATTGCTCTTGCTTTTTTTAGAGTGAAAGTTCGCTTGAAACTCCGGTGTTTAAAGTCTCTAGGTGACTTCGTCGTTATGGGAAGATATCCTTTGTGCTCTGAGTGCGTAAGAGTGGTGGTCACACGAGGTAAAGAGGATCGGTGGGCACCTTGGTTGTTGGGCATTAGTGGTTTCGGCCATTGTTCACTACCTTACTTAGGGTAGGCCCTCCTGGGTATGATGCCGCAGTAGGTGACTGTCTGTCTTCTTGGTACCGTATGACCGTCTCTTTTCGTGCTTTTTGTTTGAACGTCTTTACCAGGGATTATTCTAATCCCCAAGATTCCGGGAAATCATGGTTAAAAAGTCTGTAGCATGGCCGGAAAGATTTTTTTTTTTTTTTTTCCCGACGACAACTAGTGTCAGACTAGCCTACCCGAAGGCAGTTGATTTCTTTAGGCGAGGTTTCTCTACCGGCGGAAGTTGTTTGGGTTAGCGTTTTTTTTTTTTTTTTTTTCTCCTTCCGTTGATATCGTTAGTCATTCACTCTCCCTTTTCCCTACCGCTCCGATCCCTTCTCTTTCCACTTCTTCCTCTTCCGTTGCCCCCCACACAAGACGCAGTGCTGATTTACTCGAGATATCTCAAAACTAGCGAGGACCACCGTGCCGCTAACGGGTCGTCGCACAGGACCTTCACGCGTTTCGCCACGTGCCGGATCGTGTCTCTTCGTTTCTTTGCAAAGTCCGCGAGCAGTCCCTTCAGTTGTGGCGGGTCGGTGGGGTATGCGTGACGGATGTCGGACACTTCGTTGTGCGTCGCATCATCTGCGAGCAGGACGTGTTGCGCGTTGGCCAGCGCCGCGCACCGCTTGCAGGCGATCCGGGTGGCTCGCGGCATCACCGCTCGCCGGATAATCGCTTGCAAGAGGTCCACGGCGCCGGGCAGTGCTTCGAGGGAGCGGAGCGTACTCCCCTTCGTTGTCTCCGCCGACGCAAGTTCCCGTATGCTCCTCGTCGCCGTCTTTGTCCGGCTGTACTGCCACACGCGCTTCACGTACCGAATGGGGCTCTCCAGCTGCGGGAAGTCCTCTGCGGCGTAACAGCAAACAGCTCTTACCCCGTTCTTCCGATACAGGAGCTCAACGTCCAGAACCGGAAGTCTCTCCTGGAGGGCCCGCGTCGCCGCCTCATCTGCGCCGTTGATGTCGGTGTTGTCGGCGTGTCCCTTACCCCATCGGAGGCACTGCTCATACTCGCCGACCACGCCTGCCACGGGGTCACCGGGCTCCTTTCGGCGGATTCGCAGGATGGCCGCTTCGCTGTCGCTGTACCACGAAACCCTCTCGGGGGCGACATCCCACCGTCTCAGCACGGTTGCCAACAGCATCATTGCCGCCAGTTCGGTCTCTGTGCTCGAGGTCACGGTTCCGCTTAGCAGGCAGCCGAAGGACATCGTTCCGAAATTGACTCCGGCGGACCCGCGCGATTCGTCCTCGAGAAAACCCCCATCGCTCGCCACCACAACATCATGCGTCAACAAGAATTCCCGGCCCAGCATCACGTCGATCTGCGAGAGTATGTCCTCTCCCACGGCTGTTTGTCGGGGGGGCCTTCGACGGAAGCCTGCTACAGGGAGGGCGTCCCTTTCTTCGTTGGGTCGGTGAGCCAGGTACGCCCGCGTTCGTTGAAGTGCCGCGTAATGTTCCACGTTCGGGCACGCGAAGCCGTCCTTGCACCATGCAAATTCCTTAATCCCTCTACTGTGGCGATGCTTCGGGAAGAGACTTGCGTAAGAAGCTACCAGCTTGGGTGCTCTTGGGTCGAAGCAGGAGGATAGGCAGTGCATGGACAGGGTGGGCAGTACGTGGCTGCGGAAGAAGGCACACTTACGACTTGTCGAGCGGTAGACGTGGGAGTTGGTGAAGTCTACCAGGCGTGCCAGCCTTTCCAAGTTCTTCGCGTCATTCTCGCACCCTCTCGTTCGTCTGTCCGCGTGCAGGCAGGCACCCAGCAGTTTTGCGCGGTTCACGGTCTCGCGGTGAGGTTCAGTGCTCCACACGAAGGGAGTCTTCGCCAATACAAGGATCTTGTCTTCAGCCAGCTCCAACCCTTTCGACGCCGACCACGATTGGAGCGCCCCAAAAGTGAGAACAGGGGGCCACTTGAAACCGTAATTTATAAATTATGTTTTATTTTTTTGAAAAACGAAACCGGAAAACCCCGGTTTCTGAAACCGGGAAACCGGGTTTCCAGAGTCCCCTGACGTTGAGCAAGATTTTTTTGATGGCCTGTAAGCCTGGTATGCGACCTTCGTGGGCGTGTTGCTGCTTCGCCACTTTGTTGTAGACCCCACTTGTGGGTCTTGCGGGTCCTCTAGCCTCCGTGGCACTGGCCTTGCAAGCACAAAAAAGTTTTCACCAGAAACTCCTGTGGTTCAAACCCCCTTTTTAACCGGCCTGTTTAGAAGTTCTTTTTTTTTTAACCATGCAGGATAATCCCTGGTCTGTACTCCTTTTTAGAGTGAAAGCTCGCGTGACAGCCCGGGTTTTCCGGGCGACAGGAAGGAGGGTGCAGAAATTGTGCATAATTAGATGGTATAAGACGGTGCGTGTAGGACGGGGGGGAGTATTTTTGCATTGGAGTATGTGTAGTGCTGGCGGAAGACGCCCAAAGTTCGCGCGAGGAACCCATTAATGGGCCCTCCTTTTGTGCGGTCGACGATATACGTCGTTCTGATGTCTGACGACTTTGTTTCCTTGCTTGCTTTGTTTTCAGATGGTGAACTATACCTGGATAGGACGAAGCCGGGAGAAACCCTGGTGGAGGTCCGTTGCGGTGTTGACGTGCAAATCGCTCGTCAAAGCTGGGTATAGGGGCGAAAGACCCATCGAACAATCTAGCAGCTGGTTCGCTCCGAAGTTTCCCTCAGGATAGCTAGAACCAAAACGGGAGTTACGCCAGGTAAAGCGAATGATTGGAGGCATTCACGCTTGAGGACGCAGCACAGCCCGCGCTTATTTCCTCAGCGCCTTCTTGAACGGGAGGCTCACGGTCTTGGTTTGCCGAGTTAGCTGCTGATCTATTGCGGTTAACGGTACGGCCCGATGCAACATAATGAGATCTCCCCTGTTTTTTCCATGCACATCCACAAGACACCCTACTACACGAAGAACGTGCAGCTTTCCAGGATAGTTAACCCTGTCCCCGCGTGAAGCGTTTCAAGGGTCACCCCTTCCTTCACCACTCCAAGAGACGACTGCATCATCCGGGGCCTGTGGACATGGTCAACAGGATCGTCAAGGTGTCCCCACTTCAGATCTCTGCTGCGGTTCGCTTTGAAGTGGTTTTCATAATTTTGTCAGTTTGCATTTTCCGAATATTTATGAAGTTAGAAACCTCGTAAATTAGGAGCCAGACGGTAGTCACGGAAGCCCGCAAGCTCATTCCACATCGCCACGCCCCTTCCCCCGCTGGCCCAGAAAGCTGGGGCCAAAAGATACGCGGTCGCGGCCCAACAGTGCGGACCTACCCTGGTTATTCTTTTTGCCGCCGGCTCCTGTCGGGCGGCGGGTGGGGGAAAAAAAATACAGGCGCTTCGTTTTGTTTGTGCGTGCCGGTTGATCGTTTTTCCCACTTGTATTTACCCTGTGTATATCCGTATATCCAGGTAAAGAATTCTGATCAACCGCCAAAACACGCTGTCTACGTCTTTTTAGCCTGCACAATACATTGAAGGACGGCCCGCAAGGTTTGTTCTTCGCTTACACCACCGTGTGTTGTTTTCTCACTCAGGACTTTGACCTGTTGTGTTTGTGTGATTGGTCGTGTACGGGTAGACCCGCATGACACCTCACGTCCGTTCAACACGTGGTTCGGTAGTTACAGCACTTGGGATCCCTTCTGTTCTTTGTCGGGCAGCATCGTCGAGCATTTTCTTTCAAGCTGGCGCCTATGTTGAAAAATAGAAGGGGCCCAGGGGGGGGGCGCTGGCGATCGATGTCTTTGGCCGGTCGGCGGCAAGCCTTGATCTGGCACCTCACGCGGCAACCCCCGGGGAGACCAACCTGTTCGCGGGCAGCGCGTCTGGTACGTTGAGCGGGGAGTCCGGTTTGTTGGACCGCTCTTCGTCGAACCATGCGTCTTGCTCCAGCATGTCGGCTGACGGCCGAGCCCGCGGATCCTGTGGTGGTTGAAGTGGAGTCAGGGCTTACGCTCCGTTTTCGGTGCGCAAAAGCTTTTTTTTTTTTTTTTTTTTTTTTTTTTCCCGGGCGTGTAAAGGGGGGGGGGCGAATAGTCGTACTTATTCGACAGACACCTGTAAGCCAAAAAGTTTTTTTTTATTTGACCCCCCCAACAGGGGTTTATATAGCTTTTCCTCCTCTGTAGAAAAGTCCTTTTCGCCCTCGGGTCCTGTGTGGGATCCAAAATTAATTAGAATTGGTAGTCAAGCACTACCATGCCAGCCCAGCCCAACACAACCCAACCACAGTGTTGGTAATAAGAATCAGACAAAATGGTTAAGCTAATTTGTAAGAGAGGGGGGGTCTGGGGGGCAGCGCCCCCCAGCGCACGGTACGATACAGCGAAGAATTTCCGCACCAGTATTGATTCCAAATTCAATTAGAACCGGTAGTCAACGTCCAATTTCGAATTCCAAATTTAATTAGAATAGGTAGTCAACGTTCAATTTTGGATCCAAATTTAGTTAGACTTGGTAGTCAACGTCTCGCCTCCCACCACCCCCTTTGGCCCTCCCCTCCTGCCTCCTCTTTCCCCGCCTCCTTTTTACTCTTCCTGCCCCCATGGCTTCGCCATGGCTTCGTCCCTCCCCTGTGGCTCACCCCCGCTGATCCCGGTTGGTAGTGCCCGGCCCTACCCCAACCCCCAGCCCAAAATTAATTCAAATTTTTTTTTTCGCGCTCGGGGTGGCCCCGAGCCCCAGACCCATATATAAATCACTGCCCCCCAATTATTTGCCAGACAGACAACCGTGCGACGGACAACAGTCAGGTAGCACCCAAAAATTGCCCTCCTATGTTTCCAGCCGATCTGCGTCATTTCGCAATACACGATACTGCGCGGCATCCACAACTCGATGTCCACAACTCGATCACCCTCCGCGGAGAGTCGCGATTGGTCCCTTTGTGCTAGGCATTATGCCGGTTCATCAGCCAGGCCATCGTCAAGGGCGGGGCATGGGGGTATGGTCCCGGGATGGCGGGGGTGCCGTCTTGACAGCCAAAGAGATGGCACTGGACGAAGTCCTCGATCGCACGTTCGGCGGAGTGTATGAGATACCAGACGAGGCGGGTGAATGAGCGACGCGACGATCTGAAGACATAAAATGTGAACTTACACTCTGAAAACACAGCACGGACCGCAAACGGCCATAAAGAAACATCAAACGATCCTGATGTTTCTTTGTCCTCGAACATCAATACGATTTACAATCTGCGCAGTACCACTTTGGTCCGAAGTGCTTGCCGCGTAAGATACGGTGAAGGATATCATGATGGCTAGCTACGAGAAGAACTAGCGGGCGGCCAGCTTCCGCCGTCTTGCCCGTGTGTCTAAGTCAGTGGCGTCGCCCCGCGCCCTTTCTACTTACCCTAAACAGAAGTACATTCTGGACTGCTGTAATCCAGGCCGGAAATATTTTAATCCGGAATAAACATGGAGCAGCACGTAGCAATAGCACGTAGCAGCAGTATGTGTACGTAGCATCTACATGGTGTACGTAGCAGCAGCGTATGTGTATGCATGCACACACCACCACGCAGTATGAGTACGTAGAGTACGTACTGCTATCCTCTACACGGAGCAGACTTTTTCCGTCCGGGTTATTTCCGGTCCGGACCGTCACTTGCAGCACGGCATCTGCAGTTCAGGGGCAAGTTGAAACGGAACGTAGTTGCAGCAGTAGTTTGAACTTGATATGCAGCAACAATCTGTGAGACTGCACAAGCCGCTACCTCTTTGCACGCGTTGTGCCATGCTTCGGTCACTTCTTGCCCCGCGTACTGTTTGTCTCCGGTGCGCTTCGCGTCCGCTGTGCAGTTTGACGAGCTCAAGGAATCACCAGATGATCCAGCGCACTTCCTTTTCTCCCTCGGGTTGTCCCCGCGGCCAGGATCTCGATTCCTGAAGTTCCTTGCCTTCGCAACCTTTGACGGCTGCTGCGGCCTCGGCTTCTGCGGCGCTTCCACCGGCTTGCTCGTCGTCGCGTCCGCGCTTTCGCGGGCAGGCGCCGTCCGTCCCTAACGCACGTTCACCGTTCGTCGGTGGTCCCGCGGTCGACCCGCTTGCTCCGACATGCGCCCGATCCGTTGGTTGCGGGGCCTGTGGCCGCGGCTTCGGCTCCGGCACCCCGTTGGCCGTCAGGCCCTCGCTTCACCGCTGGCCGTGCTCCGTGGTGCCCTCGCTTGCAGCACTGCCTGGGGATGCTGTTTCCTTCGGTTGCACCGAAATCCTTTTTCTTATTTGACCCCCAATTATTCGCCGACGAAGTTGGGGCAAAAAGATTTTTTTTAGGTGCAATGCCCTTATATCCCGGTCAAAACAAATATGTGCCCTTATATCCCGGTTCGGGATATAAGGGCACCAAATTTGTTTTGAACCGGGTTTTTAGGGTAGGTCCAAAATTTGGTCAAAATTTTGGGTCCAAAATTTGGGTCCAAAATTTGGGTCCAAAATTTGGGTCCAAAATTTGGGTCCAAAATTTGGGTCCAAAATTTGGGTCCAAAATTTGGGTCCAAAATTTGGGTCTAAAATTTGGGTCCAAATATTGGGTCCAAAATTTGGGTCCAAATATTGGGTCCAAATATTTGGGTCCAAATTTTGGACCCAAAATTCGGGTCAAAAATTGGGTCCCAAATTTGGGTCCCCAGAATTTGGGTCCAGAATTTGGGTCCCAAATTCTGGAAGGGTTCGGTTTTGGGGTCGGTTTTGAAACCGAACCCGAAACCGAACCCAAAACCGAACCTTTTTTATTTGCCCAAATCAAATAGTTGTCAGGTACAATTATTCGCCCCCCCCCTTTACTTTTTTTCCCTCCTCCCCATGTATCGGTCCGCAGTTCCCAGGATGGTAAAAAATGCTTTCCGGGAAAAATTAACCATTTTCTTACCAGGAAGAAAAAGTGCATTTTTCCCCCGAGGGCTGTTTTCCTCGAGGGCGTCAGCCCGAGGGGAAAACGTTTTTGAGGGCCAACGCACTCTTCTTCCCGGTAAAACGTAATTTTTTCCGGGAGTGTACTTTTTTGTTTCCCGACTGCGGCGAAAAGCAAGAAGAAGAAATGTCACCCAATCTATGCATGTGTGCGGGCCAATACTGACTAATGGACACACATACACACGCCACACACACACACACACACACACACACACACACACACACACACACACACACACACACACACACACACACACACATACACACACACGATGACTACAAGTGCTGTGTACCCGTCTCTACTACTGCAGGGCAGGCGCATTTCTTTGTAAAGTAACTTTATTTCCCGCAAACCGTTTTTTACCGTCCCGGGAACTATGGACCGATACATGGGGAGGAGGGGAAAAAAAGTACACACCCCATTTTTGTACTTTTTCCCCGGCAAAAAAGCACGATTTCCCGGATATTCTTAAAGGCAAAATACAGCCAACATTTCTTCGCTCATGGCAGCGGCCGTGAGTTCAACGTTTCGCCTTTCCGTGCTTCTCTTCGAATCCAGTTTTTCCACCTGCCCGCCGACTTTTCTGCTCGTGGGCTACTTTTCTTCACTGTAGACGCACTCTTCGTCACTGTAGCCGTAGTTTTTCTCACTGTGGACGTAGTTACGCAGTTTTCTACTGTAGATTCGCACCAAGTGTGCTCGATAATGGAAGAGGAAATGTTGCGGTAGAGGGGGCGAAGACAATGCAAACACAATCTGATTTGTTCTTCGCTTACACCACCGGGTGTTGTTTTCTCACTCAGGACTTTGACCTGAGTGTGATTTGTCGTGTACCGCATGACCTCACGTGTTCAACACACGTGGTTCGGTAGGTACAGCACTTGAGATCCCTTCGGTTCTTTGTTTGGCAGCGCTGGCGCTTATGTAAAAAATCCGGGGCATACCTTTTGGAGGGTCTTCTCGATGAAGGCTAAGGCTGCGGGGCTGCTGATGCTGGGCAGTTGGGGATCGCTGTGCACAATGTGGTACATGGTGCTCCACGCGGTGCTGAACTCGGGCCACGGGGGCTGCCCCGTGAGCATCTCGCACACGGTGCACCCGGCGGACCAGATGTCCGCTTTGAGGCCGTAGCCATGCTCCGGAGATGTTATCACCTCCGGCGCCATCCAGCGCGGGGTCCCCACCACGGTGTTGGCCGCAGTCATCTGCAGCTCGGCGATGAACTTCGAGCACCCGAAGTCGGACACTTTCAGCACGTCGTCGTCGCCGAGGAGGAGGTTTTCGCCTTTGATGTCGCGGTGCATGATCCGGTTCTTGTGCAGGAACCGGAGGCCCTTGACCATTTGCAACGTGTACCGGCGCACGCGGTTGACGGGGAGACTCCCGTGGCTTCTTCGGACCAGCGCTGCGATGGACCCGTTCGCGGCGAGCTCCATCACGATGCAGAGGTGGTCGTCAACGATCTCCGCCGAGAGGTACTTGACGATGTTCGGGTGCTGCAGGGTCCGCAGGCGGTCTACCTCCTGCAGTTCGGCGGAGAACGCGGAGGGAGACCCGCGGCCGCGCGGGGCTTCGGACGGGACGCTGATGCTGATCTGTCCCGGCTGGACGGTGTGGTCCCTGACTTGGATGATCGGGTTGCCGGGGTTTGATGAGCACGACGAAGTCGGATTTCGCGACTCCAGCGAGGCGGCGGGCGGCGGCGGGCTGGCGCCGGCCGCGGCTTCGAGGAAGCGGGGCGACTGCAGGCTTGCCGCGGAATCCTCCGTCGACGACACCGCGCGCATCTCGAACGTGTTCGTGTTCGTGTTCGTATTCGTCGCGGTCCTGGCCGGAGAGTCGACCGAGAGCACCTGCTTCGACGAAGGATCCGTCGCATTGTGCGCGGACCAGTCCGGGCACCCCACCGCGACAACCTTGATGGCGACGACCTCCCCGCTGCTGAGGTACCCCTTGTACACCACGCCGAAGGCACCGCGGCCGATCACTTTTTCGAGCCGCCAGCCGCTCGACTGAAGCTTCCCGAGGCACGTGTTGCTCTCCTCCGAAAGCGGCGTCGGCGGCCGGCCGCCGACGGCCGCCCGGCGCAGGCACACGACGGCGAGGATCGCTGCGATCGCGACGAAGGCGGACGCCGCGAAGACGCCGATGAATCCCGCCGTGCCGAGACCCCCCCCCGGCCCGGGAGGGAGCGGCGCCGGCGGGACGTCCACGGCGTAGTACACCCACGGGGAGAACGGGGAGAAAACCGGCGAAGGACACGACTCCGACGCAAACAGCCGGCAGGCTCCCGCCACGGTGTGGTAGTTGAACGACCGACAATCACCACCACCACCACCACCACCACTACCACCACCACCGCCGCCGCCACCCCCACACAGCCCCGCGCACGCCGCCGCGGACGTCACGTTGCTGGGACATGCCGAAGGAGGAGACTCGCCGTCTTCGGGCGACGATGCGTTCTCCCCGCACGGCGACAGAAACGCGCGGTTCGCCGGCAAATCCGGGTCGCACCACCAGTGGACCTGCCCCGTGTATCCATCCACTGGCTCCTCGTCGGGGGTGTACGTGTCGTCGCACTTCGTGTCGAGATCTGTCGTCCACGCCGCCTCGCTGAGCCCGCAGGTTTCGTACGCGACGAACCCCACCTCCTCGACCGTCGCCGGCTTCCCCGCGCACAGCACGTCGACCGTGATCGTGTAGGGCGAGTCGTAGTCAGCGGCGAGAACGCCATCGGCGGTTTTTTCCTGCTCGCTGGGCGGGACTCCGACCTTCAAGTGCAGCGTGCCGTCGCCGGAGACGTAATAGCAGGCGAACCCCGCGCAGAGGGGGTCTGCCGACAGCGTCGAGAGGTTCGCGACTTTTGCGAACAACTCGGGGGCGAGGCGGTTTCGGACTGCGAAAGTGGTGCCTTTCGGGTATCCGATGGCGAGGGTCACGGGGTCTTCAACGCGGACGGGCGACACTTCGAACTGGGTGGGGGCCCCTCGGTTGAAGATCGCGCGCCAGCCCATGTTGCCGGGACCTGACCAAACCGGGTCCCACGTGAACGGCGTGCTGGCGGCGCCGGCGGCGGGGTCGATGTCCTCGTCGGTTTCGCGGCCGAAGAGCTGCAGGGTCCCGACGTGGCACGTCGCGCCGCAGGTGGTCAAACCCCCCGCGCGGAAGTGCACGAGCGCCGGCGTCACGCCCTCGCAAGCCTGCGCCCGTTGCGCGTCGCTTTCGACGGCGCACGCCGCACACGGCGACCACCAAGGGACGTTCGGCACGTGCAGCACCATCTCCCCCGGGCTCCCACTGCCGTTACCTCCAACCGCCACCACCGACGCGAAGTCCCGATTTACCCCCGGCGCCGCCGACTCGTGGCGGAACGTCGCGAAATGGCTGTTTTTCGCGGCGTTTCCCCTCCCGGAGGGGGCAAACCCGCTGTCGACCAGCAGCAGCACCCCGGCGCCGCCGGCCGCGGCGGCAGCCGGCCGCGGGGCGATGGCCGCGTTTTGGACGGCGCGTGGTCCGGTTTCTTCTTCTTCTTCTTCTCCGGGGCCCGGGGAATAGCAGGCAGGGCACTGCGCGCGCGAGAGCGCGTGGAAGTCGTCGAACGAGACGTCGACGAGCTGCGTGAAGTCGAGCAACCCGGGGAGGGTGACGCCGTGCTGCCGGACCGACGGAAACCGCGTTTCGACCGCCCGGAGGATGCTCGCCGCCGCCGCCGGGTTGTCCGGGACGGGGGCACGGTACACGCGAAGCTCCGGGGACCCGAGGATGGACGAGTTGCGCAGATCGCTCGATCCGCGGGCGTCAAAGGCGATTCTGCACGACGCGAAAACGGAGTCGCGGACGTGTACGGACACCTCGCGGGTTTGCACGCCGGCGCCACACGCCCGCAGCCGCAGGTTGGCCGCCACAATGGGCCGCAGCCGGCTGGGCAGCGCGGGGAACACCGCGTGTTCGACGTAGTCGAATGGCCCGCCGATGTGCCGCGGACCTGAATGTGGCCCGGCGGTGTTGTTTCCGAGCCCGCCGACGTACAGTCCGGCCTCGGATATCAAGTGCGCAGAGGCACTTGCCTGGTGGAAGGCGACGGGATTGAGGGTGCTCGGCGGCCTGACCATGGCGTTCGTCGTGAAGTGAAACCCCCGTCTCGCTCCTACCACCATCAACTCCCCCCTGAGGACCACCAGTTCCTCGAGGTAAAACCCCGCGCCGGACGTATCCATCGGATATCGCGGCTCCTCCTCCCCTTCTCCTTCGATCGGCCGCACGTTCAGCGCGTACAGGTCCTCGAGGACCACCAAATCCGGCACCACGCCCGACAGCACCATGAAGCACACCCCGGCGACGTCGAACGCGACGTTACCCGAGAGCGTAACCTTCGCGGGCCTCTTCGGGACGCTGAGCACCTCCACGCAGTGGTGAGCCGACTTGTAGATGACCGACTGCGTCACCAGCCCGAGGGTTCCCGGGAAAAAAGTCACCGGGTTGCTGGTAAACTGCCCGGGGCGGCCTAGGTACTTCAGCGACACCCCGCTGAGCGTAAGAGTTGAATCCCCGTGGGACCGGATGAAAGGCGCCTCTCTGGCGGTGCCATTCGCACTGCCGGCGATGGAGAGCGTGCGGTTGAGGGCGAAGACCCGCGCTGCGCCCCACCCGAGAAGCTCCGCGCCGCAGTGGTGGTGGTCCAGGGGGGTGTCGAGGTGCAAGCGACCGTCACCGCCGCTGGCGGCGGTGACGGTCGCTTCGTCGAAGTCGCTTGCGTTGAGGGACGCCGCGATCAGGACGCGGGTACCGACAGGAAAGTCCGACGCATCGTCGACGACGATGGACGAGTCGCCGGGGGCGGCTGGGGCGGACAAACTCGTAAAGCCTTTTTTTCCACTCGGGAAGGGGGCCCCATAGAACTCAGCGAACCCGTCTTTCATGATGGAGACCTCGCCGAGGGGTAACAAGCTGAACGTGATGTTCTGCCGCGTTGGACACTCCGCGGATCCGACGTGGAGTCTCCCCGCGACGTTCAACGTCCTGACGACGATGAGCATCTCCTCGTCCGCCAGCGCCACCGTGCACTGGGCCCCGATAAAAATCTCGTCGAAAACCCTCCCCGCCACGTCGCTGGCCGTCACCAGCACGGTGCCCCCGAAGCTGTCGAGACACGACGCCAACCCCGGCACTGACTCGTCAAACCGGTCCCCCCACGCCGCCGGCGCAACCCCCCCAACGCCCGCATCCCACGGGCACTCCCCGAGCGCCAAAGGCAGCAGAGTCGCCCCGAAGACGGTGAGAATCCGCGGGGCTCCGCGCATGCCCCCCGCCCGAAAAGAACTGGACAAAACCCGCCAAAGGTCTTGCTTCCTTCGCCGGCCAGGCTACTCCAAGGACTTTTTTGTGTTACCGTCGATCCCGAAGGAAAACCCGATCGATGGGCAGCGTTCTATCCTCACTCCTTGTTAAATGAACAAAGCAGGGTTGAAGGAAACGCGCAGCGCCAGATCCGTTTGTTAAGAAGGAGCCGGTAGTTTTTAAAGTCTCCGGTTTGACCGTTGAGGTCAGGCAAGGGTGTTGAAGGACGCGCAAACACGGCGGTGTGTCGCGCGGCTCCGTTCTCCGACGTGCCTGAAGAAAAAGGGGGGTAAAGCGGGTTGCGCTCCACCCTTTTATATATCCTTTTTTTCGAAGAGTTTGTGGTGGCGGTGACGACGTGCTTCCGGTGCCGGGAGAGGCGACGCTCTTTTTTTGTGTCGCCGCGACAATCAACCGTGGGTTGTTGATGTGCAGTGTTGTGTGGTGTCTTTTCGACCGGTTCTAGTTGTCCTTCCTTTGTTGGGTGGAAATCCGTACTCTTGTTTTTTTTTTGTGTTTCCGGCGGGGTTTTTAATGGTTTTGTATTTTTTTTTTTCTTTTTTGCTTTGCGTTGCTCTTTTTTAGCGTTATTTATTTTTTGTTTGTGGCCGATTAATGCTGGGCTTGTGTCGTGTGTAGAGAGAGGGTGATTCGCGTGTGCTGGCTTTGACGGCCTGCTGGCGACGGCTGGATTCCTTTGGCGGCGGGTCTCCTCCGTCGGTTCGATAGTTTGCGCTATCGCTCTTTTTTTTTTTTTTTTTTTGCACTCGTTCTTCGTCTCTACTTGCTAACGCCTGCTTCCTTCTTCTTTCGACAACCCGGGGATGGGCGTGCCTTGCGCAAAGACCACCCTCCGTGGGCTGCGGAAGGACTACGTTTCGGGCTTCTTTTCAGTTTTCCCAAACGACAGTCACAGGCGCGGCTTTGAAGGACGCTCGCTTTTTTTAGAGTTAAAGTTTGTGTTGCCAAAAAAAAAAAACGTGGGCACGGCGTGTTTTGGTGGTTGATCCGAATGCCGCACCTGAAAATGACACAAGGGTGAATTACAAGTGGGAAAACAATCGACCGGCACGCACAAACGAACTTTCTTTCTTCTTTCAACAGCAAGTGTCAGAAGGCGGTTTGATCGACCGGCACGCACAAACGAACTTTCTTTCTTCTTTCAACAGCAAGTGTCAGAAGGCGGTTTGATCGACCGGCACGCACAAACGAACTTTCTTTCTTCTTTCAACAGCAAGTGTCAGAAGGCGGTTTGATCGACCGGCACGCACAAACGAACTTTCTTTCTTCTTTCAACAGCAAGTGTCAGGAGGCGGTTTGATCGCTTTAGGCCGGGGGTTTCCTTGTTTCACTGCCGGCGGGAGAGGATTTTGATTGGGATACCCTTTTTTTCTTCGGAGATGAAAGTTCGCTTGAAACTTTTTTCCCTTGGGGTGAGGGGTTGTGTGTGTGTGTGTTTTTTTTTTATTTTTTTTTTTTTTTTCCTCTTTTTTCTCTCGCAGGGGGGGGGAGGGGCAGATAACCAACAACACGGTATGCGTCGGAAAATATGAGTGGGTAGGAACCTGCCAAGAAAGAACGAAGAACTGCTTGTTCTGTATACAGGCCAGCGCCCGAAGGGCACACGTTCAGCCGTCCCGACGGTAGTTGGCGTTCAGTTGGTGCGTGTTTGCGTGGACGGCGTGGCGCCGGGAGAGTGACGCACCGCTGAAGAAGAGGAGAAACAAAAAAGAAACAAAAAACCAAAAAAAACAAAAAAACAGTCTAAAAAAAAATTACGTGTATAAAAAAAGACTACACGACAAAAAGCCGAGAGCACTCGGCTTGTCTCAAGCGATCGACTTCCGTGTTTGCAGCGAAGTTGCAAAGAAGGTCTCCGGAGGTAAGTGCCGGCGATCTTTGGTTCCTGCTGTGGGGCTTGCTGCTGTTTGCGTTGTTGCTGCTGCTGCTGCTGTTGTTGTTGTGGTTGTCGTTGGTGTTGTCGTTGGATCTTTGCCTGTTCTTTTGATGCTGCCTTCTGCTGGGTGCCAGGAGTGGGCGGCGGGGGAAATTGGGCAAGTTGCTGTTGGGATTCTTTCGGCGGGCTTCAGTTGAGGGCTTCAGTTGAGGTTCTGCTCGTCCCAACAACACCCCCGGGCGACGCGCCGATTCCTTCGGTTGGCCGTCTGGAATAGGTGCAGGTCGCCGTATTTCTTTTTTTTGTGCTTCCGGCAAACTGAAAAAAAAAAAAAAAAAATCTTCGTTTTGACGGCCCAATCCGGGGGTTTTCAGAAAGCCGGTATTTTATCCGGCAGACCGTAGGCTGGGAGGGGGGTTTGGCGTTATTTCTTTTTTTTTTTCTGCTTTTGCTATAGCAACGGCAAGTGTCAGTCAGTCCACCGGAGGTGTCTGTTTCCTGTTGGGTAGGTTCTACCAGCGGTAGTTGGTTGTGTCGGGCTTCAGAGTGAGAATACTTATGTGGGTACGTGTGTGGGTGACCCGTTTTTAACGTGGTGTCTCCCTTCACGAAAGTACGCCACGCTGTGTGTGTGTGGGTGTGGGTGTAAGTGTGTAGAAGGCTGTTTTTTTTTTTCCCCCCCGATATCCTCTTAGTCTTGAAATATGGGGAATGAATGCGAGCGATTGGGACGAGATTTCTAGGAGCGGGTTTCGGTGTACTCTTCGCTTTCTTTTTTTTTTTTTTCGTCGTGAACTCTACTTTGTTTCTGATGCCTTCCTCTAATCGAGTCCTGCGTGGTTAGTTAGGGGGGTTCAGCTTGGTGGTGAAGAATGGCATGTCCAGTCTGAAACGTGGGGAATGAATGCGAGCGATATCTGTGGCAGAACGTGCGCTTGTGCGTTCGAATGCAATCACGGGTATAGCCCAAGTTGTAGCCAGCATCCTCACGCCACAGCTGATGGTCCTGCCGGCTGCTCGTGGTGGCCACGCGCTGATCTAAACTGCAGCCTCGTTTGGTTAAGGCTCCCTGCTCCATGACCCACGTGCTGCTGGTCGCAACACATACCTACCCCTCCGGGGGCAATCACCTCTTTTTACACGCGGTTTTATTTCCCTTCTCCGGGATGTCTATCTTGAGGGAACGGACCGGCTCAACTCAAGTGGTGATACCGAATTTCAAAACCTTCCACTCCGCTTCCTCCTCCCATGTTGTACTGGTAGATCGGCTCGGCTGGCATTGAGCGGCAGAAAGAACTGAAACGGATGCAGGAAGAAACTGCGCAGTTTTTAGTGTTATAATTTTTTTTTTTCCCGACGACAACTACGGGTACCAGGGAAAGCCTGCTACACGGGAGCCAAGCTTCACGTGTTCGGCGGTACTGCAGAGCCACGGGCCTACGGGTCAAGTGGCTACAGATTTCCCAAACTAAAGCATCAAGGCGTGGCGCACCTTGGGGCTTGGCGCTTGCGCTGAACACAAGCTCGTCGAGACGGTCAGCCACAGGGCAAAGCGGACGGGGTTGTGGCACTGTGCTGCCTCCGACTCAAGCTTTGCAAGCTGTGGTTGACCGTCACGTTCCTGGACCAGGAACGGTCTTTTTCTTTTTCTTCTTCTTCTTCTTTCTTCCCGACGACAACTAGTGTCAGACTAGCCTACCCGAAGGCAGTTGATTCCTTTAGGCAAGATTTCTCTTCCATCGGAAGTTGTTTGGGTTAACGTCTTTTTTTTTTTTTTTTTTTCCCGCGCCGTCTCTAAAGAAAAGAAGAATTCGTAGTCCCGCCTCGTTCGCCCTCTAGGTGTCCCGCTCGCAAAGATAAAACCAAAGCTCTCGATAGTGTCCACATTTCTCATATCGGCTATTTCGGTGCCGGGCTTCTTAGACCGAATACGTCGTGGTCAGCGTCGACCATCGGTCGGCGTACAATTTTTGCTTTTCGTTGTCGACGACGAAGAAAAAGAAAAGATACGGGCGCTTCGGGTTTTTTTTTTTTTTTTTTTTCGTTTGTTTGTGTGTGCCGGTTGATCGGTTTCCCACTTGTGTTTACCCTGTGTCATTTTCAGGTAGGGAATGCCGATCAACCGCCGAAACACGCTTGTGCCTGCGTCTTTTTTTTTTTTTTTTTTCCGTTGACAACTTGTGTCAGACTAGCCCACC
>JAPJBO010000304.1:0-238736 GCA_030068145.1 Diplonema papillatum
ACTGTCCAGACATCCTTGAGCGGTGCTGGCCTGTATTGCGAGGATTGTCATGCTGTAGGGTTGATCTTCTGTTTTGATGTAGCCGCAGTTGTTGCAATGGATTGTTGTCGTCTGTAGGTGTAATAATTCGTTGAAGGCGTCGCTGCAGTTTGGTTGGCACGTGCGGTGTTCTTCGTTTTCGTTCGCTATCGCAGCGAGTAGTTGAAGCAAGGCTTCTTCTAGGTCGTGTTGTTCTCCGTCGCCGAGGTGTGTGTCCATGTGCTCGAAGAGTCTTTGGACGACGTTTTGGGTTTTCCTGCCGCTTATCCATTCGTTCACGTCTTGGGTGCATGGGCCTGTTTGGTGATGTGGACAGTCGGTGTACTTGCGTATTTGATTTGACAAGTGTGTCGCTGCTATGAGGTTTAGCGACGCTTGCAGGAAGCAAGAGTTTCTTGTCGTGTATTTGCGAAGTTGCTGTGGGTGTTTCCGCTTCGTTTTGGCTGCTACTGCTGCGGCGATGGTGATGGTTGCAACGAGGCTGGCTACTCGTTCCGTGACGGTTAATTCGGGTGTGGGTTGTGATGGAGAGTCAACGGAGGATGGTGATTCGCTCGGTAAGTGGGCTGGGAAGAAGTTGGTTGGCCTGTGTTTGCCGGCGTACTCCGGTTCGTTGATGCGTGGTTGGCGTGTTTTGTGCCGGGCTACGCAGAATCCAAGGAACGGCTTGAGCTGGCTGTGGAGTCGTGGCAGGTTGCAAAATTCTTCTGTGAGCCATGCGTTCCAGGGTGCGTATAGTACCCGTGGGTTGTGGCCTCTGTCGATCATGGCATATACGCTCCTCTGAATTTCTACACGCAGGTCTTGTAGGTGGTTCGTTTGTCGGATTGCTCGTATCAGCGCGCCCTTGAAGATCCCGCTCGCTTGCGCCTTGGGAGCCGTTGATAGGTGGTGGGTATTGCGGGTCCCGTAGTTTTTCGGTTGTATTGTGAGGCGGATGTGCGGTGCGTGGGGAGGATCCGGACGTTCGACGCGTATCCGGACTCCGAGAAATACTACGTCGTCGTGTGCTGTAGTTGTGTTTTTGTACCGCATGTTGTAAAGGTGCTGCGGTGGTGGTGTGGTCCCGAAGTTGAGGAAGTCGTCGATGAAGCGGTAGGTGTGTGCGTGTGCCTTCGCTTCTTCGATCTTTCCTTCATCTACGAGGCTGTCTACGTATGCTTTCTCGATCCGATAGCAGAAAAGGTTTGCTATATCCGAGCTAGCATTACCGCCCATAGGTATGCCGTCGGTCTGCCTGAGTACTTGATCGCCTTGTGCTATGTAGCTGTTACCGATAATGATTGCAAGTAGTTCTTTGACTGCTTCTCTGGAGTATGCGCGCTTCGTGTCGTTCGTCTGCCGGCTGAAGGTGAAGGTTTTCTTGCCTTTCTGTTTCGCTCCACGTGTTAGGTTAGGGTTGCCGTTCTGTTCTTCGAATTCGAAAGCTTCTTCGATCGCTTCGCATACTTCTTCCACTATCTTGTCCTGAGGTAGCCTTGTGTACATGTCCTCGAAGTCGTGTGTAGTTGGGATTTTGTATCGGAGGCGGGTGAGGTTCTGCTTTATGTGCAGGGTGATGTCGTCTGGTCCTTCTGTAAACCATACACGTTTGATTCCTGTACGGCGGAAGTTGAGTTCGTCTTTTCGTTTGAGGGCTTTCATCACGCTTTTCAATAGGCCCGATAGTTCGAGGTGGGCATTTGTGAGGGTTGCTTTGGGTGCCTCGCGTTTTGTGTTGCGGTGCTTTTTGCTTTTTTCTGCGGCAACACCGGCTATCCAACGGAAAGATGGTTCTGCTTTGTGTAATTTTATGGAGCCGTAGAGGTGTGGTAGTCCCTTGTGGAACGGTAGGTCGAGCTCTGCCATTATACGTTTGTGGTTGCTCTCTACTTCTGTTTTTGTGATCGTTTGTTTCTCGTATGTTTCGTTTGCGTCGAGTTGTTGCCGTAGCGCGTGTGTGTATTGGGCTTTGCAACAGTATCCAAAATCGTGCGTTGTTTTGTCTACTGGTAAGATGACCAGGTGTTGTTTAATGACAGCTAGTTCGGCTGTGGCCTTTGTATTCAATTTCTCGTCGTCTGAAGGTGGTAGAGCCGCCATTCTTCGTGATATTTCGGCTTTGAGCTCCGTTTCGAATGAGGTTGTGTCACTGCCTGCGGGGTAGTATGTCTGTACGTACTCCTCTATTGCCTCGTGTAGCGTTTCGGTCAGAGCGTGGTGGCTCTGGTAGCATCTGTACTTTCTGCCTCTGCTGACGATTTCCGAAAGCCCGTTTTCTTTCGTAATTGCTGAGAGGAAGCCTATGGCGTGGCCGTTGATCGTTTTTCCGGAGTTGTATCTGTGACATGCGCAGTGCTCTGGTTTAGGGAGTGGTATGTCAGGCAGTTCCTAGCTGATCTGAGTTACGTTTTGTAGCCTAAGATAGAGTGGGGGGTTCAGTCGGAAAGAGATTTTGGTGCGCTGTAGTATCTCTTCTTTTGGGTAAGCGCGTTTAATCGCCGGTTGTTGTAGGATGTCGTGTAAACGTAGTGAGTTGATGTGTTCACTGCCGTGTGTGATTATGAGCCTTGCTGGTGCTCCGTCGTCTTTTATTACTTTGTTGAGTGTTATCTCCCCGAGTCGATCTTTTAGGCTTTTTTCGAGTGCTGTGACGGTAGGTGGCAAATTGGTGCGAGGTGCGTGGTGCGTCCCATTAGGTCGAAGTTGTAACTTTATGTATGCACAGAGTTTTTCTGTCAGCTAAAATCCGACCAAAGCCTTCGTGGGCTTCACTATTCGACACAAACAGAAGTAGTTCTCGCCTGGCGGCTCGCGTCCCAATGTTCTGCCAACCAGTTAAAGGAAGTGAACCAGTTGGCTGGAACCCCTGCTTGGGAGAATGGAAGTCTGTCATAAAACATAGGTTAAATTGACATGAGCCACTCAAAGAGAATTTCACAGTTGCTTTCTCACTCAGGACCTTTAACCTGTTGTGTTTGTATGATTGTCGCGTTGGGGTAGACCCGCATGACCGCACGTCCGTTCAACACGTGGTTCGGTAGATACAGCACTTCGGTTCTTTGTCTGGCAGTTTTTGTCGAGCATTTCCTTCCAAGCTTGGGCAAGCGAGGGGTAAAATTACGGTGTTCTTCTCGGGAGCGACGGGGTAATAACCTTTGTACAAGTGTTAGTTCTCGTCGGAATAGTATTAATCTTCTAAGATCTTCGATCTTATACGACTAAAAAAAAAAAAAAAAGCGCCCGCAAAACGTGTCGCCAAACTGACGGGGTCCTGTCTTGCTAGCAGGTGACGCGATTGTTTTCGTCGTACTGTCGCTGGCATTGCGCGCTGCTGGCAGACATCTGGCAGGCTCGACGATGAAAATGGTCAAGGTCGCAAACGACCGAACCACGGTGCCGGCTAGGCGGTTTGTGGAGATGGTAATTTCGCCAGTGTTCCCCCCAGTCACATGCGCACTGAATTTCGGCCTGCGCATGTCTTTTGGCAGGATCCCTATGCGTGGCGAGGGATTCGTCGGCTGCTGCGCTTGACCTGCGGACTTCCTGTCGTATCCATGAAGCAGGTTTTCTTTCTTCGGGGGCAAAAGGGGGAAAAAGACGAAACGGCGGCATCAAGCGGGCGAGGGTTCTCATGAGTACAGTGTCCTTTTATGTATATTCTTTCTTCGCGTACAAATGTATGAACAGGAGAACATGGGGTACAAGGACGGGATGAAGACAAGGGCAACATGGGCAAGGAAAGCGTTTCTAGCGCGAGTGAGCAAACGACACATTTTTCGTAACTTTATGGCATGGAAGCTGGTGTGGTAGGGTGCGAGAGCACGCGCAATTCGAGCTGAACTGCGCACACGCATGCAGATTGCAGGCGGGTTCAGGGTGATGGGAAGCGTCAAGTCAGTGGATCTGTTGGCAGCTCGGTCACCAAGAGCACTGGAAGATTTCTGTCGGGCAGAGGGTCCCGACAACTGTGTCTGAGGAATCGGTTCGAAAGATTCGAGGCAGTAGTTCAGCGGACGGGAAGGTAAGGGTGGTGCGAGGCTTTGCTGAAATTGAACATGGAGAGGACGACGCAGACGGGCCTTCACGGGACCAACAGTTTTTCGGCGAAGAGCAAGGCGCGCTTCCGCCTCCGACGCCGCCACCGCGGACCGGTGACTCTGCCTCTCGGACAGCCCGGCCGCCTGCGCCTCCCCTTCGGGCCGCAGCAGCGTCGGCAGCACGCGGGCGTTCTCCTCGGCTCGCACCGTCGCGAGGACGGAGTCGCTGGATGCCTGCAGGAACTGGTCCCTTCCGGGATTCTGCCTCTGCCAGGTGTACGTGTGGGTCACAAAACGGGCCTTTCGGGTGTGCTATGTTACGACCGCTGCGTTATTGAGGCTGGAATGGTTGTCTGGCGGTAACAGCCGGAGAGGACGCGATGAGCCGAGTCGCGCGCAGATTTGCGAGGCGAGGTCGGCGGGTAGACCCGCGACGGGGTCACAGTCCCCGACGAATCGAAGGTCGCCAGCGTGTTGCCAAGCACCGGCTCCGGACTCTGCTGCTGCTGCTGCTGTTGTTGTTGGGAGCCCCCGCGCGACGACGCGCGTGGCGATGACATATACGCCGGGGACTGCAGGTTGACGTAGCGCCGGCGGCGGTTGGGCGTGTTGTCCGCCTGCTCTGCGCCCCGGGCCGGCTGCGGCGGGGCCATCAGTTTCTCGGCGAAGAGCAAGGCGCCCTTCTCCGCCTCCGACGCCGCCACCGCGGACCGGTGGCTCTGCCTCTCGGACAGCCCGGCCGCCTGCGCCTCCCCTTCGTGCCGCAGCAGCGTCGGCAGCACGCGGGCGTTCTCCTCGGCTCGCACCGTCGCGAGGGGACGGAGTTGCTGGATGCCTGCAGGAACTGGTCCCGGGTGACGTGCTCGGAAACGGTCACCTTCCGGAATTCTGCCTCTGCCAGGTGTACGTGTGGGTCACAAACGGCTCTTTCGCGTGTGCTATGTTGCGACCGCTGCGTTATTGAGGCTGGAATGGTTGTCTGGCGGAGGTGTCAGCCGGACAGGACGCGATGAGCCGAGTCGCGCGCAGATTTGCGAGGCGAGGTCGGCGGGTAGACCCGCGACGGGGTCACAGTCCCCGACGAATCGAAGGTCGCCAGCGTGTTGCCAAGCACCGGCTCCGGACTCTGCTGCTGCTGCTGCTGTTGTTGTTGGGAGCCCCCGCGCGACGACGCGCGTGGCGATGACACATACGCCGGGGACTGCAGGTTGACGTAGCGCCGGCGGCGGTTGGGCGTGTTGTCCGCCTGCTCTGCGCCCCGGGCCGGCTGCGGCGGGGCCATCAGTTTCTCGGCGAAGAGCAAGGCGCCCTTCTCCGCCTCCGACGCCGCCACCGCGGACCGGTGGCTCTGCCTCTCGGACAGCCCGGCCGCCTGCGCCTCCCCTTCGTGCCGCAGCAGCGTCGGCAGCACGCGGGCGTCCTCCTCGGCCCGCACCGTCGCGAGGACGGAGTCGCTGGATGCCTGCAGGAACTGGTCCCGGGTGACGTGCTCGGAAACGGTCGCTTTCCGGAGCTCCAAATGGGCGGACTCCCGGGACTGCGCCGCTGTTTTCACGAATTTTTCGGCACGGTGCAAGTTCTGCGCCGCGGCCGAATGCATGGCGTGGTGCTGGGACAAGTCGAGCTGGCACGACAGAGTCCGGCCCAGAGCGTCTTCAGACCGCCGAGCTAGCTGTGC
This sequence comes from Diplonema papillatum, assembly GCA_030068145.1. Lineage (NCBI taxonomy): Eukaryota > Euglenozoa > Diplonemea > Diplonemida > Diplonemidae > Diplonema > Diplonema papillatum. The sequence continues at coordinate 5,737 of JAPJBO010000304.1, forward strand.
CACTGTCTCTTCGGAGTCAACGAGGCGGTTCACGGCCGCGTGGGCGAGTTCCGCGTGCAGGTTTTGCTGGTGCACGGCCTCGACGACGCCCGCCTTCGCCGCCAGCCACTCGGTTTCGCTGAAGGCGAGGTCTCGCTCGGATCGGTGGCATTCCGCGCGCGCCTCCTTGAGGTACCCTTCGGCCTTTTCCGCGTGGTGCTTCGCTGTTTCGAACCGCTGCACGGCCAGAGCCTCGGCCTCGAGCGCCTCCTTCACCCGCTGACACGCGGCGGCCGCCGCAATTTCGGTGTCCTGCTTCAGCGCGGCGGTGGTGCTCGCTGCTATTTCGGAGTCGGTTAGCGCCCTTCTCGCCAGCATCGCGCGCTCGCGCGCTGCGATCGCCTTCGATTCGGCCTGCGTGGCTCCGGCTTGCGCGGCCATCACACCGGCGCTGATCGCGGTCATCTTGTTGGCGTGCACTTTCGCGTCGGTGACGCGGGCCGAGCGTTCGGTTTCCCCGCGTTCGAGGACGGCCTTCGCGAAGCGCGTTTCGGTGCCTTCGGCGCGGAGGCGGGCCTCGGCGAGCTTCTTCGCGGCCGCCGCCTTGCTCTCGTCGGACTCCGCCGCCTGCAGCAGGGTCTCTGCGGTGGCTTGCTTTGCCTGCGTCCGCGCGGCCTCGCCCTCTGCGAATCCCTTCCGCACGCTCTCCCGCCCGTGCGCCATGCGCGCGGACTCCGCCGACGTGGCGGCGGCCTTCGCCATGCAGCTTTGCGCCACCAGCCGAGCGGCGTGTCGCTTGCTGCGGGTAGAAGCCTTCGGCAACCCCATTTTCTTAAAAAGTGGGTTTCTTTGCTTGTGTGAAGTGCCGCTTCTTTTGTGTTTAACCTTGTCGATGAATGTGGTTTGTAGAGTTAAAGTTGTTGAATGAAAAACGGCCACACCGGCATGCAGGTGTAGTTTAGTCAGAAGGGCTGGCCTTCGAATACTGTGTGTGGGTGTTTTCTCGCGTGGAAGCGTGTTTCGGTTCCTTCGGCGCGGAGGCGGGCCTCGGCGAGCTTCTTCGCGGCCGCCGCCTTGCTCTCGTCGGACTCGGCCGCCTGCAGCAGGGTCTCCGCGGTGGCTTGCTTTGCCTGCGTCCGCGCGGCCTCGCCCTCTGCGAACCCCTTCCGCACGCTCTCCCGCCCGTGCGCCATACGCGCGGATTCCGCCGACGTGGTGGCGGCCTTCGCCATGCAGCTTTGCGCCACCACCCGAGCGGCGTGTCGCTTGCCGCGGGTAGAAGCCTTCGGCAACCTCGTTTTCTTAAAAAGTGGTTGCCTTTGCTTGTGTGCAGTGCCGCTTCTTTTGTTTTTAACCTTGTCGATAAACGTGGGTCGTGGCTTTGTGTTGGAAGAAAAAGGGCCGATCTGGCATGCAGCGTAATTTAGTCAGAAGGACTGGCCTTCAATTAAGTGGAGCCATCAGTGCGTGTACTGTGTGTGAGTGTTTTCTCGCGTGGAAGCGCGAGTTCGGTGCCTTCGGCGCGGAGGCGGGCCTCGGCGAGCTTCTTCGCGGCCGCTGCCTTGCTCTCGTCGGACTCGGCCGCCTGCAGCAGGGGTCTCCGCGGTGGCTTGCTTGGCCTGCGTCCGCGCGGCCTCGCCCTCTGCGAACCCCGGGGAAGGCACTGGATTGTTGCTGTTGCTGAGTTAGGGCATGCGTCCTCGTTGGTATGCGATTTCAGACGTACCGACTGGCCACGGGCGAACTCTGCGGATGTGGCAGCCGTGCCTTGGAGACTGCCTAACTAGAGGAAACGAGCTTGAGCGAGGACGCCGGGGGCTAGGGAGGCGGGGAAACTATACGGGGTTTTATCCGAACCACACCCTGATGGCTCCGTGAAATTCTCTCATCGACTTTCGTGGTGCATCAACTCTCCCAGTGAAACTGTGAAAGCTGCGTGACTAGGATCGAGGGTCTTAGTCATACAGGTCGCGGCCTTCCATTGCCACTGTCCAAAAAAGGAAAAGGGCTAATCAAGGGAAAGAGAGTGAGCCAGTGACAGCATCATCTTGGTCGGGCGTCAGCAACTACCAAGAGATTTCGCGAGCAAAGACTTTGAACACTTGTTCCAGGGTTGAGGTCCAAGAATTGTTTGATCTTTGTGCAGAATAGTCTGGTTTGGGGTGGGTACGGAAACCCAAGTAGAGTTGTCCCAGTGATGCAGGAAAGTCCGGTGTGAGTGGGTTGCATTTATTGCGACCATGTCTCGACACGAACTTCCAGCACTGAAGTCAGGGGAAAGAAGGCTCGGTTCCGTTCTGCAATGGGTTTACGAATCCCCTGCTTTCGTGAGCGGGACGAGCCCAAGTAGACAGTGCATGCTGAAGTGTCGCATCGTCGCATTCTTGGAACTTCCTCCGGATGGCAACAAAGTCGCGGGCGATGAACAAGCGCCAGTACTCGGGGCTCCATCCCCAGTCGCTGGCCCCTTCATCACTTTCATCGTCTTGCGAGGATACTTGGTACACGATGTAGTCCGTCGCATCATCGTAGTGAACGGGCAGCCGGCACCACCCAATCGGCCTCAGATTGGCTCTCTGCCTACCTTCAATGTACCCCGGCGAATGCGGGCAAAAGATGGCGCCAACGTTCACAGGTGACACAGCAAGGGCGCGGGCCAGCCCCACACACCCGCCGAAAACAGTGAAGAACTTTTGCCCTTCGGTGCCCACTGATCCCGCGTAGACTTTTCCGGAGGAGATGTGCGTGCGCAGCCGGGACGACACGCTGCGGTGCACCAGCCGCGCGAAGTGAAACGAGTTCTGTATATGTGCTGTGACCCTGCGGGAGGCGTTCCACGAGATGAAGACAGCATTGCCAAGAAGCGTCATGAGCGTGCCGTCCGTTTTGTTGATGGCCTGCACCGTCGTCTGCAGCGTTTGGTCAGCCGCTCTCTGGAAGGATCCGACTGCAGCATTGTGGTCGAACATCTCCAAAGTGACAGAGGCGAAAGTTGCATTCGGAATCCCTTCTAAAGTCCAGCCGGATGGGGCAGCAACGGGTCGGTGCGACAGCGAGCGTTCCAAGAAGGTTCTTTCGAACTCGTCTTCTTCTTCTTCATCTACAGGAACAGGAACTGAGATCGGTAGCAACCGGGAGCTGAATAGTGTCGGGGTGAAGATATTCATGACCACTTCGCCGATTCCCTTCAAAGTTGCGGTTTGATTCCGCACCGAAACCGCGGCGGTCCAGTCATCCAAGCCTGTTAACTCCTCAGTTCCGAACGAGAAGTCTGTCACTTGCAAGACTCTTGACTTAACAGTCTCACAACACCTCCCAACCGCTGTAGTACACGATGACGTCCACGACTTCCTAACCTCCGCAACAAGCTCTGGCAGCGCACCCACACAGCCCGGGATACAGTTGGACTCGAGGCGAGCAGCCAGGTTCACTGTTGGCCCAAAATAGTCGTAGCGGTCTATGACTGTGTTCTTCTCGATGCTGACAGGTCCTTCATGCATGCCGATGCGTATTCTGAGCCCGCGCCACGTGCTATTCACGACTGCACATTGAGGAACGTTGAGGATGTCCGACGACCAAGGCGCAGTGTAAAGTTTGGCATGGACTGTAAGGGCAAACATCACGGCATCGGTAGCCGTGCTAAAGGCAGCCATGAAGGAGTCACCAATGGTCTTGACTTCGTATCCTCCGTACTCTGCGAGAGCTTTGCGGATGAGAGAATTGTGCAGTTGAAGTGCACGCTTCATGTGGACGGGGGACGCGTTCCATATCGCGGTCGAAGACACGATGTCAGTGAAAAGGATGGTTGCGACGCCGTCGCCGTCTGCACCATCCGTTCTCAGCCCCGGGGGTGTCTGTGTTAGCGTCTGAGGTCCCCCCAGTTCACCATCGTTGAAGATAGCGTCTGGCAAGTACGGGCGATACGTGCTGAGATTCTCGAGCAGCTTTTCAAGAGCCTCGGTGAGTTGGATCGGCATGTTGCGTGAAGAAGCGGCGTTGAGCGATTCCTGAGCACGAGGGAGGTCGAACGCTGCGAGGGCTGACGCGATGTCGTTCGCGGCATGCACTGCGGTTTCCATACGAGCCCTTTCGGACACCATTTGGTCGCAGAAGTATCGCGTGAGTATGAAGTCGAGGATGAAAATGGCCAGCTGTGTCGTCAACGTGTTCGCAGTCTTCAATCCTAACGCACACGGCGGTTTATCGCACACATACTCTTCCTCGATTGCTTCGATCCGCCTTGAGTACGGGAGGAGGCCCGGCAAGTCGAAAAGACCGAAGCGCCATGCCTGCTCGGCAGTTATCGCAACAAGCCAGAGCACAACTAAGTACACGACAGCGATGGCCAGACGCCTGGCCCGAGAAACCAGCAACAAGTCAAGAATCAAGACGAAAAGTGGCCACCACCGATCCGTCGCGCGAGTAGCAGCGTCCAAGTCCGACGTGATGATGGTGACACTGTACCCAACAATCACGAAGACCATCATCCAATACGGACACCGGCGGAATATGAGGATCATGCCGGAAGTCAACACCGCTGTACAGTACGCGGACAATCTCGCCACGGCAGATGCAGGTTCGCCTAGGTCGACACCTTGTGCAATCGCAGCCGAACCCAACACCACTACGACCAAGTTCAGGTACAGGTACGTCTTTTTCCGGAATCTGTCGGTCTCGGTTTCGCCCGGGACCTCAAGCCATCTACCAAAACGTCTGTACAATTTCCGCAGCATTTTACCTGTACTCGAGCCCCTTCCGCCGAGCACCTGAGTCTTCTTACTTTGTGACGTGTTGAAAAAAGGAGGGGCGCAACTCACGCCCCGAAAAACTAGGCGAGAGATGAAAGAGTAAAAAAGAACTCCCCCCCGTTCAGAAAATTCGCTGGGAGAACCTAGCTGTTCGTCATCTTGGTACAGGAAACAGAGACTGACCGGTGGCCGTACGAACTCGCAGAGTGCAAGAACACTTTCGGAATGTGCAGCTTAAGTATACTTCGATCGCCGCTCACTAAAAGGGAGGGATATCCACCAAAGAGTTGTATGTGCCCTATTCTTGGTGAGGAACCTTAGCTTTTCGCCTACTTTAGTTGACGAGAAGGATAGACGAAACTCGCCCTACTACTAACTAGACAAGAAAGCTGGGGTTCTCCATCATGTGTTGACAATCACACTAATGCAACAAACTGGGGCAGCAACCAGGATTCGCACCGCCCAGCGGGTCTTGGTAGGTGAGTTGCGACACCTCCCCACAAGCGAGCAAACCCAGGCGTTTGAAATCAACCGGGCGGTAGCCCGCTCAAGTGCTACATGACTGCAAACTCAACGCCGAGATAACCCGTGACAGGTCGGCCGCCACCACCCTGTTAGGCCAACAGGGTGAAATCCAAGAGCACGACTGACGATGCTTGGTATTGGATTAGTCTCGGGGAGCCACTGGGTGGCTCCCAGTGGCTGTTGGCTATCCTCCACACTGCAACTGCCGCAGCAGCCGGAGATACGTCCTTCGCCCTTGGCTCACGTGTCGCTGCTCACCTACGTGTGTTCCTGGTTGTTGCCCTGGTGACAGACCCGCCGCCATAGTTTCGCCCGGTACACCAAAAAAAACGGAAAAAAGGGTTGAACCCGTATTTCTGGGCTCCGATCTCGATTTTTTGAGCAGATTATTTTTTGAGTTGGACCCCCCCCCCAGCTCCCCCATGGAGTCTGGTTGCTTCTCAAGTACGCCTGTGGGCCTGATCCTGGCTCCTGGAAGCCGGTCCACACCAGACCATTTTTGACGATTTTTTCTCGAGATCAGCTCCGATGAAGAGAACGGCGCAAAATAGACCTGAGGACCAAAAACTACGGGCTTGGTTCGGGTACTTGCATACTGCAGGACGCTGGGCGTGGAAGCCACCTGTTACCGTCGGGAAGAACGGGAATCGATCCCCTGGTTGGTAACATTTTCACGCAGCAGACCTTTTTCGACGATTTTTTGCTCGCTTTCAGCTCCGATAAGAGATCCGCGAAAAATATGCCCGGGGGCCTTGGAGTAAGCGCGTGATTCGTGGGACCTTGCGAGATGCAGAGCACCGGACGCGGAAAACCTGGCAGTAGGTTTTCATTGGGAAGGGCGGGAATCGATTCCCTGGTTGGTGAAAATTTCTTTTTTGGTACACGACACAGCACTTTTTCGACACAAAATTTTGCTTGCTTTCAGCTCCGAGGAAATCCGTGAAAGATAGGCCCGGGGACCAATAGTATGGGCCTGAACAAGGTGCAGAGCTGCTGAGAGCACCAGGCTATCTGTAGTCCATCCGTGATCACAAACCCAAGTAGGGGTGCCCACTCCATGAGGGCTACAGTACGATTTTTTGTCCGGAAGCCAATTTTCAACATTTTAGTGATTTTGAGAGCGATTTCACCCTCGGAACCGTTAGCAATCGCTTCAAAAACGTTTTAAACCCCCAGTCGGGGGACTGCAAGGCAGAAAACTGCGTTTTTAGGGGGTATTTCACGACGTTTGAGGCGGTTGCCACCACTTCCATTATAACACGAAGTTACCCAAGCGAACCAAACTCTGCATCAGGTCGAATCTACCGGCGCAATTATGTTCCCTCGTCGGATGTAAAAGGTGAAAAACCGCATTGACTCTGGAGAAAAACCGGAGAAAACCCCCACCTGCGAGAATTGGCTCTGTGTGGTGAAATTTTCAGATTTTTTTTTTCCCCCGTTTCCACGATTTCCATTCCACGTGTGTCCACGTCCCGAACACTGCCACGTTCAAACTTTTTCGTCTTTGGGACCATTTCTCGCAGATATTTTCATCGGAGCTGATCTCGAGCAAAAAGTCGTCAAAAAAGGTCTATTACTGTGGACCGGCTTCCAGGAGTCAGGATCAGGCCCACAGGCGTGTACTTGAGAAGCAACCAGACTCCGTGGGGGAGCTGGGGGGGTTCAACTCAAAAGAATTCTGCTCAAAAACCCGAGATCGGAGCCGGCCTGGGTTCAACACTTTTTTTTTGTTTTTCTGAGGTTTTTGGATGCTACGGTCGGGAAGGGGCTTCAATGTAGTTGGGAAAACACGTTCCCCTTCCCCGCGTTCTGCGTGTGGGGTTACCACCGAGCAACTGCCAGTGTGGGGGATAGCCACTGGTGGCTGGTGGCTGCCACCAGCCACCAGTGGCTGAGCCACTCAGTGGCTCAGTGACTCCCAGTGGCTGGAAAAAATATTTCAGATTTCACCGCTCAACCCGAGGAAGGTGCAAACATGCAGGGTGCTACGGTAGCCGTGCACGGGTCTTGGGCACGTGCCTCGTGCAGGGTGTGTGCTTTGTGATCCGCCGCGAAGTTCTCTCCCCGGCCGGTTCCCTCGAGCGGCAACCCGCAGGGAGAGAGAGCGCCAGACACAATCCATCTTAAAAAGGACCACACAATAATGCAACAAATTTGCAAATGCGTTGACGGTGAGTGCACCGCAAGTGCTCTTTCCGCGTTCCAATGGCTGAGGCGAATCTGTCTCGGCCAATCGGCCACGCTAACCACACGAGCGGACTCTGCTGATGTGGCTTTTGTCATGCAGCTTTGCGCGGCCTGTCAAGCAGCTTGTCGCTAGAACGTGGGAAAGGGTGAAACAGCAATTGTCAAGCAAAGACGGGAGGATCGTATGGAAGAGAGAGCCGTGTAACGCATCGTGCTGTGAGTCGCTTAAAACAGGAATAACATCAGCGCTGAGCAGCTCTGTTTAGCCCTGGTTTAAGACAGCTCGTGGAAAGACTGCGAAACTGCAATCAAATATATTGGCTGCGTTTCAGTCACTACCTTCATCTTGGACGTATTTGTAGAGACAGGGTTGGGGGGGAGTCATGGGGGAATAGCTTCCTGTTTCAACATCCGTCAGCTGACGGAACTTGGAAACCGGTGACCTTTTAAGAAGGCACGGAAGTCGGCTGAACCGGGAGCTACCGGAGAAGGTGTGTACCGTGCACGGTCAAAACCTTGTGTCTTTTTAAAACGCTCCCGCGGGGCCGATGGCCTCCAAAAATACTCGAGGGGCTGCCTTGTGCTTACTTCGAAGGAGGCTAGAGGGGGAGAAACAATACAACTACAAAATGGGTCTTTTTTGTTGAACGCTTACGCCGGCCACTAAACCCACATTCACCTGTGTTTCGTGTGGGCTACAGCACATTTACCTCCTTTGATCTTTTGCAGCTGGCAGCCTCCTCAAGTATTTCCTACAAAGCAGGTGCTTATACAAAAAAAAAAAAATTGGAAAAAAAAAATTGCTCAACGTCATCAAAAACTACCGCAGAGTTTGTTCCAAAATTTTAAAATTCAAAAACCCCAAATTTTTTCCGGAATTTTTTTTTTGGCCATTTTCAAAAAGACACAAGGTTTTGACCCTGCATGGTACGGGATTGGGTGCCACACCAGGTTCGATTGCGGGATAATAAAAACTCGGGAAATAAAAGCTTTTTGGTTTCCCCCTGCCAAGAAAAACTTGAGGGACTGCCGTGTGCTCATTTCGAAGGAGGCTAGAGGGGGAGAAAACAATACAACTACAAAGTGGGTCTTTTTTGTTGAACGCTTACGCCCGCCACTAAACCAAGATTCACCTGTGTTTCGTGTGGGCTGCAGCACATTTACCTCCTTTGATATTTTGCAGCTGGCAGCCTCCTCAAGTATTTCCTACAAAGCAGGTGCTTATACAAAAAAAAAACCCCCTCGTGGGGCTTGCAGGTGTAGGGCAGGTAGGTCAGCGTGCGCGGCAGCGTGGTGGGGGCAGGTCAAGGCTGCAGAAGACAGGGGGGCTGGGCCGAGTGAGAATCGAGCAGCCCCTGATTAATTCGCAGACTCTTCTGAGCGAAGTACCTTGTTACGTGTGACCTCCAGCTTGCATTTGATTGATCTTCTATATCGTGTCGACGATTTTCTTCGTGTGAACGATTTATTCGATTTACTTAACCACACGCAGTGAACATCCCCATGATTTTGAAGGATGTCCTGTTCGTTTGATTTCTAGGATGAATTTGAGATGGTGTAAGCCCTGTTCGCAACGAAATGGCATCGTCTCTTGCGGCCTGGCACTGATGGAATAACAGGAGGTGCCGTGTTTGGCGGGAGAGAACCAACTACTTTCGACGCGCCCGTTTCAAAAGAGACAGTGCGTGCGTTAGGCCGTAAATTGGGGTTGGCCATCCTGAGTTGGAGCGGGGCAGTTGCAGGTGTTATTATTCGACCCCCCCCTTCAGCATGCTGCTGCCAAACTGCCAAATCATGAAACGCTTCGCATGTCTCGACACGAACTTCAATCACTGAAGTCAGGGGAAAGAAGGCTCGGTTCCGTTCTGCAATGGGTTTACGAATCCCCTGCTTTCGTGAGCGGGACGAGCCCAAGCAGACAGTGCATGCTGAAGTGTCGCATCGTCGCATTCTTGGAACTTCCTCCGGATGGCAACAAAGTCGCGGGCGATGAACAAGCGCCAGTACTCGGGGCTCCATCCCCAGTCGCTGGCCCCTTCATCACTTTCATCGTCTTGCAAGGATACTTGGTACACGATGTAGTCCGTCGCATCATCGTGGTGGACGGGCAGCCGGCACCACCCAATCGGCCTCAGATCGGCTCTCTGCCTGCCTTCAATGTACCCCGGCGAATGCGGGCAAAAGATGGCACCAACGTTCACGGATGGCCCAGCAAGGGAGCGAGTCAGCTCCACACACCCGCCGAAAACAGTGAAGAACCTTTGCCCTTCGGTGCCCACTGATCCCGCGTAGACTTTTCCGGAGGAGATGTGCGTGCGCAGCCGGGACGACACGCTGCGGCGCACCAGCCGCGTGAAGTGAAACGAGTTCTGGACATGTGCTGTGACCCTGCGGGAGGCGTTCCACGAGACAAAAACTGCATTGCCGAGAAGTGTCATGAGCGTGCCGTCCGTTTTGTTGATGGCCTGCACCGTCGTCTGCAGCGTTTGGCCAGCCGCTCTCTGGAAGGACCCGACTGCAGCACAGTGGTCGAACATCTCCAAAGTTACAGAAGCGAACGTTGCATTCGGAACTGCTTCTAAAGTCCAGCCAGATGGGGCAGCAACGGGTCGGTGCTTCTCAGAACAGTCCAAGGTCCTTTCGAACTCGTCTTCTTCTTCAAAGTCCCGCACCCGTATTCTGACAGAGGCCGAGACCGGTAGCAACCGGGCGCTGAATAGCACCGGGGTGAAAACATTCATGATCACTTCGCCGATTCCCTTCAGCGTTGTGGTTTGATCCCGCACCGAAACCGCGGCGTTCCAGTCTTCGAGACCCGCTAACTCTTCGGTTCCGAACGCGAAGTGAGACTGTGAAGACAACGGTCTTACAGGTGGCGGACAACACCTCCCAACCGCTGTAGTACACGCCGACGTCCACGACTTCCTAACCTCCGCAACAAGCTCAGGCAGCGCACCCACGCAGCCCGGGACACATTTGGACTCGAGGCGAGCGGCCAGGTTCACTGTTGGCCCAAAGTAGTCGTAGCGGTCTATGACTGTGTTCTTCTCGATGCTGACAGGGCCTTCATGCATGCCGATGCGTATTCTGAGCCCGCGCCACGTGTCATTCACGACCGAACATTGAGGAACGTTGAGGATGTCCGACGACCAAGGCGCAGTGTAAAGTTTGGCATGGACTGTAAGGGCAAACATCACGGCATCGGTAGCCGTGCTAAAGGCAGCCATGAAAGAGTCGCCAATGGTCTTGACTTCGTATCCTCCGTACTCTGCGAGAGCTTTGCGGATGAGAGAATTGTGCAGCCGAAGTGCACGCTTCATGTGGACGGGGGACGCGTTCCATATCGCGGTCGAAGACACGATGTCAGTGAAAAGGATGGTTGCGACGCCGTCGCCTGCACCATCCGTTCTCAGCCCCGGGGGTGTCTGTATTAGCGTCTGAGGTTCCCCCAGTTCACCATCGTTGAAGATAGCGTCTGGCAAGTACGGGCGATACGTGCTGAGATTCTCGAGCAGCTTTTCGAGAGCCTCGGTGAGTTCGATCGGCATGTTGCGTGAAGAAGCGGCGTTGAGCGATTCCTGAGCACGAGGGAGGTCGAACGCTGCGAGGGCTGACGCGATGTCGTTCGCGGCATGCACTGCAGTTTCCATCTGTGCCCTTTCGGACATCATTTGATCGCAGAAGTATCGCGTGAGCACGAAGTCGAGGATGAAAATTGCCAGCTGCGTGGTCAAACTGTTTATGTTCTTCAACCCCGTAGCACATGGCGGTTTCTCGCACACATACTCTTCCTCGTACACTTCGATTCGGCTTGAGTACGAGCGGAGACCCGGCAAGTCGAAGAGACCGAAGCGCCATGCCTGCTCGGCCGTTATCACAACAAGCCAGAGCACAACTATGTACACGACAGCGATGGCCAGACGCCTGGCCCGAGAGACCAGCAGCAAATCGAGAATCAAGACGAAGAGCGGCCACCAACGATCCGTCCCACGAGTGGCAGCGTCCAAATCCGTCACTATGATGGTGGCACTGTACACAAGAGTCACGAAGACCATCATCCAGTACGGAAATCGGCGGAAAACAAAAATCGTGCCGACAACCAACGCCCCCGCGCAGCTGTTGACCATGCTCGTCACGGCAGCTGAGGGCGATTCGATGATGTCGATGTCCTGCGCCACAACGATCACGCTCAGCACCACTACGACAAGACTCAGGTACAGGTACCCCTTTTTCCGCCATCTGTCGATTTCGGGTTCGCCCGGAAGCTCGAGCCATCTATTGAAACGTGTGTACACTGCCCACGGCATATCGATGCTCGAATCCCCCCTATCGAACCTCCGTCGCCTTGGGATGACGGATAGAAGTGCGTAGGTTTGGTTTATTATTTTACTTGTAGTTGTCGACAACTGAAGAGACGCAACTACTTTACTTTTCAGAGTATCAGATAGAAACTGGGTGGTTTTGCTTAATTCTCCGGGCAGTGCAAACGCGTTTGCTGCTCCTGCGACCACACACGGCGACCGTTTGCATAGGGCCAGCCCGAAATCGGCCTTCGCCTCCGGGGTGGACACGTTGGAAGCCATCATCAGCGCTGAACCTGCCTGACACGACAGCGATGGGTCTGGTCAGCTCGTCGCAGCAAGGGCTAGGGGGGAAGGGAATTTTAGACAAGGGGGGAGCAATTGGCCACACAGGTTTTACGGATGGAGAGACAAGGGGAACTCTTGCCCCAATATTATGCGCTGAAGTGGCGAGGGATCCACGGTAAAAGAGAGTTGAAGTATGGTTAAAGAGGACAAGTTGCTTCGGCTCATATGAACTGTGCGAGGGGCAAGGACGGAGGCCAGAACGCCGGTGTCGGCGATTATTATCTCATCGTAGGGTAGAGGAGCTAGGTGGCCCGCAACCAAGCTTTGAACAGACAGTATTCATGGTTTCCTGCAATAAAGCGGGCGGAATCGAGCTGCGGTAAAACAGCATTATCTGGGCGGGTTACTATCGGACAGACGACAAACTTTCGAGGGGAAGCTTCTTTCGAAAGGGGCACGAGCGGGTGTCGCAACTTGTGTTCACTCGGAGCTGTTGATTGGCGTGGAAGGTTGGCTGCAGGGCGTCATCTTCTTCTGTCGGCTCACCGGCACGGGCTGGATGCCAGGTTGCGTAGGTGGGCGTGGTACGCATCATTCGCGAGAACCGAAAAGAGGAAAGCTGTTTTTTGAGGTGCATAAGGCGTGGTGCTTCAAGGCGCTGTGCACCACGCTTTATGCACCAAAGCGAACGTTGGGCTGAGCCCTTGTCTTGCAAGGCGCCGGCGACCTCCGGGTCTGGTCCTCCTCAACGATCAGCTTTTTTGTACAGGCCGGTCCGATAGTCGGCTGGAAACCTTTTGACGTTCTCGGCGGTTGCTGCGGCTCGGTGTTTGGCTCACATGCTCCCGCGGCGTGTCGTCCTCATCTGGCAGGTACCACTTGCGCTGGCGAGTCTCTGGCGTCGCTGCGCAGTTCAGTTGCGACCGAACACGGATGAGTCCTACGAGTTTCTCCATCGCCGACGGCAAAGCCGGGGCAACTACATACAACCCTTCCGATTGCACCGTCGAATGGTGCCAGCCGCGGCTTGAATCGGCCAACCGCAGCGTCCACAGTTGCATCCGCCTCTGCGAGGAGAAGGCAGCTTCGGCCAATGCACGGGCCAGGGACAGCTCAGTCAAGAATTGTCATCGAGACGAGAGCACGGGCGGCAGCCGCCCGTTTGTCAGACCGCAGCCGCCGGTCCTGGCATCCACGGAACCCTATGTCGTGGAAATGGACGTGGGCCGTTTGTTTCCGAGTTCCGACATTGCCCGGAAGTTGTTCACCGCCGCTGTCCTCACACTGAGATCTTTTCAGTACATGAACCACATGGAATAGCATGCACTTTCTCACGGGTTTGGTTCCCTGGATGACGTTGTCGCCTGCCATTGCGTTGTCAAGGTCGAATCCTCGCTTCCGCAGCTTGCTCGCGGCTTCCTCGCGTTGCACGTCGACCTCCGCGCACGTGTCCGCTTGCGCAGTCTAGCTGCCGGTGAAGCGCGTCGTTGAACGGGGCCAGGTGAGCCCTAAGCCGGTCAGCCGCAGTGTCCACAGTTGCATCCGCCTGCGAGGAGAGGCAGCTTCGGTCAATGCGCGGGCCAAAAACAGCTCTCAATTAAGAATTGTGAAACGAGAGCACGGAGCACCCGCTTGCAGCCCGTTTGTCAGACCGCAGCCGCCGCGGAGCCCTACGTCGTGAAAATGGACGTGGGCCATTTTCCTTCCGAGTTCCGACATTGCATTGCTCATCGACGTCCTCTGCACTGGAACGGGATATTTTGAGTACATGAACCACATGGATTAGCATGCACTTTCTCATGGTTTGGTTCTGACGTCGACGTCGACTGCAATATCGTTGTCAAGATCGAATCCTCAGCAGTAGCTGTGGCTCAGCTTCCGCAGCTTGCTTGCGGCTTCCTCGCGCTGCACGTCGACCTCCGCGCACGTGTCCTGCAGGTACCGCTTGCGCTGGGCAGTCTTGTCGAGCTGCCGGTGAAGCGCGTCGTTGAACGGGGTCAGGCGCACCTTGAACCGGTCCGCCGCAGCGTCGACGGCGTCCGCCCAGATGGCAGCGCACCTCGCGTCCGCCTCCGCAAGCACGGCCTTCGTCTTCAGTCGGTACGCGGCCACGACGGACCGCTTCAGCGCCATCGGGACGAGGGCCGCCGTCGTGAAGCACGACGCGGCGGCCGCCGGGAACATGCCGACGACCTGCAGCCCGGCTGCGAGGCCGCACCCGCTGGCGAGGAGGCGCGCCGTCGCGGTAACCGGGTACTTGAACGAGGTTCGCGCTTCGCGCGAGATGTCCTCGACCATGCGCGGCACCCGCGGGGTCAACAGATTCTTGCAGGACTGCGCTTCGACGGTCGCCGGGACGAGGTCTGAATACGGCAACTCGAAGCGATCGGAGAAGTCTCGAGTGCCCGTAAGGGGGAGGTCAACCGACTGGATGATCCTACTCCGCGTTTGGTCTTGAAACGCATGCAGCGCACTCGCCACGCGCTTGTCCGACGCCGCAAGAACCTCACCGAGGTGCGAAAAAGGGGCACTCTCAGTTTCAGCGAGCTCGTCGCGAAGCCTAGCAGGGAAGACAAGGCGAGCGGCGTGAGTGGCCGCCGTCGCGTCCGAAATTAAGTCGACGGCTCTGCTCCTCCCCTCGGAGATAGCGCTGGCGACGGAAGCGCCCACCAGCTGTTTTTCCGCTGCAAGTTCGTCGGCGGTTCGACTCGCCGTCAAGTCGTTCTCGACCTTCGCCCGCACCGCCGGCGCGAGCCTGACCTCCAGCTCCTCGCAGGCGCTCACCTCCGCGGCCAAGCTCTCGCGGAAGCAGGTCACCAAGCTGCTGAGCTTCACCGCGATCCGATCCGCGTGCGACAGCGCTTCTTGCAGATACAGCCGAAGCCCGTCCACGGACCGACGATCTCCTCGTTCCGCGCCCTTCGCGGGGGGGTCCCCGGTTTGCGCCGGATGCGGGCACTGCTGGCCCGCGGCCGCGTTCGCCTGCTTGCAGCTGACGACGAAAATGGTCGGGGCCGGGTCGATGTCCTCCGCTTGCAGCCGCGCCTTCAGCGCGCGCTCGATGTCGTTGAGCTCGGCCGGCTCTTTGTAGTCGGACTTGTTGACTATGTACACGACTTTCTTCCCCAGCTTCCGGACCCGGATGGCGAGCGCACGCTCGGAGGCGGTGAGTGGCTGGTCCGACGACAGGACCAGCAACAGAACGTCAGCCTGGGGAAGAAACGCTGTCGTGGCGCGTTGGTGGTCGGGCTCGAGTGAGTTGCACCCGGGCGTGTCCACCAGGCAAGCTGCGACCTGCTTCAACCACGGATTCGCGATGCCCCGCGTGACCGACAAAGCACTCTTGACGACGCTAGCTTCTGTGCTGTACCGGAGCACCGTCACCCCTTGGGTCGTGATATCGTTGCCCACCACCTGCGCCCGCTCTCCGAGCAACGCGTTCACCAGGCTGCTCTTTCCCCGGTTCCACTCCCCCGCGACCACGATGTAGAACTCCGCGAGGGCATCCAACTTCGCCTCGACCTGTCCAAAATCAACCCCGCGCATGGCAGCCGACACAGCCACCATGCGCCGCCGGATCTCCCGGACGTTGTCCTCAATTTTCGCATGGAGCAGCGCCGGCAGCAAAGCTTCGGCTTCCATCGGGACGCGGGTGGGAGGGCTGGGCAACTTGGCGGGAAGAATACCGGCCTTTTGGCGGCCACGTCCTGCGGGGCGGGGGCTTTAAGTTAAAATGAGTTATTGGTTCGACCTCTTTTAGAGTGAAGGCTCGCTTTGGGATCCGGGGTCTTTAAAACCTCCGGGTGACCGCTGCCGAAAAGATTCCTTTAAGGTGTCGTAAACTAGTATACATATGTGTGTGTATCAGATGCATGTGCTTGTGTGTGTGTCTTGTTGCCTGCTGCTTTTTTTCGGAATCTGGGAGAGGTTCAGGTCAGCTACAGACTCTGTGCTGACACTAGCCAGTGTCTACTCCACTAATACAGCACCCGGTAAGCAGAACCTGCCAATTTCAGACATTCTAGTGACTTTGAGGGAGATTCCGCCGTCCAACCCGTTAGCAATCGCTTCAAACCTGGCTTTTATACTCAGGCGTGGTGAGCCAGCCACCCGTATTTCCTGGAAGTCCATCAGCCTGCTGCATCGCTACAGACACTCCGCATTCTAACCACAGCTGCTGCTGTCTGGAACAGCAGTCTATCAAGGTTGTACGGTGTGGTCCTAGGCTTTGCCAAGTGCTTTGACGGAGTACAGCGGGCATCGTCCTAGAACCGGTGCAAGAGCTGGGCCTGCGACGAGAGGATCCTCGGGCCGCTGTGTGACGCCTACGCCCGATTACGAAGGCGGCATAACCTACATATGAGAGTTGGAGGAGTCGTTCACACCCACCAACGGGATACTCTGCCCATCTGCGCAGGAACCGCTCCATACGCACGGGCTGTTGCTGTCGAAACAAACACCAAACGAGCAACTGCCGAATGGAGAACGGAAAGAGAAAGAGAAACCCCCTCAGTGGTTCTAAAAAGGGTCTCGTAAAGAGAAATGAAAAAGAAACGCGTAGTTTTGGAAAGGAGGGGGAAGGGCGGGAATTCTCTTTCTGATCGTTATTTCTGATCGTTCTTAGTTGCTCTTTTGTTGATTTTTTTTTCTCTCCTTCGTTCCTTTCTTTTCCCTGCTTTTGCTAATGCCGTATTTCGAAGAAGACGCGATGAACCGCAGAAATGCTGAACCCGCGAGAGTCCCGGACAACTGCTTGTTTATCCGGTTATTCGACATGTTAGAGTGAGGAATCCTCGAACCCAGGTGGGGCCCCCTTTTTTGGCAGAGCGGCAGACCACTTACGCGCACTGTGGGCCGGCCGTGATTGGGAAGAGACTCCCGGTCCATGACCGGTGCAGTTGACATGCCCCTCGACCATCTAGGAATGATCAGACGCCGACTGCTGGTTTACCATGCAGGGTCAAAACCTTGTGTCTTTTTGAAAATGGCCAAAAAAAAAAAATCTGGAAAAAAATTGGGTTTTTTGAATTTTAAAATTTTGGAACAAAAACTGCGGTAATTTTTGAGGAAGTTGAGCAATTTTTTTTTCTTCCAAAAATTTTTTTTGGGGGTCATCGGCCCCGCGGGAGCGTTTTAAAAAGACACAAGGTTTTGACCCTGCATGTTACGGCGCCAGTCGACTGGCCAAGGGTCGGCAGTCTTGACCGGCGTGTAATGTGAGAAAACGACAGGACGACTAGCGTCATTATTCTCGGTTCAGTCTGGCCGGTCGACAGGGCAGGTCATGTCTATGGCTGGCCAATAGTATACGTAGGCTTTGCTTTCTGCCCCCTCGCCAATGCCCGAACAACCCCCACGTTCGGCGACCCTCTGAGTGCAAGATGGCGTTGCGTCCAAAGCGAGCATGATCACTTGTTGGCAACCTGTGACTCCTTCGAGGTGCATGACCCGGCAAGGAGGACGAAGTTGGGCGGCCTGGTTTGAGGCCAAAGGGGGGAGGAGGACAGGCTATGAATTGAATTTATCAAGCTGACCACGTCCTCTGGACGTTTTTTGGCCGCTTAATCAAAACTGAGGATTCTCGCAGTAACCCTTTAAACGGCCTTGATGCGCTGTATTTGACTCGTGCAAAACGGGCGACACGTTTGGCCGGTTCACGAATGACGTTAACCAAATGGTGTGTTGAAAGGGAAGAAATACTCGGGACTGCCTTGTGCTCATTTCGACGGAGGCTAGAGGAGGAAGATACAAGACAGATGGGTATTTTTTAGAGTGCAAGTTCGCTTCGGGATCCGGGGTTTTATAGCATATTTAGAGTTAAAGTTTGCTCGAAATTCCGGGGGTTTAGGGTCTCCGTGGGACCGTTCATGAATGGGTTCTCTTAGAGCAAGAATTTTTGTCGGGTGCTTGCGCCTCCGCTAAACCCAGATTTACTTGTGTTTCGTGTGGGCAGTAGTTTTACCTCCTTTGAGATTTGGAATTGAATTGTTGCGATAGTTGAGATTTCGTAACTGGCAGTCTCCTCAAGTATTTCCTACAAAGCAGGTGCTCTTACAAAAAAATTTGGTTGTACGTGCCGGGGGAGGATTAGCCTGTTAGTGGGTGGTAGTGAGTGAATATGATCGGTAGGCTAATCTTCTCCCAAACACGCTGCCAGCGTTCTCTTTCGTGTTTACAATTAATTGTTACTACGAAAAAAAAAAAAAAAAAAAAAAAAAAAAAAAAAGAGCTGGAATCCGCCGACGGCTGCTTTCGTAACCTCGAATAGAAGGTGCAAATTCGATTACACTCTCCTCCTTGTTTCGCTGTTCGGTGTCTGTCGTCTCCTTCGCTTTCCACGTCGAACGGAAAGGTTAAGTCGACCCCCCAACCTTCATGATCTTCGTGTAGTTCGCCACACTTCCGTCGCGGCGCCTCAGGACGCGATAAGCAAGTGGCGGGTAAGGAGGTAAAGGGGAGAAACTGGAGTGGAAAACTAGGGAGCGTCCAGTCCGGTCTCTATCCCCAAACGGCCGAAAGGCACCCAGACGCGCGCGGGGGTAGTGCAGCTGGAAAAGGTGTCCCTTCGTATCTCTTCTCTAATTCCCTGCTGGATACGTGAGCAGAAGAGGTACATGCCAACTCTGTCCCAGGGCGGGCATCTAACGGGTTGCACCACCACGTTCTGGAACATTTTTGAAGATCGCCAAATGGTTGGTGCTATTTCTCTTGCAAGTGCTGTAACTACCGAACCACGTGTTGAACGGACGTGAGGTCATGCGGGTCTACCCCTACACGACAAATCACACAAACACAGCAGGCCAAAGTCCTGAGTGAGAAACAACACACGGTGGTGTAAGCGGAGAACTGCATAGTTTTGAACAAATCCTCAGCAGTGTTGCTATTGGGCAATTTGCGTGCCTGCTGCCATCCTTAGATGTGGTAACCGTTTCTCAGGCACCCTCGCTATCCGTTACAGCCACGGTAGTCCACTACACTACCGTCAAAAGCTGATAGGGCAGGTTGCCCAGCGTAGTCGAATCGGGAGTTAGACGCAATCTTCGCGAAGAGACTCTGCAGCGACTCAACTCCCCACCCCTGGCGGCACTTGCCTGTTTAAGAAGAAAAAAAATGGGGGGGTCCTTCTCCAAGAAGTAGGACTAAAGGAAGAAGTGTGAAAACGGGTTTTTGCCTAGAGGCTTTTCGTGTTATTCTGCAGATGTTTTGGGCTATCTTTGTGTCGATGCTTTCAGTTGTCTTCTTAACCATGGTTAAGTGCGCAAATGGTGTCAGCCGAAGCTGGTAAAGCTTCGGCGCCGCCCACGTTATGTTTGTTTAGCATTGAGTTCTTTTAAGTACATGAACCACATGGATTAGCATGCACTGCCTTGAAAGTCAGGTTATCGGATGACGTCGTCACCTGCCATTGCGTCGTCAAGGTCGAGCATTTGTGGAGCTAGCGGGGTTTGGCTTTCTTGCGATTCCAGAGACTGAGTCGGCGAGTACGAGGGCGGGCACGTGTGCCCGTTTTTCACTTTCGAGGGCATTGGTGTGCCCGTGGTCCCCGGTCGTTTCTGAGAGCTGCTTGCCCTCGGTACCTTCTTCTTCCTTCGATGCACCCCTGAGTCGGGGGTGGTCGCCTTCGTCTTCTTCCGCTTGCGGCCGGCGATCGGGCCTTCCTTCGGGGTGCCGAGCACCCTCTTCTTCAGCGCTGGTCGTTCGCTGGTTCCTGGCGTTGGTGGCGGCCTCTTGGTCGCCCGTCCGGTCGTCGCCGTCTCCTTTTTCGTTGCCGCGAGCGGCGCTCGCGCCGCTCGCTTTCCTACTGGCGTTTCCCGCTGTACACCCACCTGGGTGGGTGAGGAGGGCCTCTTCTTCTTGTTGCGTCCGGGGGTTGACTCGACGTTCGGCTTGTTGGACTGGTGGTGGCCGCGGCTGCAACATGCCGCCGGTCGCCTCTGCGTCAGCGTAGGGAGCCTTTTGCACTCTTGGCAGGTCCCTCTGCCATGCGTGCGGCAGGCATGATGCCCGCTGCGGCAACACGCCGCCGCCGTCTTGCACTCGCCGCACTTCGTCGTGCTGTGCTCTGTGCACACCGCGATCGGCTGCCCATCGTTCGCGTGGTGATGGTGCCGGCAGCACATCTCTACCGTGGGAACGTCCCTTCGGACGAGTGCTCTGCACGCCTCACACTTCCCTTTGTGATGGGTCGCGCACGTGACGAGTGCCTTCTCTATACCGACACCCGGCATATGCACGGGGTCTGGGTGCAGTTGTGGTGGGGCAGGCAGGGCCCACCTCGCCGCTCTCCCGATCGTCCAGTCAGGGTACGTCGGGCACTGCGTCCCTACATCGCTTCCTTTCACTTGTTCCTCAAGTATCGTCCCCGTGTGTGCCTCGCGAAAGCGTGGCCTGGGCCGTATACCCGATATCCCCGTGATGCCCATGAACGACAGCGACGTCGTCGGGCACACCCTCTCTCCTCTCATGCAGCTTCCCAGCCCTTGCTGTGCCGCCAGCTTGTCCAACGCGCTCATCATGCAGCGCAGGACGTTTCCCCGTTCTCTCACCCCCTTCGGCGCATTCCCGTGCAGCGGCATGCTGAGGCCCGAGAAGAGCTCAAAGTCGATCGCAAGCTCCAGCATTGACGCCTGCCCGTTCTCGGTCCATTGCATGTCCGACAGCCACGCTACCAACGCATAAAACGTCGGTAGTCCCCAGGTCTTGTTCCGCTCCCACGTCCATGCCGGGGCAATCCGCGCGAAGGGGTGGTCAAATTTCTCGGCAGGCATCGCATTCGCTCTCGACCAGGGGGTCGTGGGGTTCCTGGCCACCCAGCCACGTGCTTCGAGCCCAGCCCGTTCCGCAAGGATTTCAGCCATCATCTCCTGGAGCCGCCTCGAGAATTGGGCATTCTCGGGTACTACCACACCGTGTTCCAGCGTGCATCTGGGCCAGTCGGCCCGGTTGGCTGCCATCAGCTCGGCATGTGCCTCTCGTCGCCGTACGTGCGAGTACGCTCCGCAGTCCCAGAATACGTGTTTCTCGTCCTCGGTGTCGCCGCTTCCACAGTGCTTGCAGCTGGGCGCCTGCGGCTCAGCTCCGGCCTGCCTCATCCGCGACGTGTACTCAGCCGTGTTCACCCCCCCCGCCAACGCTACACGTATAAGCCTCGCGGTGTGCGCGGGACATTCACGCATCCTCCAGAAGGAGTTCGTCCGCTCCAGGTCGGCTCTCTGTATGCCCTCGAATCCCGGCCGCCTCGCCACCAGTCGGGACCACGTCTTCGCCCTCAAGTCCGCCCTAACTTCATGTCCCCTCTTCGAAGGTGCCGAGGTTAACGGGTCATACGTTGCTCCATTCCTCAGCGTGCGAGACAGGGGCCCGGGTCCCCATACGTGTCCACACTCCTCCATGCTCCTCATCGCCAGTCCAACTGGCCCCAGGGGTAGGTCCCCCTCGGCGTATCTTCCCCGGATGCTCTCCATCAGAGGCAGCAGTCGTGGCAACCTCTCGCACGCCGCGTAAAACGCTGTCGTCACCCTATATGCTAGGCATGTACCGGGATCCGTCAGGTGGCCCTTCTCCTGAAAGTTTAGGACCATCTCCCTCGCGCGCTTCGGGTTGGATCCACCCCAGATCAGTCCCATCACCGACGTCGTCAGCCGTTTCATCGCCACCTTCGATACCGGCGCGAAAGAGCAGCCTGACAGCGCCGCCGGTAGCACATTCGACTGCACAATCCGGACCCGCTTTTCGTACCGGAACGGCGCATGGCGGAGGCCTTCCGCCAGGGCAGCCGCCTTCTCCACCCTCTCCGAGTCGGACCTTTCCGTCCTATTCTTCGCTGTTTAGCAGCGGCTGCAAACATCCCGTGACACCGCGCAAGGTGGTAGAACGCTCGTTTATTTTCTTTTCGATTGCTTTTGATGGGGCATGCAGGCCTGAAATGCAAGAATGGAAAGGAGACGGGGGAAAAAAAAGGAAAGGGAAAGGAAGAACGCAACAGCAGCAGGGTGTGACAGACTAGCCACCCGGAGGTGGTTGTTTCCTCTTGGCAGGGTTTCCTTACCAGTGGGAGTTGCTTGGGTAGTATTTCTTTTTTTTTTTTGTAAAATTTTCGACGAAAAGGACCAGTTTCTGCTTGTAGAGTCTCCCCACCCCTCCGACGACAGCGAGTGCCAGACCAGCCCACCCGAGGGCTGTTGATTCCTTTCGGCAGGTTTTCTCTGCCGGCGGAAGTTGTTTGGGATGGCATGTTTTTCTTTGCTTCCCCGGCTGCACCTTCAGGGGCAGCGGCTAGGCCCGCAGCTGCACGCCGCATCGGGTAGACGAGCAGTGACATCCTTCCCCTTTGCGATTCATTCAAGGAGAATAATTGCAATCATCGATCCTCATTACGACGCAAGTTCAAAAGAGGCTGTACCTGTCCAGGACTCTCGATGGGGGCGTCGAACGTGTGACCTTGGCTCCTGGAAGAGTGACAGGAGAGGCTGGACCTGTCCAGGACTCTCGATGGGGGCGTCGAACATGTGACCTTGGCTCCGCTGTACCCATCCCGGACTGCTTAGTCCAGCGTCTTCTGTGCGGCCTTATTTTGCAGGCTCATGTCCTGGTACGACGTGCCAGCCAACCCGGAGGCGGTTGCTTCCTTTTCCAGTCGGTGGTTTGTTCTCTATACAGAGAGTAGTCGGCTGTTTTTCTTTTCTCCTTTTCTTCTCTCTTTTCAGCAATTCTTCGTGGCGCCCAGTGGGTGGAGCTTCAGGTGGCAAACACGAGGACGACTTGGCTTGGGCTTAAAGACGGTTCAGATTCCTCTCGCGGTGCGAAAACATGAAAAAGGGCAGTGCGAAGCGCGCAGTGCGTAAAAAAGAAAATGCGAAATTTGGGATGTTCTTTCTTTTTTTTTTTTTTTTTTCCTGTTAACAAGTTGTGTAATAACAACTTGTGTCAGACTAGCCCACCCGGGGGTGGTTGATTCCTTCCTTGGGGTGTTCTTTTTTTTTCTTTTTCGGTGCCAGCAACAAAGTTACAACATCTTCGGCGCCTCTTCGTGACGGTCTCGTTGCCATTGGTGTTTCTGCCAATTCTGGACTTTACTACAGCAGCATCTTTCTGCGGCGGTGAACGATTAGAGCGGGCGCTCACTTGCCCTCGCTTCCCCTGGGCTACCCTGGGGAAAGAGAGAGAGAGAGAAAGAAGCGCCAGGTGATGTGCGGTCTATTTTGCGGGTGTGGCACACCCGCAAATCTTCTTTAAGCCCGGGTGTTTAGAGTGCAAGGTTTCTTTAGAGTGAAGGTTCGCTTGAAACTCCGGGTGCTTAAAGTCTTCGGGTGACCTTCGTCGTTGTGGGAAGATATCCTTTGTGCACTGAGTGTCGTAAGAGTGGTTCGGCCATTATCCACACACCTTACTTACGGTAGGCCCTCCTATGGTGCCGCAGTAGGTGACTGGCTGTCTTTTTGGTACCGTATGACCGTCTCTTTCGTGAATTTCTGGTGCTGCTTATGGTTTGCGCAGGTTGTATACCCGTAACTATATCGTATTGCATATAATACGGGTTTTTGTGCGTTCGGAGGAGTCGTTCAAGGGGGCGGTAGCAGAAACGCAACAAAACGTTTTTTCCCCGACTACTGTTTCCGGTTCGGTTCCTTTTGGTTTGGCTTCCTTTTCACTCCCCGACGCGGAACCGTGCTGGTCCTCCTCAAGCATTTTCTTTAAAGCGGTGCTTATACAAAAAAAGTACTGCCGGACCTCTTTGAGTCCTCTCGTTTGTTCAAGCGGCTCCCTGACTCACTCATTTGTTTGTCAAAAGATGTTTCCACCCGTTCAACACTCTACGGTTGAGGTGTGCGAAAACTTAGACATTACTTTCGCTAAACGCATCCGCAGAATAACACGAAGCCCCAGACAAACCCCCGTTTTCACACTTCTTCCAGACTTGCTACGCTGCATGCATATCAAATCCAAAGTGGCGGGCGCAAGCGTTCAACAAAAAAGACCCACTTTGTAATTGTATTGTTTTCTTCCCCTCCAGCCTCCTTCGAAATGAGCACAAGGCAGCCCCTCGTGTATTTTCCCTGTTGTGTTTGAGTGTCTTGTCGTGTAGGGGTTGACCTGCATGACCTCACAGCCGTTCAACACGTGGTTCGGTAGTTACAGCACTTGGGATGCCTTCGGTTCTTTGTCTGGCAGCTTCGTCGAGCATTTACAAGCGGGCGTCGCACCCGAATGTCCGCGTAACCATTTGCCACGTCGCAGCCAAAAAGAACACGCCCTTTTTGCAGCTTCTGAGGCTGAAGTTCCGTGCAGAACCCCCCTGAGAGTTGGCTTCCTTTGCTTTGACAGGGGCCCTCTGTAGATCGGCGGTTGCTGGCAATTCAGAATGTGCGATACTTGCTGTCCTCGGTTTGCAGCGAGTGGTAGTAAAACTCGTCGGTAAAACTCGTTGGTTGAATCCAGCGGGGCAAATGAGGTTAGCAGCTCTGCAACATGCTTCGCTGGCCACGGGTTGCAAGGAGTGGCGAGACTCTCAGTGCAAGCGGGAAGCAGCTCCTTGACCGGTCGTTCAAGGAGTGGCGAGACTCTCAGTGCAAGCGGGAAGCAGCTCCTTGACCGGTCTTTACAAAAAATGTGGCAGGGGGGTCGCTGAGATGAAACAGCGGGAACACTCCGTCTCTTCATAAATAATATCACTCGCATGGCACCATCTGAAGTCGTCTATGCTACATGAATGTATAGCTGCGGTCGTAGTCTGACCGGCCTACAGGTACACAGTGTTAGGCGAAGTCAGGCTAAAGTCAGGTCTGTGTCCAAGGACTAGAGCAGACTGAGTCCGACGAAGGCTTGGTGGGTGAGTTCGGTTGTAGAGTGGCGCGCAGTGTTCAGAGGACGGGTGCGGTCCTTTTGAATTTTGGTTGCCTCTTTTTTTGACGCAATTCCCGCTGAAACTGCTTGCCACTGGGTGTATTTGCGGGACTACTGCAAACGTATCGAATGAAAGCTACAAAGTACAAACTAAGACCAGTTCCAGTTTGCTCTGGGGGCAGGTTCGCTGTCACCTGGGGGGTTTTCTAAAGCCAGGTACCCCGGCTTAAGTTCGGCTGCATCAGTGTTGGCTTCGACATACTTCTGTGTGGGTTCGGTGGACCGCCCACCCGTAAGCAGGGGAAAACAACACAGCAAACGGAAAGAAAAAGAGCCTCTTGAAAGAAGGAAGCGGGTGAGGGAATAAAGAAAATGGAACCCAAGGCGCATGTTTAAATCAAAACGATGATGAATTGCGGCGGGCACAGGCCATTGATTTGAGTTCTACATGCGGCGTCCGTTGATTTTCCGAACACAAGCATTTCTCTTGGTGCGAAAGTTCGATTGAAACTCCGGGTGTTTGATACAACTGCTGTTGTTGGAGACACGAACTGGATGTGAATTTGATAATTGCCGTCCGCCGAAGCTGGTCGCGGCCCGATGAATCCGACGCCCAAAGTAAGCTTTCCCTTTGATGGGTTCTGGCTAGCAAGAGACGCTTAGCCATAATCCATTCAGTGGGTAGCACAACTGGCACTGTCCACTCTAACAAAGGGGACTGGAAACCGGAGGTATAACTTCGCGATCAACCGCAAACCGACTCCTGGATTCCGGTGTGTACAGGCAACCTGTGCTGAAAACTCGCTGCGATCTTCTGCTAAAGTATGAAGTAGTGTGAAATGGAAACTGGGGTTTGCACCAAAGGCAGACAGAACGCAGAAAAAGAATACCGGGGGGAAAATCTTAGTTTAATGTTTAGGCAGAGCACTGCCTCTCATGCATGGTTGATGCTAGCAGCAAGTCTTCTTCGGAAGACGACTTAGGAAGATGTCGTCTAGGAAAGGGATGCAAAACAGAAAGTGGTAAAAAGGGGAGTGTACGGCTCCCAAAGTGGGGTATGAAACCTTGAGGGACTAGCCCCCTGTGTTTTGGGGGGAGGAGGCAGTCGCTGGGTTGCGGCTCCGGACGTAAATAGGTAGGGCGCAAGTAGGGCAGGGTGGAAAGCTTTTTTCCGAGTAGGTCGCCAACAACAAAGAAGCCCTGTCACCAGCTGCTGCCGCATAGTGTTCCTCGCCGAGACCTGTGCATGCGAAGAGGACGTGGGGGTTCATGTACCCGCAATGCCAGTTTCGTCCACGCGACACCCTTTTTCACGAAGGGGGTTTGTGTTGCTGACCGGGTGCAATGTGTACAGGCATCGGGAAACACGACTCACGACAACCGACACCAGGAAGAGAGAGCAGCCAGGTGAGGCAGGCAGGTAGGGCCTGCCCCTTTCCGCAAAGCTAGTTAGGCAGGGCCGCTGCATTGCCTGGCTCTGGCACGACAACACAGGGGAGGGATGAGGACGATATTTTATTGGGGGGGAAATCTTAGTTTCGTGTTCAGGCGCTACTTGCCTCTAAGTGTTTGATGCTAGCATCAAGTCTTCTTCGCGGAATGCAGGGGGGGGGGTTGTGTTACCGACGATCAACCGGGGTTGACGTGTCGTCTGTTTGTCTTTCGACTTTCGTTCGTTTTCTGTCTCGGGTTCAAATCCGTCACTTGTTGCCGCTATTGTTTGAGATGTCATAGTTTTTGTGGTTCCGGCGATACTCGCTCAGTCAGTTGCCTGCACACGGTAACACAGCAAGTGTCAAACAAATACTAGCCCACCCGAAGGGCGGTTGCTTCCTTTTGACAGGTTTTTCCTCCCGGCGGAAGTGGTTCGGGGTAGCTTTATGTGTGTATTTTGCATGCAGTGAACGTCGTTCTGATGGATGGCGTTTTTCTCCTACTTGTGAGCCAGGGCTTCGTTCAGAGAGCAGAGCAATCATTCATCAAGCTAGATGGCCGTGTCGTCTATGAGACAGCCGAAACCACGGTCGCAGCAATTTACTCCGCTGACCTGCAAAGCGAGCACTGGACACGCTCAACAAAGTAGCAGCGGTGGGTAGGTGGAAAAAATGCTCCCTCTGGGCAACATAACCGGAAAAGATAACTTGGGGGCCCAATCCCAAAACTGAGCCTCAAAATGGATTTTCCAAAACTGTTGTCACAACATAAAAACGAGGGGGTCTCCAAAGAAGAAGGAAAAGTTTTTGCACGCCACGCGAAACGCTTTCTCTCACACAGCCTGAGATTGTGGCGCACCCTTCGTGCGGCTTTTTTGCATCATGCACACCTTGCAGTTTCCGTTTTCTTAGTGAAAGCTTGAACTTGTGATGCCGCATGTTTGGTCACGTGCCGTCTTCTCGGCGTCGTAGGCTTTCTCTGGTTGAATCGTTGTTGTTGCTGCTGTTGTTGTAGCTGTTTTATTTTCCTCTTTTATACCACCCCCCCCCCCCCACCCCTCCCCCCCCCCCCCCCCCCCCCCCCCCCCCCCATGAATCCCCCCACTGACAGCAAGTATTCAGGCTAGCCCCGGAGGTGGTTGATTCTTGTTGGCAATTCTTCTATCCTGGGCGCTAGTTGTCTTCTTTGTATTACCGACTGACTGTTGAGTTGTAATAGACCACTTGACGGGAAACCGCCCGCGCGTGCGGCAAAGCCGCCATTTAGAGCGCATTTGGCAGGCGTGGTGGGGAGACTAAGAGAGAGAGAGAGAGAGACTAAGATGAGAGCCCGCCACTGCCGCCGACCATGAACCTGGATGTCAAAAAATATGATGGTGCCGAGTATTTGGTCTTTGTGTTTGAAGCGAGGAACATATCCCTGGGGACCCGGCCACAAACCGCGATGAGGTATGGAAAGCGATGCTGTCCCTGGGATTGGCTCCTGACGTAAATGGGGGATAGACGAGGTATGGCGCAAGCATGATGCTGATGGCGCAAGCGATGCTGCCTCTGGGGTCAGAATGAAAGCGTCACCAGCGGGAATCAAGGTATAGCACAAGAAGTGCAAGATCCGGCTCCCAACTCAACGAGGTTGCATATAGTCCTGACACAGGTATGAGAGGCATCGTCCTTATTGGTGGCATGCCTTACCTTCAAGTCCGCTCAAACTTTTGAAACACAAGGACATCGTTGAACACAGTGAGCACGACAGGTACAGGACGCTGAGCGTGTGTATGTGTGTTGGATCTCAGTTGTGGGCAATCCCTGCGCGGAATATAGCCCATAAAGTATGTGTGTGGGTGTGTTGTGGCGAACTTCTTGTATTTTTCCCCGGCATTGTTGCGGTCCTTGTATGTTCGACTGACGACAGAAAAAGAGACAAGATTCCGAGGACTATCCGTCTGACAGAGCATTGCAGCACCCCCCGGCTACAAAAGAATGTTGTGCCCCCTCCCTCCCTCCAACAGCGCCGAGCAGTCTTTAGAGAAACGTCGCAAACGTTTGACAAATACCGTGTCAGAACACGTTTTCTTCGAGCCCGTTCACAAGCAAAACCCTGCGGCTCAACTGGGTGCTGGGCCAGACTTCCGCACTATGGAGACCATCCGCAGAAAGAAGCTGGTGGCTAACGTCAGACATTTGCTGAACGCCAACTGCGTTTTCGTCGACGTTTGCGGAGTACACACAGTGGAGTCCGGCCTCAGGGAGTGGAGATACTATGACGGAGTTTAAAAAAAGGGTGGCACGCCCGCTTTTCGGGCGTGCGTTTCCACACGTTTTCTTCTAGCACACCGGCTTGCCTACGATAGCCTGCGCTAGCCTAATAGACTGCTGATGGGCTGTGATGGGCAACAGCAGGCAATTCGATGCAGGGGATGGGGATAGACTGGGCTCAATAAGGTATGGTTGGAGCTACGCTTCGAATACTAGCGCGGGCAAGACAGGCCGGCGGTCGTGCGAAACAACTGTTGAGTTCATTGAAGAAGCACGTTCACAACCGCCGCCTGCCCTCCCCCCGGGAGGACTGTTCTCCCCAACAGAACATCTCCAAATGAAGATCTTTCTGCGCGGGGCACGTCCACTACTCCACACGTCCGACGGCTCAACACAGCCGAGGGATGGGTGCTGCGCTCTGCCGACTGCTGTACTGTGGCGCAAAGAATCCGGTTCCGACCGTAAACCGTGTCGTATATTTCAGTAAACTTCCTCCTGGAGCTGTGGTGACGGCACAGTCTTTCAGGAGGGGATAGACCCTTCGGGATGAAGGTGTTGAATTTCTTCGCATTTCTCACGAATAGGAGAGGGGAAAAAGAGGGTCGGTCCTGCTTTAGGGTAGCACGTTTGGTCCCGCCATCATGAGTGGAGGTCTCTCACCAGGTGCTTGAGCACGCCGTCCCCAAGCTCCAGAAGCCCAAGTGTCCCATTTTCGGCTCTGACACCCGGTACATCGCTATCCCACCGTAACCCAACTCTCCACACGTATTCGGCGGCAATTCCCACGGGGCCGTAGAGGCGCACCTCATCTCCGTACCTTCCCTGATCCGGGCAACCTCAGGCGTGCTTTGAACTTAGTCTTGGGCCCCCCACGCGCATGCATGTTGATCTTTAAGGTGCAAGTGCCATCAAGGCAGGCGAGCACTGTTCACGGGCTAGCGTTACTTTATGACGTCGTCCGTCGGGAGAGTCAACGATGATTGATGTGGTCAAACTAGCCATGTTGAGCATTGAGTTCTTTTAAGTACATGAACCACATGGATTAGCATGCACTGTGTTGAGCAGGGGTTGTATCTGCCGGAAAGATAGCTTCACTACTTTTGCCGGTTTCAAAACCAGAAGCTGCTGGTTTGCTGGTGTGGTACGCGTCCTGAATTTTGTGCGTCCGAAAAGACCTCTTTTTTGCATCTTAATTTGGAAGGTGGGATCGGAAAAAATCTCTTGGAATTTTTAACTTTGAAAAGTTGGGTTCTGGAGGAGCCAAGAGCTGGTCGAGGTGGGGACGACGCGGTGCCTGTGCCACGAAATGTATCGTGTGGGTGCTGAGGGGAGCCTACGTGAGCATCGGAAATGAAGGAGGAAGGTGTGGCGACGCCACTCAAGAACGAGGATGCTGCGATGGGGATCGTCTGATCGCGTTTCTCGCGGCGTCGCAGGAGATGGGTCGCTTTTTTTCCGCAAACCTTCCCTGCGCGCACGTGGCGGGAATTGGAGTTGGCGTCTTGTGGTCTCTCGCGCCGGCACGGCTCCATCTAGGGCTCTTGTTGAATCTCCATCTCAAACTAAAGGTGAAACCAAAGCGGATACTTGCAAGCAAACGAAGGGGAAGAACACCGGCCATGAGGCTATGACTGCCGCGGGGACGAAGTCACGCCACCAGCCCCCAGCTTGCTCCAATACGTCTCTCTTCCCCGCCAACCACAACCCACACCTCATCATCAACGCAGCTGCAGTGGGATATGTAATCCGCGGAGGGGCTACGACGAAAGGCTTGGCAAGGACTGCGTACTCAAGCTAGTTTCCTGCGGTGAGAAGGACACGGGAATGAATCCTCGATTGGCTTCCTTCTCGCTCTTCGACCCGAAGAGCGCACACATGCGCGGCTTTCTTCCAGAAACCGACGACGAGACTTCACTCGTTGGCAGTGAGACACACCTCAGTGTCATCATCGAGCACTTTTAAGAGACAACCCTCTACTCCCGCACCGGGGTGCGGGGACATACTCACAAACGGATCTCGTCTGCCTCTATGCGCACGTTTTATGAGGCGGGGGCAGGTGGCTTGACTTCTGTACTTGGAACGGTCAAGTGCACGAGAGGACTGCGGACACACCAGAAGAACTGTGAAAACGGGAATCAACGTGAGGTACGTGAACGCTTTTGGAGTAAGTTGGGCTTAAATATACGTTCGGGGTTGAGGTTGGCCATGAGGAAGGTGTGCAAGTAATTGGGGGTGGGGGGGTGTTTGGCCGCGCGAAGCGCTAATGTCTTTTCAGAATAAGCAAAACCAGCGAACCAGCAACATTGCAAAAGCGCCCCTTTAAAGCTGCTTCAAGGCTAGCCAATTCACCTACCCCCCCCCCCCCCCCCCCCCCGACCTGAGCTCGACTACGCGGCGATTACACTTACGCTTTGTAAGGCTGCCTTGATGATACTTTGATCAAACTCACACTAAGCTGAAACTTACGCGGCGATCACAGGACGAATTCGAATACGCTCAACGAAACTCGAATTCTACAAGGTTCGACAACACTCGAACGGGCAGGGGGTGAATTGGCTGGTATTTGCAGAGTGGTGAAGTTACGATGTTTTCGGGATAGCGACGGGGTTATTTAGCCTTGTACAAGTGTTAGGTATTCGTCGGATATATTAATCTTCTAAGATCTGCGATCATATACGACAAAAAAAATGGAAAGGTTGCGAGACTGGCGGTAACGAGCCGCGAAAGTTGATAGGAATGATGGGTTGCTGCTCTCTTGCTTTAAAAAAAAAGAAAAGGCGGGTTTGATGTCAGGTGGCGTTTCGCAGCATTTTTTTTTCTTTGGAGTTTTGCTTCTTTCATTTATTATTTGTTGTTTTTTGACTGGTTCAGGGAGCTATCGGAAACCCGTCCCAGCAGGGACGTCGACCCAAGGGGGATTTCCTTCAATTCTGATGGGTTCCCAAGAGACCTACTCGTGCGGTTCAGTGTCCGCGCACATTGCACGTTTGCGCGTGCCGGTTGATCAGTTTCCCACTTAGAAGGATGCCGAAGGGGGGAAAGGGCGGAGTTTGGGCAGAAAGATTCTGGCGAAGTGCGGTACTGTGCACGTGCCAGGCTGTGGTAATTCCAGCACCAATTAGCGTACATTAACGCTGCTGCTGTTGAACCGCTCGTAGTTGGATCCGAAGCTCAGGTTGCAAGGTGGGCCACTTTGCTGGGCATCAGTGTGCTGCTGGTATTCAGAAGGCTGGGATAAACCCCTCGCATCAAGACCTGAACGGTGGTAATGGTGCGCAATACGCATACGGGTCGACCATCGATGTTACTGTGAACAACTCAGCGTGCCCAAGGGGCATGCTATCTGTGTTGTCCAGAACCCGTATTCAGAGGCCGAACGGGGGGGCACCCCACATACACAGCATCGTACGTTGTCCGACTATTTCTACCTAAGCCCCTCCCCCTTTCGGTATCGTCTCACTTGTTTTACCCCTTTACCCGGTTTCATTCTTCGGGGTTGTTGGGAAATCTGATCCCCCAAAACACGCTGCTCAATGCTAGAAGTACTGGTAACCCCGCTGCCCATAGAGGTTGTATACAAATATACGCGCACTTTATTGTTTTCTTTGCTCCACTGCCTTTGGAGATGCGTCGCATTATCCGGCAAGGGTGGGTCGTGTTTTCTCCTGGTTTGTCAGACTTCATCGACACAGGTACCATTGCCTGTCTGAAGAGTGGCGCCTCCCAAGTGTCGCAAGGCCGCGAAACGTGCTCTGTGCGACATTTGGCAGTCACCAGCGACGTACAAAGGGGACTTGCGTGGGGTCACCTAGTATACGGTATGATCCGGTAGCGTATTTGTTGACGAAGGATCCTACCGTGGTCTGCCAACCCTGGAAAGGTACAGGCGCAAACTCGTGAAGGTCGGCGGAAACACACGTTTTTCAGGCCTGCTGCAGAAGCGCAAGGGGCATAGCATTTGGATCAAACATTTGGGTCAAAATTTTTGGGGTTTGGACTCAAATTTTGGACAAAAGTTTGGATTTGGATCATTTGAGGCGAAGATTCCAAATTTTGGGTCCACAAATCTGGGGCTAAAAATTTGGCTTCAAAATTGGGTCACGGACCCGAAAATGGCGTTAAAAAAAAAAGGTGAATTTCCCTTATATCCCACCACTTCAAATTTTGTTCCCTTATATCCCAATGGGACAACAAATTTTGTTCCCTTATATCCCAATGGGATTACCTTGGGCAAGGCAATCCCATTGGGATTTAAGGGAACAAAATTTGTTGGTTGGGATATGAGGGAACAAAATTTGTTGTCCCATTGGGATATAAGGGAACAAAATTTGTTGGCCACAGAACCTGGCCAGACCAGTCAGTCCGACCAGCCTGGACAGACCGGACAGCTGGACAGCCTGGACAGCCTGGACAGCCTGGACAGCCTGGACAGCCTGGACAGCCTGGACAGCCTGGACAGCTGACCAGACCGGTCAGTCCGACCGCCCGGACTGACCAGACAGCCTGGACTGACCAGACAGTCCGACCAGCCTGGACAAACCAGACAGCCTGGACAGCCTGACCAGACCAGTCCGTCCGACCAGCCCGGACTCCTGGACAGCCTGACCAGACCAGTCAGTCCGACCAGCCCGGACTGACCAGACAGCCCGGACAGCCTGGACAGCCTGGACAGACCAGACAGTCCGACAAGCTTGGCAGGCTGGAGGCTGGAGCCTGACCAGTCTAGTCCGGCTGACCCAGAGTCCGACCAGCCTGGACTGCCTGACCAGACCAAGCCCTGGCGGTTGGTGCTGCAAGATCAACAGGAAGGGTGGGTCTTCTAGGTCCTTGGTTTGTTGTCGACAACAAACAAGTAAAAGAATAAAGGGATAATTAGCTTATAGCCACCAAGAAACTTTTTATTTAGCTTATAGCCACAAAAAACTTTTTAATTAGCTTATAGCCAGGAGGGCCTGAAACTTTTTATTTAGCTTATAGCCACAAAAAACTTTTTATTTAGCTTATAGCCACAAAAAACTTTTTTATTAGCTTCGAGCCACATTTTGCAAATTTATGGTCATTTTTCTGAGTTGGCAAAATTTTGGCCGAAATTTTGGTCGAATTTTTGGTCGATTTTTTTTGGTCAAAATTTTGGCCGAAATTTTGGTCAATTTTTTTGGTCTACAACCCGTGTTGGGACATAAGGGAATTACACCAAAAAAAAATTAGTTGCGTCAGAATTTGGGTTTTGGACACCAAGCCGTTGTTGCTACACGCGGCTGCCGAAGCTTGCTCTCGGCACGGTTTGACCCCCACGCAGCCCCGCACAGTGTCGGTCTGAGCTGGCTCGTGCCGTGTCGTTGAGTTCCGGATGCGGAGAATTTTGAGGTTTCAAAGGACCGGCGCAGAGCTTTCGGCGTTGACCATGGAGGCTGGCAGCCAATTGGGGAAGGTTTGAAAAAGGGAAATCTGCGCAGATTTTTGTTGGGAAGATAGAATAGACGTCGACCGACTTACACGCCAACAACGGCACGCTCACATCGCAGAAGGGGTCGACAGAAGGAAGGAAAACGGGGAGCGAATTCTGATTCCAGGCACTCGCACAGGTCCCGTTCTGATGGCTTCTTTATGGCAAAAAGGAACAGAATTGAGAAGCAGAGAAATGTGAAAACGGGTTTGTGCCTAGAGGCTTTTCGTGTTATTCTGCAGATGCTTTGAGCTATCTTTGTGTCTGTGTTTTCAGTCGTCTTCTTAACCATGGTTAAGTGCGCAAATGGTGTCAGTCGAAGCTGGTGGGGAGTAGTAGTAGTAGTAGTATGTGTCGTCTGCCGAAGCAGCCGGAGACAGCAGGCGCAGGGGGCAGGTCTTGCTTTACTTTTCTCTTCTTCATGGAGACCCGCCCCCCGCATCCCGACTGTCCAATCACTGTCAAGAAAGGTTTGCGCCTATTGTGATGAGGTGGTTGACCAGGCCCCCACGAAGCCTTATACACAACACGGCTACAACACGAGGATGCAGCCCTGCTTAGGTGTGCACTCAGCCATCAGGCCATTGGCTGCTATGCACCCCCGACCGGTCGATTTGCCACTTTTGTGTGTGGCCTTCTATTCGCCGGGCGGTGCTGTCAGCACTTGTTCCGCGTCGCATCAAGTACATGATGCTGGCGGTTGGGGGATCGGCGACCGCTACTCAATTAAGGTGCGGTCAACATTGTCGCCACGTGAAGGCCACCCCATGACAACTAAGCTGGTGGGGAAAAGAAAAAAGAAGGGGGAGTATTTCATTTTTTAAAAAAAGCAACTGCAGTGGAACGAACTTTGACAGGGGAAGGGAAACACAGTTAAATGGTCTGCCGCAAAAGGGGTGGAATCACTTCGGAACCACTTCGAAAATGGGGTAATACGTGCAGGGGGTCCGGGGCGGGGTGCACATCCCAGCCCACCGAAAGCCACTGTCTGCACCCCTTGTGTTTTGGAGAGCGGAATCACTTCGGAATCGCTTCGCCGACTTGATTCTACCGTTGTGTGTCTTTCCGGCACAATAGAGAACTAGAGCCGTCGGACTCCAAAGGCTGGGGAACGAACGCCATGGACAAAAACCTTGGTGTTCCTCAAGGAGGACCACCCAGGAGGCGCATAATTCTGGCCAGGGGACACTTACAGGGTGCCCGTTCTGTAGGGGAAATCAAAATATGGTTTCCTTTGCAGACTGTTTCCTGTGTGTTAAAAAGAGTCGGTGTTTTTAAGTCTCCGATTGACTTGCGAGGCGGAGTGGGTTCTTTGTTGAGCTAACTTGAGCCGGTCCACCCCGCGGCTGATAGACTGCCTAAGATTACACCCCGGACTTCAGCAGCCATATGCTAAGTCAATGCGGGAGTGAAAAAGTGCGGGAGTGGCCACTCCCGCATTGAGGGGGTCCCACTCCCGCATTGAGGGAGTGCCACTCCCGCATTGAGGACTCCCGCATTGAGGGGTCCCACTCCCGCATTGAGGGAGTGCCACTCCCGCATTGGGGGAATGAGGCCGACCGCACAACCGACCGCAAAACCATTCCCGCTATCCGGAGTGGGAGTCCGGGGTGTATAGCAATCGCCTGTGATAGCCTACGATTGTTGTTGAAGTTAGAACGCAGGATATCTGCAGCGATGGCCTGTGCATTGGTCACTAGGTGGCCTACGATAGCGCTGTGATAGACAGCAGCAGGCAGTTTGACGCACTTCCAGGAAATAGGGGTGGGCTGGCTGTCCTGACAGAATCCGGGCGCAAGGAGGTGGGTATTTTTTTCCTTTCGAGTATTTCTTGTCCTTTCTTGTCCGGTTCGATGGCAAAGGTCCCCGTCGGTTTCTCTTTTTTCCTGGCGCGAATACCAGGGAAAGCCTGCTACACGGGAGCCAAGCTTCACGTGTTCGGCGGTACTGCAGAGCCACGGGCCTACGGGTCAAGTGGCTACCGATTTCTCAAACTGAAGCATCAAGGCGTGGCGCACCTTGGGGCTTCGCGCTCGCGCTGAACACAAGCTCGTCGAGACGGTCAGCCACAGGGCAGAGCGGACGGGGTTGTAGCACTGTGCTGCCTCCGACTCAAGCTTTGCAAGCTGTGGTTGACCGTCACGTTCCTGGACCAGGAGCGGCCTTTTTCTTTTTTCTTCTATCTTCTTTTCTTCCTGGCGCGAATTCTGAAGATTTCTCAAAGAATGGTGTGCTTCAGGTAAAGGGGGGACGGGGCCAAGCCGGAGGGGGGCAGCGTGGGTTTGCTTTCTTCTTTCACTTGAACGTTGTCGACGAATTTGCTTTCGTTGAGGTGTCACTTTTGTAAATCTAAAGCTTGCTGAGCGGCATGGCACCGGTAAATGTAAAGTACGGAAATTGGAGGCGGGCAAGAGGGTAGGTGAGCCTGCGTGCACCTGCCGTTGTCAACGTCACTTTTGTAAATCTAAAGCTTGCTGAGCAGTGGCTGCCAACACTTGGCATGACACCGGTAAATGTAAAGTACGGAAAATGGAGGCAGGAGAAAGAGAGAGAGAGAGAGAGAGAGAGAGAGAGAGAGAGAGAGAGAGAGAGAGAGAGAGAGAGAGAGAGAGAGAGAGAGAGAGAGAGAGAGAGAGAGAGAGAGACGAGTTAGAGTGCAGGGCCCCACTACTATCCCGTACTACTACGGCGGGCGCAAGTCGTTGCGCCGTGGGCGCGGAGCGAGCCGTGGCCCTGTCAAAGATGATTGTTGCACCGATGGTGGCGCAGCCGGGGGCGTTCTGACTGGCGGACGAGACCGCCTGGCAGGCGTGTGTTGACACGTTGTTTCGCGGGCTCTCCTCCTTTTGGCAATAGCCCGCCCTATGGCGGCGGCTAGCATCTTGACAGAGAATCTCAACTCCCACTGAACATAGGGTACGTCGTGCGGATATTCAGGCACGGCATCGTTCCAGCTGTTACGGGCGCAAATTGTTTCCAGCTTGCCCAACATCCACTCGGTCTTCCGTCCAGCCGCAAAGCGTGGGCGGTGGGTACAACCCGGCATAGCCGGCGCACCAAAACAGCGGAGGGAACAGACCCCCTGCCGCCACTTCCCAGGGAAGGAGGCGACTCCTGAGTCGGCGCAGCATAGGTCGTTGATAGCTCGCATAAGGTACCCAATTTGCAGCCCCTTCTCGGCGAAGGTTCTCCCTGGGAGTTTCGAACGCGTAAATGCCTCAAAATCAAGCGCGAGTTCCACGCCTGTCGTCGGGAGAGGGTTGGAGCTGACCCACGATAGACAGAAAGATGCAAAAGGGTGGGTGAGCCTGCGTGCGCCTGCGACTCGAACAAAGTTGGAGGAAGCGTGGGCCTCTCCCTTGTGTGGTGGCATCAAATCGGAGCGAGTGTTGAAGGCACACCCCCACACCCCCAGTCGGGGGAGGATATTCATGAGAGGTTTTCGTTCGTGTAGCTGACGGGGGCGTTGCGCGCACCCACGAAGCAAGGTTCGTTCTGCGATTTGCGACGCGTTCTGTGATTCCTTTGCGGGCAGGCGTTCACAGGAACCCTTCGTGTGGTTTCGGTCGGACGTTCTGGTGGAAGCGTTTTGCCGGGATTTCCGGTGAAGACAGATTGAAACGAGTTGAAAGATCG
Organism: Diplonema papillatum; assembly: GCA_030068145.1. Taxonomy (NCBI): domain Eukaryota; phylum Euglenozoa; class Diplonemea; order Diplonemida; family Diplonemidae; genus Diplonema; species Diplonema papillatum. The sequence continues at coordinate 43,379 of JAPJBO010000304.1, forward strand.
CCGGCTTCTGGTTCCTGCTGCGGCTGCCCCCAGATTTAGGGGACAGATCTTCTTTGAGTGCCCGTACACGCTGCATGTATGCTACACGTGCAACTACACCACGTGTTTCTGGTTTGGTTGGTCGCGTAGGCAAGTTGCCCCCCGCCGGTTACCGAAAGCCTTCATGTATGCACACAGGGACAAGTGATATTAAACGGCGGACCTAACCTCCGCTGGGAGAAAAAATCAGTCTCAGAACACCCGCCTCAACCGACCCGAATTATCCTGTTGTAGGCTCCGGTGGTGTGCACATCCTGCCTGCGCTTTGCTACAGTTCCTACCGGATACCAGAGTAGTAATAGCACGAGCCAAATTCACCCCCTTGCCCGATCGAATGCGGTCGAGCCTTGTAGAAGGCAATCAAGTTTTGTAGAGCGTTGTAGAATGGATTAAGCTGCAAAGAATCTGTGGCGATAATCTGCATCTCTCTTCCGTGACTACCTCATAGATCGCACCGTGCCGCGGAATCGAGCTCAGTTTGCAGGGGGGTAGGTGAATTAGTGCATGTGTGTCGGTTGAACTTGACATGCAGCAACAATCTGTGATGATACACTGCACTCATGTGCCGTTGTAGTCCGGGAACAAGGCAGGGAAAAGAACAGAGCAAACGCGCGGACCGAGTCGCTGCTCTTGACAAAACAGATATAAAAAGAGGGTGAGTATTCTTCGCCTATTCTCACGAAAGGAGGGGGGTCGGTCTTGCTTCAGGTTGTGTTTGGTTCTAGGACCCGCGATCGTGGCACAAACTCGAAAGGTCAAGTCAACTGTACCCTGCAGAATTTATGCATACTTTAGAAAAAAAGAACAAGGAGCTGCCTTGCCCTCCCACTCGTTGTGTTTAACAACGAAAAGCTCATGATGACGGTTTCATGCATTCAAAACGCGCGGGCGAGTGGATGGAGGTTCAAAGCATTGGGGTGGGGAAGACCACTTCTGATGTTGATTATCATCAGATGTGTTTAATGTCCGTGACAGGGTGCGGCCGGGCGTCGCGCAGTACAGTTCGCAGCGTCCACTATTTAGCTAGCGGACTACATTTTTCAGGTATTGCTACGACAAGGCCAGAGTCCTGGTGCGTGGTTCTTTCTTCGAATCATTTTGGATATTTTTCATTGGGGTTGTGGGGAGAAGACTCCAGTGTTCCGTGTTCAAAAAACTGAAAGACCATCCACCACTTCCATTGTTGGCGAGCGCTATGCGACAGGAACTCAAGAGAGTGGGGTTGGGGGTTGCGCTGATCGACGACAACCGAACGATAAGCATCAGCTGACGAAGCGAGGATCACTTTAATTTCGCTCGGTTTCGCGCTCAGCTTTTTCATGTGCAACCGTAGTCCGGAAATTTTCCTTCGAGCACAACTACCACGAGTTGAAAACAAGAAATTGCAAGCTGCGATAGTGGCCAAGCTGGTCACGTTCCGCATAACGGGGCCTGCGGTGCTTGGATACACATTGACTCGACTTGTGTACAAGTGACCGAATCGGCACAGACGAAACCCTTTTCAGACAGAAATGGCTCGTACTCAAGATGTCGATGGTTTTCGGTTGTAGTTCTCGTTTCCTGCGACCAACTCTCGAAGTTTTTGTCCCGCACAAGGACACCCTGCGGGGTGGTGCGTTGGAAAAAAAAAAAGCGTTGGTAAGTGTTCGGTGATGGGGAAGCTCCTAACCATCAGTCGTTCGCTTTGGGTTGCGCACTCTCTTGGCCGACTGGCTGATTTCGGCAATCTCTGATAGCCCCTGCCCACGATCACGTGGACAACACCTCGTGATCTCTCGCGTATCACCTTCTGCGCCTCGTACGAGCGGAGCGGACACCTGGTGTGCTACTACTGCTGTCATTGCGACGGATCCGGCGTGACTGAATGCTCCGGGTAGCGACAAAGCGCTTGACCTGAGGATGGAAAGCCAATCACGGGGAGTTCGGAGGCACGTTTCGCCTGGCGTGGCCGCCTTAAGGCCCGGAGGACGATATGCGAGAGCCCCGAGGGGGGGAATGCAAGAACGTGCTTGGAATGGATACGCGCTCAACACCGCACTGGTCCCGTCTGCGCCGTGTTTCGGTCCTTCGAGCCACAGACACATAAGGCGGACTTGTGCGAGAGTCCTGAGGTGGGGGAAGGCATTACTGGTGAAACACTGAGCCGGTCCATCCCCTCTTGATAGACCGTGATAGACCGAAGAATACAGCACCGGGCAATTCGATGCAGCTCTAGGGACTAGGGATGTACCTGATAGACCGTGGTGGACCGTGATTCACTGTGATAAACAGCGGCAGGCACTTCGATGCAGTTTCAAGAGATAGGGACGGACCGGCTCAAACAGTTCCGTTGAAGGGGCACGTCATTCACTCGGATCAGGTGGGCGAAGGGGGGCGGGGGGGCTGCGGCTCCGTCAGTTAGTGTGCTTCAAGAAGCCGGGTTTTAAGTCTACTCGGTTGACAGCTCAGGTACTCTAAGGAATTTCTGTTCCACGCATATGCTGTTCTTTTCGGCGCTTTTTGAAGGTGTTCTGGAATTTCGCTTCTTTAACCATAATATTATTGTACTGAGAGAGGTTTCTTCTTTCTGTGTGCCGAAACATGCGAACGAAAGAAAAGCAACAAAAAAAAAGCACACGGTCTCTGTCGAATAGTTGGGCGAAGGTCGGGTGCAGGAGACCGGGAAGTCGCCTCGCCAAAGAGGTGCGGGTTCTAATAAAAAGGAAAATGGGGGGTGCGAACACTGCAGCGGACAGAGAGCCGGCCCGGCGCAGCTGGGGCAGGGGGGGCAGCTGGTGGGGGGATTGCAAGAACGTGCTTGGATGGGTATGTGCTCAACACCGCACTGGTCCCGTCTGCGCCGTGTTTCGGTCCTTTAAGCCACGGACACCTAAGGCGGACCATGGGGGGGGGGGGGGGGGGGGGGGGGGGGGGGGGCGGGAGCAAAGGGGTCGGTCGGTTGGCAAGGGAGGGGGGCCACCTGGCTATCGAAGGGGCCAGACGGCACGGGGAGAGGCCAGCTGCCCAAGGGGGTCAGTCGGCCAGATCAGCAGGGGGGTCGGCGTCAAGGGACACAGACGAGAGGGGGGGGGGGATTGAGAGAACGTGCTTGGAATGGATGTGTGCTCAACGCCGCACTGGTCCCGTCTGCGCAGGCTTACAACAACCAGCCCTTCAGATTTCAATCACCAGGCTGCGATCACCTTCCCCGCCCTCTGGTCATTCCAACCCCGCTGCCCCGCGCGCGGCCGCCCGCCAGCGGCCGGCAGCAGGTGATCAAGTCTTCGTCGGACTTCCGCGCGAAGGAGAAGCGGATGGCGTGCCTGCGGGAAGAGGACGCGTGTTTCGGTCCTTGAAGCCACGGACACATAAGGCGGACCATCATCGGCGCGGAACCTGAGTGTCTGCAGACACGACAGCGGTGTGAGTCTGGTTCGTCAGGCGGATGTTCATAGCTCGTCGCAGCCAGGACGACCCGTGCTACCAGAGCACAGGCGAATCCGTCACGGGGAAGAGACGAGAGGGGGGAGAGGTCAGCTGCCGAAGAAATAAGGCTAGCCATCGTCCGACAAGCCCGCCATGGCGGCAGCCGCAGGTCGGCAAGGCCGGAAGACCTTGAAAAGAAATACACATTATCTCCTTTCGAACCCCCTGATTTGCTAGCGTGTACGAAAGGAAGATTGCGCTTCGCAATCCGCACGGAAAAGAAGAAGACGAGTCAGCTGTCGTCCGGCGCTCTTGGCCAAGACGAGAAGATGCAAGGTGGACGGGGAGGGGTGTGGTTTTACATTGTCGTTCGTACTCTCTCCCTCGAATTGATGGGAACGACGCTCTGGCTACGGTTTTTCCATTACCCTAGGCAAAGAAAAAGAGAAGGAATGTTAAACAGGGTTCGACAAATTTACGGGCAACGATAACAGTAGCAGTAGTTGGAACTTGATATGCAGCAACAATCCGTGACGATAGACTGCACAAGTCGCTACTGACTACTAACGCATGATTCGGTCGCTTCTTGCCCCGTGTACCGTTTGTCTCTTGTGCACATTTCACGTTCGCTGCGGGTCTAACAAGGCTGAGGACCCCTCTGACTCGGAGCGCTTCCTTTTCTCCCTCGCGGGTTGTCAGCAGTAGTATGTGCTGTTAGTTCGGGAGCAAGCTTCGAAGAAGAACGAAGCACAGACGCAACCAACAAAGAAAAAGTGGCAGTAGCTTGAACTTGATACGCAGCAACAATCTGTGACGATCGACTGCGCAAAACAGGGGTAGCATTAGTTGTCGAGCTGCCGAAACAGCGGGAGACAGACGCAAGGGGGCAGGTCTTGTTTTCCTTTTTTATTTTTACTCCATGGGGGGACCCGCCCCCGGCAATCCCGACTGTCCAATCTGTCGTTCACCCGGGTTGTGCCCTGCGGCGATGAGAAGGTTGGCCATGTCCCATCGCCGCCATATGCAGCAACACGGCTAGCAGTTGACCACCGTAGGCCCCCGGATCTCGCCACTTAACCTGAGACAGCTGCCAATCGCCTACAGCCGCAGCGGCAACCTTCACAAGAAAGGCGCGCGCCAACCATGGGGGTGCAGCTGCAGCAGACGCGAATTGATCCGAGAGCTCGCGGTGGCGCCGCTCACCTGCCAGTCTCACGATTGACTGCTGCCAAAAAAGAAGAGATACGGGCGCTCTTACTTGCGCGTGCCGGTTGATCGAGTTTCCCGCTTTATTTTCTCACCCTGTGCTTCTTCTTCGGGTTGTTCTGGTCAACCACCAAAAACACGACGCTGGCTACGTCTCATGTTAGCTGTTTCACAGTACTCTGTAGGGGCAAACCCCGCAGGTTTGTCGGTAAATAGTTCCCCCCTCCCCCCTACCACTCATCTCCTTTCATCATGAGGTCGTGGGTAATCCTAGTCCATATGCGGTTCGGTGGGTGCTTGGGAGGCCGGATTGATTGGGCGTGGGTGGGGCCGGGATGAGGCGAGGAGCTGTGAGGGAGAGGCCTTCGTCGTACGCGCGCTCGCTTTCGGCGCGCGAGGAACCCCTGGGGTTGAGGTTCCTCGTGGACCCAGGTGCCGGCATGCGTCGGAGAGGTGCGCACCGCCCCGTTGGCGGCGGCGATGTGCGCCTGCGCCGACGGCCGCGCGGGGCCCGCTGCGCCATCCAGCTTCATCCGGCTTCCAGCGGCATGCCCTCTTTCCAGCCTGCGCAGCAGCCCCGTCTGCATCAAGAACAAAAACACGACGCTGGCTACGTCTCCTTTCGGATCTTGTGCGGGAAACCCCGCAGGTTTTGTCGTTTGCAAAAGTGCCCCTACCACTACGATTCATCGTCTTTCATCATGAGGTCAAACTCGTGGTTGATGACGCCCCACCCATGTGCGGTTCGGTGGGTACTTGGGCAGCCGGATTGCGTGGGCGTGGGTGGGGCCGGGATGAGGCGAGGAGCGGCAGGTCGGCGGTGTGATCAGACTCGGAGAGGCCTTCGTCGGACGCTCGCTTTCGAACCCCTGGGGTTGAGGTTCCTCGGCCCGTGGACCTAGGTGCCGGCGTGCGTCGGAGATGTGCGCGCCGCCCCGTTGGCCGCGGCGCTGTGCGCCTGCGCCGGCTGCCGCGGGGCCGCTGCGCCATCCAGCTTTTCACACCGTCTTCCAGCAGCATGCCTTCTTTCCAGCCTGCGCGCAGCCCCGCCTGCATCGAGAACAAAAACACGACGCTGGCTACGTCTCCTTTCGGACCTTGTTGGGGAAAATCCCACAAAGTCTTGTCGGTTCTCAAGAGTGCCCCTACTACGACCCATCTTCTTGCATCCAGCTTTTCAAGCACCGATGTGCAGCGTCATGTACCTTGTAGGGGCAAACCCCGCAAGATTGTCTCTCCCCTTACTATTCATCGTCTTTCATCATGAGGTCAAGCTCGTGGGTGATGACGTCCCAGTCCATGTGCGGTTCGGTGGGTGCTTGGGCGGCCGGATTGCGCGGGCGGCTTGGGTGGGGCCGGGATGAGGCGAGGAGCGGCAGGTCGGCGGTGTGGTCAGACTCGGAGAGGCCTTCGTCGGACGTGCGCTCGCTCTCGGCGCGCGAGGAACCCGCGAGGTTCCTCGACGCGTTCGGTCCGTGGACCCAGGTGCCGGCGTGCGTCGGAGAGCTGCGCACCGCCCCGCTGGCCGCGGCGCCGTGGGCCTGCGGCGGCGCCGCCGCGCGGGGCCGCTGCGCCATCCAGCTCTTCACGCCGTTGTCCAGCGTCATGCCGCCCTCCTTCCTCCCGCCCACCGGCAGCAGCAGCCCCGCCTGCATCGAGAACCCGGCCCCCGCCGCTGCCTGCGCACCCGCCGCTGGCCGGCACACGGCCGAATTCGCCGCAAACGCGTCCATCGCGTGCTGGGTCGGAAGCTGGGGCGCTGACGGGTAGAACCCCGCGATCGAAGCTGGATGCTGCTGCTGCTGTTGCTGCTGCTGCTGCTGATGCTGCTGATGCTGCTGCTGATGCTGCTGCTGCTGCTGCTGCTGCTGCTGCTGCTGCTGCTGCTGCTGCTGCTGCTGCTGCTGCTGCTGCTGCTGCTGCTGCTGCTGCTGCTGCTGCTGCTGCTGTTGAACCGCCGGCGCGCCGGTATTCAGCGAGCCGCTGAAGCTCGGCTCGCTGAACATGCAGGAGCCGTCAGGTATGGACAGCATTTCTTCGCGGCCGTTTCCAGTCACGCTGGCGGGGTGGTAGTACGACATCGCAGACACCATGTCCTGCAGGGATCCGTCAGGGGACATCGACGACTGATCGCCCGCCGACGACGCGACGGTCCGCTCGGAACTGGAGGCAGACGAGAACTCGTGCCGCGGGATCTTGCTGAACGAGTTGTCGGCCAGGCTCGCCGTGAAGACCGGAGCGTTCGCGGCCTCCTGCGGCTGCGGCGCGGGCCTCCCGGCGAGCGGGGTGGCGCGGGGGGCCTTGTTCGGCGCGGCGCGGCCGTGCGCCTTGGCCGCCGCCGGGCCGAGGCCTTGCTTTTCGGAGTGCTCGGCGCGTTTCACGTTGGCGCGGTCCCAGAGCTGCTGGTGCGAGAGGATCGAGCTCAGCGGCGACCGGCCCGTGAACCCGCGCTTGGTCTGCCCGCCCCACCGGAGCAGCGCCGCGTGGCAGTGCTGCAGCTGCGCTTTGATGAAGTACATCCTGACGCACCCCCGCCCGACATTCCCACACCCCGCGACCGAGATGCTGACGGGGTCCTCGGCGTGGACCTTCGGCTCCACGAACCCGCGCTGCGGGTCGATGGTACACGAGTTGTAGTCGAGTTCGCCGAACGCCTTCGAAAACTTCAGAAGCAGCCCGTTCGGTGTGGCCGTCTCCAAGGGGTACGCGCGGCACGTCGCGATGAGCATGCAGAGGAGCGCGAACGACGCCAGCCCGCCGGCGCTCAGGTTGTTGGTCTGCAGCAAAACCTGGCGCAGGACCAAGTGGACGGTGGGCACCTGCTTGTTCTGCCGCAGCCACGCCTGCACGGTGCCGACGGAGCGCGCCGCGTTGTCCGAGCGGTGCCGGCAAAAGAGCACGCGGACCCGGGTGCCGTTGATTTCGGCCTCCGCGAGCACACCTTCGCCGAAGAGCGGGTCGACGACCTTCTCGACGGACTTGACGTCGCCGCACTCTGCCAACGCCGCCTTCAGCTCGTCGTTGGTGACGACCTGTTCGCATCCTTCGACGGCGACGTTCACGTTGGAGTCCGGGCAGCTGAGCCCGAAGGCGAACGACCCGTAAACCGAGACGTCGGTGGCGGGCCCGTATAGCCGCTTCGCGGCGGCGTCGACGGCCGCGACGGCGGCCCGGCGCTGCGCGGTCTCGGCGGCGGTCGGCTGCAGGAGCTGCGCGAAGGACCGGATCTCGTCCTCGATGTTCAAGAACCGCTTCTCGATGCCGCCCGGGAACCACGGCGTCATCACCAGCTGGTCTTGCGGCTCATGGCGGTTGCGGTTCCTCCTCGGCCGGACTTGCTGCTGCTGCTGCTGCTGCTCCTGCTGACCTACGCGCATACTAATCAACAGGACGCGCAACGGGCACCCGGGGGGAAGGCGGAGAGCGGGGGACGGGCCGCGGAAAAGCCGAGAACGAAGAACGCGGACGTGTTCCGGTTTGCTCCTTCTGGTTGCCTCTTTTTTTCACTCCGTTTTTTTTTTGTTAAAAAAGAAAAACACGGCAACAAAAGGCGGAGGCTGTCGGGGTTCCCGAGAGTAAAAAAAGAATAAAGAGACGGGTTCTCTCCCTTTTCTGTTCTTTTTGTTGTGTTGTTTTTTTCTTGTTTATTTCTGTTTGTTTCGTCCTGACACACAGGGGGTTGTCGGATGGTGATGCGGAAGACTTGAGGGGTTGTGGGGCGTGAGTCTTTGGCGGGTGAAAAAATGGGCGGCGTGAAACACACGAGACCCCGCGATTCAAGTGATTTCGGTCGTTTGCATTGATGATCGGTTGGTGACGGAACTATGGGAAAGAGCAGTTGGTTGGTGCCAGGGTGGTCACGTGTCACGGCAAGCAAACCGGCCACCTTGCAACCGAAGCTCTGGTCAAACAACGAGCTTTGCGGCAACAGGTTTTCCCCGCCCAGCCAGATAAATCCGTATGTGTCTGCTGGAATTACCCCCCCACCCGATGAATCGCAAGCATCAATATGCGCCATTGCTGGAATCGCCGAGACGCTCGGCGACGTGCAAACTTCCTTGCAAGCTACGTCGGGCGACCCATGCGACCGGTCGAACCGACTTACCAGGACGCGCGAACCAGCATGGTCCGACATACGGCATGTTGCACGAACCGCCTGTCGTTTTCCCCCTAAGCGGGAGCTCCTGTTTTTCAACCCGCATTCTCCATCTTTCGTGGACGGGACTTCTGCGCATAGGCCTAGACCACGGCTACTTGTGAGGTGGCTAGTCGGATGACGTTTGATCGGACGCGAATCCGCATGCCCCAGACCGGTCGAACCGACTTCTCCGTCAGATCAGTCTGGCTGTGGCCGAATCAGACCCTTTGTTCGAAACTCCACTCAAGTGTAGTATTGTTGGCTGAATCTGAATTTATTTGCGCCTCGGTTCTAACGAAGGCCAGCAGCCTGACTATCCAGCCCGAGTGTGGAGCCTCCTGTGTGACAAAATGGCGGCAAACGAGAAGGTTCCGACGAGAGCGCGGGAGCACGAAGGCTGCTGCGGGGTAGGAGAAGTAAGCAAGCTTAATGTGACGAGGCTCCAGTACATGACGGGAGGGCCAGACTCTATTGCTGGAGGACGAACGGGAGGCTGAGGTGTCTTGTATGTTTCGGACTATCCCGTCTGGGCGGATACGCGTTTTCTTTTTGTAGCGTTATTTGTTTGTCAACTTCTTTTGGTGAAAAGCTAGAGGGCGGGGCGCGTTGAGCGAGTAGAGGCGCGAAAGAAAATGCGTTGGTTTGTTTTGGTTGCGTGCTATCGTCGATCCCACGGACGAGCCTAGGGGCGAACAGATCGGTGCCTTTCGACTCTTTTTCTGGAGAGGAAGTTCGCTTGGGAATCCGGGGGTTCGAAGCCTGCGGGTGCCCATTGTCGAAAGAGTCCCGTTGTAGTACAGTGAATAAGTATACGTTGTGTGCTAACTACGCATTGTTGGTACGAAATGAACCTTTTCTGGCGACGTCCAAAGCTTGCCGGAAGCCTGTTCCGCTATTACGTCCCACACGCACCGAAGGCGGGTGGGCGTGGCGCTACAGCAGCGGGATTCGAAGCAGTCGGGAGGCTAGTAGAAAAGGTCAAAACGGTACTGGGTTACCCTCCGAGCGCAGTCGCTCCACGGTTTAGAGAGGGGACACGAGCTTCGTGCGTGGAGTGCAAACCGCAACCGCAGTTGGGCGCGCGCAGAACGAAAGTTGGTGCGGTGTTTGCATAATTAGACTAAAAAGTCACTATACTATATAGGACTCAGTTGCCAGGTGTGCACGTACTGCACGAATACAGGCCAACACACACCTCGGTGCAGCAGACAGGTGCAGGTCTCGGAGTGTTCCGAGTTTAAAGGATCTGGTGGTTTATGTCTCCAGTCGTCAGTAGAGGCGGGTTGGGGCTCTTTCGTTTGGGTGTGGGTATGGCTGGTACCAGTGGAACTCGTCGGTTGGGTGGTTGTTGCAGCTCTCGTTTTCTGTAACTTTACTCACACTTTTCTGTGTGTGAGGCGTGTGTCACTGTCACCCGACGTTCCCGCTGGGAAGCAGCTCCGGGTGCTTTTCGCACAGCGCCCAAATCCTGAGGAGGAGGACCCACGACGTCGCGATGCCGACGAAAAGCGAGGCGAGGACGACGACTGGGAGCGTGTCGCCCGGCTCCTTCCCGATCACGGTGGCGATCAGGGCGCAGATGAACGGGCTGCCGGACAGGACGAAGGCGGGCGAGATCCGGCGGAGGTGGTGCGCGCCGACGAGGGCGTGCAGGGCGTACAGGAAGCTGAAGTGGAACGCCAACGCGCCGCCCGGACTGTGCGGGTACACCGCCTCCACCGGCGGCGCCCGGCCGCCGGCCTCACCCGCGTCGAACGGCAGGGAGACGGTCAGAACCGGCACCGGCCCCGCCGCCACCGAAACGCTCACGCGGTAAAGACAGAGGTCGGGTCGAGAAAACGTTGGCGGTGCACACTCGCGCCATTGCAGACTAAAAAGTGGTCCCACAATACCCCATAGAATTGCTATAATCCCTGCAGGCCGGGTGTCCCGCGTACCCCAAGCACGAAGACACAAACGCAAGGGTATGCCCCAAGACACACCTCGGTGCGCATCCAGGCAGGTGCGGGTAGTTTTCTAGGACACTGTTCTGTCGTGTGTCACTGCCACCCGACGTTCCCGCTGGGGAACAGCTCCGGGTGCTTTTCGCACAGCGCCCAAATCCTGAGGAGGAGGACCCACGACGTCGCGATGCCGACGAAAAGCGAGGCGAGGACGACGACTGGGAGCGTGTCGCCCGGCTCCTTCCCGATCACGGTGGCGATCAGGGCGCAGATGAACGGGCTGCCGGACAGGACGAAGGCGAGCGAGATCCGGCGGAAGTGGTGCGCGCCGACGAGGGCGTGCAGGGCGTACAGGAAGCTGAAGTGGAACGCCAACGCGCCGCCCGGACTGTGCGGGTACACCGCCTCCACCGGCGGCGCCCGGCCGCCGGCCTCACCCGCGTCGAACGGCAGGCAGACGGTCAGAACCGACACCAGCGCCGCCACCGCCGAAACGGCCGCCGTCGCCTGCCTTTGCAGCCGGCGCAGCCGCCCCGCGACCGCACCGGCTGCCCGCCGGTCATCCCGCCCGAGCTTCGCCGGGTGGTCACTGTGGTCCCGACTGTCACACCCACCGTCCCCGCCGCTGCCGTCGGCTTCGGCTTCGTAGAGCCACGGGAAATAAACGCAACCCGCGATGCCCAGCGTCGCGCACGCCCGCACAGCCGAGGAGCACGCCAGCTCGAGCCCGGCGCCTTCCCGGCGGAGGAGGCAGAGCGCGGCCGCCAGCGTGATGCACGCCGCCGCGAAGTAAAAGGTGGAGGCCACGACGTGGAAGGCGCGCCGCTGCAGCGCTTCGAACCCGCGAACCTGCCGGTCGTTGTTAATGGTGCTGGTTTTGAGGGCTAAGGAAAAGGTACGAAATCTTGATGCGGTGGTCTCCGCTGGTCTGGTAGCTTCTGCTACCTCCAATATATTACACTCGTACTCTTCTCTCCTCACTACTGTACGTACTCTTTCGCTTTTTTGCCGGATTGGGGGGGAAAATCTTAGTTTAATGTTTAGGCAGAGCACTGCCTCTCATGCATGGTTGATGCTAGCATCAAGTCTTCTTCGAGGAAGATGTCGTCTAGGAAAGGGATGCAAAATAGAAAATAGAAAGTTGTAAAGAGGGGAGTGTACGGCTCCCAAAGTGGGGAATGAAACCTTGAGGGACTAGCCCCCTGTATTTTTTTCACCGCGGTGTTGTGTGCACCTCGTTCTTCGTCTCATGTTTCGCTCTTGAACGCAGACCAATCCAAAGTCAGAGCTCATCAGTGGGTCCTTTGGATGGGGATTTTCAGTCCTGTTCCGGTGCGAGCACAACTTGGTTTCATGTGTTTTCCTTCCTTCATTCGTTTTTTTAAAAAAAGGGGGGTTTTGGATGGGATTGTGGCTCGTAACCAACCGCCACGGGGCACTACTTTCAAGGGTTGAAAGTGTTCAAGCTCTCTCCAGGGAAACGATGTAGCCGTTTGTTGTAAACTTGACAGCACATTCTTCCCATGAGAGAAGGGACACTTGCTGGTCGTCGTAACACACCCAGACGTCGTTTTCTCGCAGCACGGTGTAGTAGTGTCCAGCTTGCACTTTCCCTGTGTGGACGATGAAGCCAGTTACTCTGTAAGTGTCTTCCCCGATCGTGATGGCTGGTTGAATGGGCGTGCGGACTTTTAGCTTTATTTCTTCGCCTGTTCTCTTCGACCGTTGGGCTCGCTTAAGAGCCACATCCATCACACTTGGGAAAACGTAGAGCTCTTTTGTGGAGCCCTCCGTTCTTCGGTGGCATGTATCGCAGTCGACGTCGGGGATACGGGTTGCCTTCTTGTTCTTCACTTTCCGTACAAGAACTTCAAGTGGTTCGGTGTAGGCTTTTTCTCTGTTCTTCAGCTCAACAAGGAGGAATGGCTCCAGTGCTGGTGCCGCTGTGTTGGATCCTCCGCATTCGAAGCAGGTCGTCAGTCGGGTGTAGGTCACCGTCGTCGGATCGTCGTCGTCACCCCTTACGCAACTTCTGATCCACGTCAGGAGTTCGTGAGCATCCCGGTGCTGGGAGTCATCGTCTGTCGTGTCAAACACGAGACTTCGGATTGTGGCCATCGAGCTGTGAATGTCGCGACCAGCGTCAAAGTCCGTAAAGAGTTTACGAACTATAAGCTGCTCTTCATTCGGGTGTTGGAGGGCTGCAAGCTGTGTCCGGAAGCTCGGCTTGCGGGCCAGAAACTGAACGCTTGCGGCGAAGAAACAGCTATTCCGAATGTTGTTTATGCCGCGCGCATGTGGGTCCGGCGGATTGGTTGCGATGGGTGCGGTGGTGGTGAAGCTCTTGGGGTCGTGTGGTGGAACACTTTTGGGAGGGCTCGGTGATTCCGGCGGAGCGGCGGGTTGTTGTGGTGCGCGAATGCCGATGAATCGCTTCTCTACGTTGGTGGGGCGTCCCTCGTCGTATGCCTTTCCGACATAGTAGTAGAAACGCGACAAGACCCGGGCATCCAGTTCGTACTTTCCGTACGTTTGCGTGACGAAAGTGTCGAACACGTGCCGGAGTTCGCGTCCAGAGAACCCTCGGTTTCGCAGTCTGTAATATACCTTCATGATCTCGACCTTGAGGTCTGGCATGTTGTTACAGATGCGGGCAGCTCGAATTAGGGCTCCTTTGAAAATGGACGTTCCAGTGTTGCGCGGAACGGTTGACTCGGCATGCGTGTACTTGATCGGGTACCACGGAAACTCTTCGCCCTTGTCGAGGACGGAAAGCCGGATGTAGTCCGTTTTGATATCCCTTTCAGCCCTGATCCGCATTCCCAGAAATACCACGTCGTCTACACCTTTCGACGTTTCTGAGTATTCCATGCCGTAGATCGCCTCCGGTGGGGGTCGAACCCCCCACGTCAGGAAGTCGTCGATGAATCTGACGCTGTCGGCGTGGGCTCTGGCCTCTTCATGGCGTCCTTCCGCGATCAGGCTGTCGATGTACAGCTTCTCACACCAGTAACAATACAGGTTGGCCAGGTCCGGGCTCGCATTGCCGCCCATCGGGATTCCTGTTACTTGTTGGTAACATCTGCCACCGTTCGTCACGAAGGTGTTTCCGACAATGAATTCGACAAGCTCCCGGATTTCTTCCACACTGTACGCCGTCATGTCTGCTGCTTCGGCGTTACTGAACTCAAACCGGTGTTTCGACCGCTGTGCCTTCAAGTCAAACCCTTTTTCCGACTTTGCGTACTCGAAAGCTTCCAACACAGCAAGCATGACATAGTCAACGATCCGTTGTTGTGGAATCTTTGTGTACATCTCCTTAAAGTCGAATGTTCGTGGGGTTTTCTTGCGCAGCCGTGCGTAGTTCGTCTTAATATGCACGGCTACGCCATCGATCGACTCTACGACGAAGAAGCGACGTATTCCCGTCTTTGCGCGCGACACTTCGTCTTTGCCTTGCAGTGTAGCCAGAACCAGTTTCAAAATGCCAGATGCTTCTTGGTGGGCCGGGGTCGTCGAAGCACGCGTTTTCGGTTGTTTTTTGTGGGCCCGTCGTTCATCTTGTACCTTCTGCTCGTCCTTCTTCTCGGCATTTCCTTTCTCCGAAACACCAGCGATGTAACGCATTCGTGGTTGGGGCTTATGCAGCTTCGGGATGCCGTACAGATACGGCAGGATGTTAGAATGCGGGAAATTGTGGGACTTGTTGAAGGCTTGGTGCTGCTGGAGGATGCTTTCAACGGAGCTGTCAAGCTGTTGATAGGTTGAGCTCTGCTGTAGCTCATTGCGCACAAGTTCCTTGTACTTCTCTTTGCAGATGAAACCGAAGTCGTGAGAGGTTTTGTCTACAGGGAGAATGACAAGATGTTCCTGGAGCTTTTTCAGCGCTCGTAGGGCGTCTCGGAGGTGGGGTTCGTCGGTGTGCGCGTTGAGTGTTCCAAGGACGGCGTCGAACTCCTGAGTCAACGTTGCAGCGAAGTGTGATTTCTCGTTCTCGCTACACTTCCCGAAGTTCAAGTCTACGAACTCTTCGACGTCATGTCGCATCGAGTCGTAGAGCGACATCGGGCTGCTTGCGACCCGATACTTTCGTCCCTTGCGGAAAAGGGACAGAAGTGCTTCGTCTGTCTTCAGGTCCGTTGCGAGTCCCAAAGCGTGTCCGTCATAGTTACTGGACACGTTGTGTTGCTGGCAAGGGCAGACCGACTCTGTTCTCACTGGTTGACTTGTCTCGTAGCTGACTTCCGTGACGTTGCAGACGAGAGTTGCCAGGGGTGGCTTGAGACGGTTGCTCACCATGAGGTTGTCGAGGACGGCTGGGTTGGGACATGCATCACGAACCCGCGTTCGGGAAAGGACGCCGGCGATTGCTGTGCGGTCTTGTGCAGGGTGTTGGTGGGTCAGTTTGAAGTAACGGCGGGGAGGTGCTGCCTTTTTGTCGGTCCGGTTCCGTATGCGCTGGCCGAGGAGTCGTTCGAGTGTCCTCACCTTTTCTGTTACGCTCTCGCCTTGAACGAAGGTTCTCATCCAGGTGCGAAGGCGTAAGGCACGGTTGGGGTGCCAGGTGGACATGTCGTATGCGCCCAGTTGGTCAAGGGGAAGCTGGATGAGGTGGTCCAGTTGCTTCCGTAGTCCCGAACAGAAGCCTGGTGAGGTATCGATCCGGAGCTCCCCATCTTGCATGCGGTGCCAGACGTTGCCATCGTTGCGTCGTTTGCGAAGGCGTTGTGGCGGGCGTTGCCGTTTCTTCTTTTTCTGTGGTCTGCGGCCAACCTTCTCCCCCTGACGCCTATTCGTCATGTTCAAGGGTGGGTTGAGCCACTTTATCCAGAAGTCCTCGATCGGAAGCGCTACCCGCGGGAAGTCTGCTGGTTGCGTGTAGAGCCGCTCCGGGACGTTCTGGACAGGGCAAGCGTAAAGCTTGCGGCCTCGTTTGCGAAGTTGTTGCGAAACACGGTTGCTCTTGGAGTTTCGGTTCTCCCAGTGCTTGGTGTTCCGCATTTCGGCGGTCTTCGACGTCTGTCCAACGTAGAGGACCGTGCCTCCTTCGTTCAGAAGCGCGTAAATCACTCCTGTTCCGTTGTCGTCGATGTTCTTCGCGTCAACCCCGCATTTCGTCCGGCCGTCCGTTACCTTCTTGCCGTACCGCTTCCAGAACAACTGGATTGCGTTCCGTCTTCGTTCCGAATGGTCGTCGTCGTTGTACGGATGGTTCCGTGTGTGGGTAAAGGCGGCGAGGAAGCGGGTGTCAGATTTGGGCCGTTTTGTTTTTTGCCGATCTTTTTTGTGTTTCTCTTTTTTGTGGGCGCGGTTTTTGTTTTTGTTTTTATCTTCATTTTTGTTTTCATTTTTGTTTTTTTGTTTTTTAGCCTCAGAGTCATGTGGTCGTTGGTGTTCCGATTTATTGTGGCGGCTTTTTTGTGCTCTGAAGTCTTCTTTTTTTGGGCTCTTTTGTTCGCGCTCTTTTCGTCGGTTCGTGTGACCTGGGTGCTGTTCGGCAGCCGGGTACCTTTGTTTTGGGGCTGCTTGGGGTCTGGAAAGACCTTTCTTGCAGCGGTTCTCTTCCTTTCCTTCCGTCCGTTTTGTTGGAAAACGTCCAACAAGTTCAGGCCCTTCTCGGGAGTGGCTTTGTCGGAAAATAAGACATTCGTCATCTGTCCGAATCGGAATTCCGACGATCGTCTTATCGTTCGTTCCACCAAGTTCGTCATCAAAGTAGTTAGCTTTCATGTTTTCGGACTCGGTGGTGGTTGACGACACACTCTGCCGTGATATACTATGCTTCTTAGGCACTTTAATAGGGGTTTTCGTGACGGTAAGGGGGTTTTTAATTTGGGTCTACCAACGTGTCAAGCTGACAGGTCCAAATGCGGTCCTGCGGTTTTCTTTTGTGGTCACACGGCAAGGGGCCATCGTGTGGTTGCAACATCCATTTGTTCGGTAGGGTTTCGGGTTTGTTGTTGCCCGGGGTTCTGGTATCCCTGGCTTCGCATCACTAGGTGTGGATGACACCTGCGTCGTTCTGTGTACCCTGGGGTTGTGGGTGAGTGGGGGTGTGGGGATTTTTTTAGCTTGGGGGAATCGGTAAAGCTGGGCTGGTTGCTTCCATCGTCACTTTTAACTGGCTGCCCCAACGGAAGCCAAGGCGAGAGTTCGGCACACGGTCAGCTCATGTCGTTTCCATTCCAAGCTGGGTGGGGAGAAGTGGGTTGCAGGAAGGCAGCTAACCTTCCTCTCTGGCGCGGGGTCGTGGGGCGGGGTTTAAATAAAACTTTTACTTTGCTGGGGACCGGTGTGTTCGGCGCTCGGAAGCGTTGCTCGGGCCGGCCACAGGCCCAACAAAGGGATGCGGGGTTTGCTTCCGCGTATCAGTCACCGTTGCTGCAGAGAAGCGTTGGGACGTCACATTCTGCATCCGATGGGTGGGACAGGGGAAAGGCTGGGTGTGTAGCTTTCCGATTGACCACCCGGAAGACTGTTCTTGTTGGGTTTGAAGGAGGGAAGAGAATGACTGGCAGTCGACCTTTTCCCGCGTAGACAACGCGGTCCTTTCCATAACTCGCCTTATTTTGTGAGTTCGGTGGTGGGGTGTCTGTCAGCCCGGTGCTATTTGTATCTAATACCCCTTGCCGGGGCTGCCTTGTTGCAGTCGGTAGAGGTTGTCCTATCTTTGTAGGCTGTTGGTTATTCCCATGTTCTCTGAGAATCGATGTCTTCTCCGTTTGGAGAGCAGAGTGAGACCTGTGCCCTCAGAGGGCCGGCAGACTCTGTCGGGGGGAAAATCTTAGTTTAATGTTTAGGCAGAGCACTGCCTCTCATGCATGGTTGATGCTAGCATCAAGTCTTCTTCGAGGAAGATGTCGTCTAGGAAAGGGATGCAAAATAGAAAATAGAAAGTTGTAAAGAGGGGGGTGTACGGCTCCCAAAGTGGGGAATGAAACCTTGAGGGACCAGCCCCCTGTATTTTTTTCACCGCGGTGTTGTGTGCACCTCGTTCTTCGTCTCATGTTTCGCTCTTGAACGCAGACCAATCCAAAGTCAGAGCTCATCAGTGCCGCCCCCCCCCAGGCATCTTGTTAAGAACCATCCATCCATCCATCAGCCGGCTGACCCCCTCCCCCCCCCCCCCGCAATCTGGCCGCTTAGGGCCACCTGGGGGGGGGGGGGGGGTACACGACGCACTTGTCATGCACAATCACTTGTTATATAACAAGTGACCTAACAAGTGAAAATGTATAACAAGTGCCACTTGTTATATAACAAGTGCCACTTGTTATATAACAAGTGATCACTTGTTATATAACAAGTGATCACTTGTTATATCAGTCATTCTCCTGGCGACCGTTCAAATATGGAAGAAACCATCTGGATGGTCAACCCCTCGTCATTTTCTTTGGTCCGAGGGCGTTTTTGAACTGTTTTGAGTCCGATCTTTTCATTCCGACCCTCGGTGGGCTCCGAAGCTCGATATTGACGGGCTTAAACCCAAAATTAGGTTTTGCGAAAAATGCATTCTCGTGTTTTGCCATCGAGGGGGTCGCCAGTTTTTCTGTAGCACCCTGGGAACAGAGTTCTCAGGCATGCTCCGGATTAAAACCATCTTTGATTGACCAAATTAGAGGCGGGGATGGTGGGTGTATGGGCTGCAACAGCTTTCCCCTGTGGCACCGTACTATACCACAAGGGGCACCACGAGGGCCTAGCACCCTGTGGGCTCAGTACCCGCCATCCCAGTTCTGAAGTGCGTTCATAGGGTGATGGTAATTTGCCTGGTGAAGTGGGGTGCAGCAGGAGGGCCATGGGGGTCAACCTTTTGTGTGATCCGAGGTGGTATTTTGACGATTTCGTGACCGATCTTTCCATTCCGTGTCTTCTCGGAAGCAACAGGCACGTATCACACGCGCCCCCAGTATAATCTAAGTATAATTATATCGGGCCGAACTTGTCCAAGGGGGGTCGTCATTTTTTTCTAAAACCCCGGGAACAGAGAAACCAGGGACACCTGCGCTCATAGCATCAAAGATTGGTCGATTTAGTGACACCTTTGGTGACTGTATGCGCTGCAATAGGATGGTCATTTTTGAACGGTCGCCAGGAGAATGACTGATATAACAAGTGATTGCTTGTTATATAACAAGTGATTGCTTGGTATATAACAAGTGTTTGGCTGCAATTTCATAAGGAACCTGGGGTTTGTACCTACCTACGCTTACCTACGAGAGAAAATCACGTGATCTGCAAGACACAAGGCTCCACCTGGTCCAGACAAAAATATCGGGGAGTTTCGGGGAAATTCGGGGAGTTTCAGGGTATTTCCTTTGTGGCGACCACTTTCCCTCTTGGCGATGGCGGGGAGGGGGCTACGCTATTACGGCCCTACCTTGCGCAGAGCGGTCCCGTGTTTGGTTATGCCCCGAAGACGAAGATAGAGGCTGAGAAGGAAGGACAGACTGGGAGGACGCCCGAACCGACA
Source organism: Diplonema papillatum (assembly GCA_030068145.1). NCBI lineage: Eukaryota > Euglenozoa > Diplonemea > Diplonemida > Diplonemidae > Diplonema > Diplonema papillatum. The sequence goes on from JAPJBO010000304.1 coordinate 62,583, forward strand.
CCGAAGTCGAGACGCAAGCTGCGACCATCAGCCCAAAGCGCCACAACGGAAGCGGCGGATGCCGGCGCCAACACCGCCATCGAGAACGCCGCAGAAGGCGACGACACTAGGACGGCCGCTGCAACGAAGCGGCGGCGTAAGGACTCGCCATCATCGAAGACAGAGGTGCGAGATAAGGTGCCAGTGACGAAGAGAGGTAGCACGAAGAGGTAGATTATCGCCATGTACGGACCTTGGACTTTTCTGGAGCATCTGGGTGGGATATTATGGTCCCCTGAGTGCTTTTCTGCCCGCCAGGTGTTGTGTCCTGCCACTGGGGGTAATTTTCTGGCAGTCTCGGGCTTCAGGAAGGCGTAACGGTAACAGTCAATCTCGCTCCCCGAATAGGCAAAACCCCCTGATTTCGTTGACAGGCCGAAAACCCTCCTTTTTTGGCTTTGGTGCAAATACGCAGTTCCGCAGCTTTTTGGCCGTAAATTCGGTGCCATGCCGCAGTGGAGGTGATGTGTAATACCCGGAGTACGGCCTTGGGCGAAAATGTCAAAAAACACGAAATCACGCTCGTTTGGCTGGGCCGTGGTACCCGGCTCGGGGTTTTTCACACGACAAGAAACTTCGACCCACAGAAAAACCCCGAATGAGCGGTTCGGGTGTGCAAATGCCAAGCGTGCTTACAGCAACCGTTTGTTTTTGCCAAAAGCCTAGTGTCTTGCAGATCACGTGACTTTCTCTCGTAGGTAGGTACAAACCCCAGGTTCCTTATGAAATTGCAGCCAAACACTTGTTATATAACAAGCAATCACTTGTTATATAACAAGCAATCACTTGTTATATAACAAGCAATCACTTGTTATATCAGTCATTCTCCTGGCGACTGTTCAAAAATGACCATCCTATTGCAGCGCATACAGTCACCAAAGGTGTCGCTAAATCGACGAATCTTTGATGCTATGGGCGCAGGTGTCCCTGGTCTCTCTGTTCCCGGGGTTTTAGAAAAAAATGACGACCCCCCTTGGACAAGTTCGGCCCGATATAATTATACTTAGATTATACCGGGGGCGCGTGTGATACGTGCCTGTTGCTCCCGAGAAGACACGGAATGGAAAGATCGGTCACGAAATCGTCAGAATACCACCTCGGATCACACAAAAGGTTGACCCCCATGGCCCTCCTGTTGCACCCCACTTCACCACATCACCCTGAACGCACTTCAGAACTGGGATGGCGGGTACTGAGCCCACAGGGTGCTAGGCCCTCGTGGTGCCCCTTGTGGTATAGTACGGTGACACAGGGGAAAGCTGTTGCAGCCCACAAACCCACCATCCCCGCCTCTAATTTGGTCAATCAAAGATGGTTTTAATCCGGAGCATGCCTGGGAACTCTGTTCCCGGGGTGCTACAGAAAAACTGGCGACCCCCTCGATGGCAAAACACGAGAATGCGTTTTTCGCAAAACCTAATTTTGGGCTTAAGCCCGTCAATATCGAGCTTCGGAGCCCACCGAGGGTCGGAATGAAAAGATCGGATTCAAAACAGTTCAAAAACGCCCTCGGACCAAAGAAAATGACGAGGGGTTGACCTCCAGATGGGTTCTTCCATATTTGAACGGTCGCCAGGAGAATGACTGAAATAACAAGTGATCACTTGTTATATAACAAGTGATCACTTGTTATATAACAAGTGACCACTTGTTACATCACTTGTTAGAAATATAACTAGTTATGTCCCAAAAAAAACAGCTAACAAGTGCGTCGTGTAGTACTAATATTCTCCTCCTTGGTGAGCGTCTCGTGCTGCAATTAGCTCCAGTCTCAGTGCCGCTGCGTAAAAGGGTCAGTAGAAAACGAACCAACTGTTAATGATCTTCGTGTGTTTGCCACATTTCCATCGTGGCGCCTCAGAACACGGAAAGCTAGGGGAAAAACCAGCAAAATATATCCGAACAACACCTAGAATTGTTGTCCAAAAATAAAGAAAAATGCTGTCCACGCTTCCTGTTGGGGAAACCACTACCACAGTCGAGCAAAATCTCCAACGAGAAGACACGCAAGGTGGAGAAGCCGGATATCGTCAGCTCGTACAACACGCACGTGGGCGGCGTCGACATGGGCGATCAGCTCATGGCGAGTTGCGGGCGACTCATGAAGGGCCGGCGTTGGTACCTCAAACTTTTTTTCTACTACTACTAGTCGAGGTCTCGACTGTGAAGCCTACATCGTGTGGAAAATTGGAAAATGCTTAGGACTGACAAGAAAGGAAGAACACCTTCACTTCCCGATTTCAAGCGCAAGCTGGCGATGGAGCTCCTTTCCGCCGAAAAGGACTGCCCAACAGGGTGCTCTACAGAGACGGGAACCCCTTCCAACAAAACGATGCCGCCACCCTCACCTTCGCCCCAATTTGCTCGCAAGACAGAAAAGCAGAAGCACGGCGTTAAGCACAGGTTGAACGGGCTATTTCACAACCTCGTCAAGCTGGATCAGCAGCGACAGTGCATACGCCACGTGCAGCGCAAAGGTGCTCTTTACAAATGCGAGCAGTGCGATGTTACTCTTTGCCCTGTGGAGGGTTTCGGAAGGTACCACGCCATGGCGCAACATCTCTTCGATGACCCAACCATGCAAGGCACCGTTGACCGTTTGAAGGACCCCAACGGCCGGCACTTCAAGAGAGGGAGGGATCTTACACTGTCGGCTGGCCACAGAATCAGCAACGTTGCAAAGAAGTAGTGGAATCAGAGACCCTTTCTCCTCGTCGCTGCACCAAATCAAATGATCATCTCTTCACACACCCGTTTTTTGTGTTAACAATGCATTGTTGGTACTAAAAATTAGTAGTTGGCAGCGTACTAAAAGCAACTCACCAAATCAGGTGAAAAGCCGCTAGTGCGCACAAACAAAATTCCGCCTTCGAGCACTCACCCCCCGTCTTCTGCTACTGTCCCATGCTGGCTGGGTCCCGGGTTTCGCGGTGGCATCTGTTCGTCATACGGGCAACAGTTTTGTCAGATGAAGGGCGCATTTGAAAGATCTGTGACGTATCTTTCCAAAGAAGCAAACACCGACTACTATTAGTTGGATATGCACTGGCTGGGTGTGGCTTGGGTCCCTGGCACGTGCCAGAGCTTGGGTTCTGTAATGAGCAAAGGCAAGCACTCGAAAAACACCCATTTCTGGCCAGGCCCCAAGTTTTGCAGTGGCATCTGCTTGGCAGCTTGGGCAGCAGTTTTGTCCGATGAAGGGTGATTTTGAAAGATTTGTGACATATCTTTCCAAAGAAGTAAGTATGGATTACTTTCGTTGTGTCTTCATAGTTGAGATGATCTCCGCAACTTTTTTTGAATAGAATAGTTAAGTAGCAGCACCAAACACGATATGCTTTTTGTTCTTTGCCTTTTCTCACGAAAGGGAGGTCGGCCCTGCTTCAGGTTACATTGATTTTTCAACATATATATATATATATATATGTCTCCCGTCCGTAAGGGGTTAATATTAAGGGTCACCTACCTTAGGGGTTAATATTAATCTTCTAAGACTAGCGTCTTATACGACTAAAAAGAAAAAGAGAGAGAGAGAGAGAGAGAGAGACGAGTTAGAGTGCAGGGACCATCTCTCCGAGGAGTATCCGGTCGCCCCACTACTATCCCGTACTACTACGGCGGGCGCAAGTCGTTGCGCCGTGGGCGCGGAGCGAGCCGTGGCCCTGTCAAAGATGATTGTTGCACCGATGGTGGCGCAGCCGGGGGCGTTCTGACTGGCGGACGAGACCGCCTGGCAGGCGTGTGTTGACACGTTGTTTCGCGGGCTCTCCTCCTTTTGGCAATAGCCCGCCCTATGGCGGCGGCTAGCATCTTGACAGAGAATCTCAACTCCCACTGAACATAGGGTACGTCGTGCGGATATTCAGGCACGGCATCGTTCCAGCTGTTACGGGCGCAAATTGTTTCCAGCTTGCCCAACATCCACTCGGTCTTCCGTCCAGCCGCAAAGCGTGGGCGGTGGGTACAACCCGGCATAGCCGGCGCACCAAAACAGCGGAGGGAACAGACCCCCTGCCGCCACTTCCCAGGGGGAAGGAGGCGACTCCTGAGTCGGCGCAGCACAGGTCGTTGATAGCTCGCATAAGGTACCCAATTTGCAGCCCCTTCTCGGCGAAGGTAGGAGGGAAAAAGAGAGTCAGACAAACGAGTAATGCGAATACCTGCGCTCTGCTCGGCGCTTGCCCGGGCTGCTTGACAGGTGAACCGCTGCCGGGAGACACGGGCGACCCGGATCCCGCGCGCACCGTGGTCACGGGGGACCCTGTCTCCGTGGCGGTGTCCGTCCGCCAGGCCGCTGGTTTGAACCCGGGGGCTGCCGTTTGCCGCGCGGTCTGCGGCTCCGACGTCCCCGACTCGCTCGGCGCCTCGTCCGCCGGCCCCCTCTTCGCGCCCTTCGCGGGCGGCGGTTCAGCAGCGGTTTTAGTAGACGGAACCGCCGCCGCCGAGGCGGCGCCGTTTGCCGTCGGTTCTTCGGCGAAGCTCGCCTCGGGGTGCGAGCCGCGCCGCTCTTGGCGCTGCGGCGGCGTGCGCAGGGGATGCCTGGGATCGGCGGAGACGGAGTCGTCGGCCGCCTCGCCCGCCGCCTGCTGCTGGGCCAGCGGGGTCCGCAGGTGTTGGGGGGGCGCTTGCTGCGGCCCGGTGCTGTTGCCGTTGGAAGCGGCCGGTTGGCCGTCGCGGGCGCGGGCACTAGGCGGCGCGCGGGGGACGCACTGCACCGCCGACGGCGCCCAGTTGCCGCCGGGCTCGCTGGCTTCCGCCAGCGGGCTGCGGACGCGGAAACCGGCGGCCGGCGGTTGCTGCTGCTGCTGCTGCTGCTGAAGTTGCTGCTGCTGCAGTTGCTGCTGCTGCGAGGGCAACTTCCGCGCGTTCGCGGCCGTGCCGCTGGGTTCGCTAGCGTCCGCCGGCGGGCTGCGGACGCGGAAACCGGCGGCCGGCGGTTGCTGCTGCACTTGCTGCTGCTGAAGTTGCTGCTGCTGCTGCTGCGAGGGCAACTTCCGCGCGTTCGCGGCCGTCCAGCTAGCGCCTGCGCCCTGCCGCGTTGCTGCCGCGCCGCCGGCAAACTCTGCGTTCTGCTGCGCCGCAGCGTCCGGCGCGCCCTGGCGCCCGCCAGCACCCCCCGGCTGCGGCACGGTCCGGTCGAACGCCGCGACATACGGGGGCTGGCTCGGCTGCGCCGCCCGTTGGACGGGCCGCGGCTTACCGGGGCCCTGCGGCGCGCCGGCGAAAGAGGCGCGGGTGTGGGGCGCGTCCTTGGCCGGGACGGACTGCGGGGGAAGGGGTGATATCATGGGCTTCCGCGTCGAGCTCCCGCCCCGCTCGCGGTGGCTGCGCGTGGCGGTGGGGACGTCGAACGCGGTCGACACGTCGGACGCGGCCCCCAGCGGGAACGGCGGGCGCTTGGCTTGCGGGAGGTCCGGGTTGGTGCCGTGTCTGGTGGCCCCGTTGGGCCCCCCGCCCGCCTGCTTCCGGCGCTGCAGCGCGATCGGTGCGTGGTCGAGGGCCAGCTCGAGGGCACTCAGGCTGCAGATCAGGTCGGCCGCTTTCCGCTCGTCGTCGAACCCGTTTTCCTGGTACGACGGCCGTCGGGTACCTGTTTTTAGCTTTTGTTGTGAGTTAAGGGTGTTTTGTGTGTGCATTCAGCCGGGGCTGCAGTTTTTATAGACTGTTTCGCATGGGCTTTTTTTAGAGTGAAACGTTCGCTTGAAAATCCGGGGTTTTAAAGTGTGGGAGTATTCGTAGTGGCAAATGCATTGGAAACGACGAAACAAAACGCTTTTGCAGCGTGTTGTTTTGGGAGAAGGTCAGCCAGAACGATCATGTTCGCTCGCCAAAGCTACGCCGCCCGCTGCTTGCCGGGGCCGGCGAAAGAGGCGCGGGCGTGGGTGGGGTGTGTTCCTGGCCGCCGGCGGCCGGGAGGGATTCGGGGGGAAGGGGTGATATCATGGGCTTCCGCGTCGAGCTCCCGCCCCGCTCGCGGTGGCTGCGCGTGGCGGTGGGGACGTCGAACGCGGTCGACACGTCGGACGCGGCCCCCAGCGGGAACGGCGGGCGCTTGGCTTGCGGGAGGTCCGGGTTGGTGCCGTGTCTGGTGGCCCCGTTGGCCGCCTGCTTCCGGCGCTGCAGCGCGATCGGTGCGTGGTCGAGAGCCAGCTCGAGGGATCTCAGGCTGCAGATCAGGTCGGCCGCTTTCTGCTCGTCGTCGAGCCCGTTTTCCTGGTACGACGGCCGTCGGGTACCTGTTTTGAAGCGGATTAGTAGGTCGGCAGTCTGAAGTCTCCCATTGACCGTAGAAAAACTCGTTGCACAATAAGGCGCACTCAGAATCTTGAGTAAATCGCGCTTTGCGTCGAAAACCCTGCTCTTCTCGATAAGGCGAAGCGCACTTCACACGGCCAAACCCGAAGAAAGCGAGCCAAACTATTTGTACCAATACCGTGGGTATGGGTTGATGACTACGACGTAAAGGAAGGAGGGTTGAAGGAGTTGAAATCAGTGGCAAGGTGCAGCTCGTTTTGGGTGAGCGTGGCACTCCGTCGTGAAACCTTGTGAGGTCCCCTAACGCGTTTACGGGACCTCACCACGAATTGTATGTGCTTCCAGCTGGCTACTAAGGCACAGTGCATACATGCAAGATACTGAGGGGTGGGGTCAAAAAAAGTCCATGCGAAACAGTCTTAATCCGGTGTCCCTGCTCAAAAAGAATTGGTGAACTAACGGTTTCCTGGGGCGACGGCCTTCGGGGATCTATAATTTCCGGGCTAGATGTATGACAACACAGCTCTAACGAGCCAACCCCACTTTTACGGGGTCCAGCCTAGTAGCACTTTGTCGTAGTTGACCGTCGTTGTAGTCAATTCTTGCGATTCATCGAGGGAATTCCACATGGCATTACGAACGAACTTCAGGTTCCTTTGGGCTGGCTGGCGGGGAAATCTTTTTTGGGTCTGGTGGAGTGACCTCCTGGGATAGCCTATTCTCTCACACATGGTCGCTATCTCGGGGGAGCTACCCCTTCGTTCGTTAGACCCTTGTCTTTCCCCCTTTTCTGTATTCCAGTGAAACTTGCAGTAGCAGCATTCTCCTAATGCAGGAGTGAGTAGCAGACGGAGAATTCCCCCCGGGTCGGAGCTAGGAGAGTACCGTCATTGGCAGTGTATTTGCATGTTCAGTTTTTGACTTTTTTTGGCTTGAATCGATGCCCAGAAATTGTGGTTTTTGCCCGAGCTCGAAGCATACAAACTTAATATCGCCCGAACTGAGCATCACTCGAGCTTGGCATCGCCCGGACTTGGCAATGCCCGAGAACTTAGCACCGCCCGAACCCTGCTTCACCAGAACGTAGTATCGTCACAAGAACTTAGCTTGCTTCACCAGAACTAAGCATCGCTCGAACTTTACTGCTACCCGACTTTTAACTGCTGCATCTAGTCTCTCTGGGTGCCGGTTTTCACCGCGCACATGCAAAAAGGGACAAACGCACCTGACGGGAACGACAGCGCATCCATGGGCGGGGTTTCGACGCCGGAAGCGGGGGGGGCGTCCTCCTGGAACGGGTCAAACGTTTGGTCGTCGAAGAAGATGTCGTCGTCTTCGTCGGCCCCTCCGCCGGGTTGCGGGTCGGCCACGTTTTGGCCCCGCCCGCCGTGCGCGGACCGCAGGGACGGCGTGTAGGCGTAGCCTGGATCTGGCGTCGCGATGTCCCGGGGGAACGGGCTGAGGGGCGGCGTAGGGCCGGGGGACGGCCGGGGCGAGTGCTGATGCGGGGTGAACAAGTCGCCTTGGGGCTCGCTGGTGGGGCGGGGAGGCGGCGGGGCCCTTCTTTCGAAGACGGCGGCCGGCTGCAGCGGGGGTGTGCCGCCGATGGGGCTGGCGGGCCGGCTGCTCCTAAGCCACGGCGACCGCAGCCGCGGCGTGAGGCTGCGGCGGGACTCCAACCAGTACCCGCTGCTAGCCATCCGCTCGGCGCTCCGCTGCCGCTCCGGGCTCACATTCCGAAGCGGCGTAGACCCGTTCGAAAAGTAGTGCTGCGGCACCGAAGCCGGTGGCGGCGGCGGCGGCGGGGGAAGCGGTGGAGGCGGGGTGTTTGATGATTTCACGGCCGGGTTCCAGTGGAACAGGTCGTCTTCTCCGCCGTCGGACACGTGGATCTCGTGGTACCGAACCCGTTCGTACTCGACCGCCCGCCGCGGGCTGGCCACGTCGACGAGGGTCAGCATGTCGGCCAAGCTCCTCTTGTGCTCCCCCCATTCTTTCCTCAACGACCGGACGAGCTCCAGCTGCTCCCCTTCGCTCCTTCCCCCCGGGACCCCGCCCCCAGCCATCTCTTCTACCTCCCGGGAGGGGGGAAAAACTGAGGATTGTCGTGTGTTGTTTGCCTTCCAATGCCTTACGGGTCTTAGTTCATAGTGTTTAGGCAGAGCACTGCCTCTCATGCACGATAGATGCTAGTACCAAGTCTTCTTCAAAGAAGATGCTGAAGAATTGATGACGTTCTTTGCTCCCTTGCAAGCTGCAACCTCTTACAGGTCTTAGATCATAATATTCAGAACAGGGGAGCAGTGGTGGAGGCGGGGTGTTTGATGATTTCACGGCCGGGTTCCAGTGGAACAGGTCGTCTTCTCCGCCGTCGGACACGTGGATCTCGTGGTACCGAACCCGTTCGTACTCGACCGCCCGCCGCGGGCTGGCCACGTCGACGAGGGTCAGCATGTCGGCCAAGCTCCTCTTGTGCTCCCCCCATTCTTTCCTCAACGACCGGACGAGCTCCAGCTGCTCCCCTTCGCTCCTTCCCCCCGGGACCCCGCCCCCAGCCATCTCTTCTACCTCCCGGGAGGGGGGAAAACTGAGGATTGTCGTGTGTTGTTTGCCTTCCAATGCCATACGGGTCTTAGTTCATAATGTTTAGGCAGAACACTGCCTCTCATGCATGATAGATGCTAGTATCAAGTCAGCATCTTCTTCAAAGAAGATGCTGAAGAATTGATGACGTTGCTCCCTTGCAAGCTGCAACCTCTTACAGGTCTTAGTTCATAATATTCAGAACAGGGGAGCAGTGGTGGAGGCGGGGTGTTTGATGATTTCACGGCCGGGTTCCAGTGGAACAGGTCGTCTTCTCCGCCGTCGGACACGTGGATCTCGTGGTACCGAACCCGTTCGTACTCGACCGCCCGCCGCGGGCTGGCCACGTCGACGAGGGCCAGCATGTCGGCCACGCTCCTCTTGTGCTCCCCTTCGCCCCTTCCCCCGGGACCCCAGGACTTTGCGCAACCGTTGGGTTGACAGACCTACCCGGGTTCACAGGGCAAAACTGGAGGGGGTTGGGTATTTTACGGAAGGTGGATGAGGGCGGGTTGGGGGCGCGAGCTTTAAGGCGAAGAAAAAGCCAGGTAGCGAGAGCGTCGATCGGCGACCGGCTTGTCTGCCAGCGCGATGGGTTCATCGACTACTTCGCTTCTGCGCTGCTGGGAGGCGGTTGGGAGTATCATCCACTGCCTGATATCTTGGCAACGAAGCTGGACAGCTGGAAATGAGTAAAAAAGAAGGGGGTCTGAGCCAGCGTGTCAAATCGATGCTCAAACACGGGAAGAGGCCAGAAGGTTTTCTGTAAAAGAGCATCGACGGGCGAGTGTAAATGTAGAGGCGGTTCTTTCTGAAATTGGATGGTGTTCGGTCAATGGATCTTCAATGAGAGCGACGGACGATTTCCAAAAATCGTCTCGTCTCGTGAGGTTCGCACTTCAAAGGCATGGACTGATTTTTGGAAATACTCGAGGGACTGCCTTGTGCTCATTTCGAAGGAGGCTAGAGGGGGAGAAAACAGTACAACTACAAAGTGGGTCTTTTTTGTTGAACGCTTACGCCCGCCACTAAACCCAGATTTACCTGTGTTTCGTGTGGGCTACAGCACATTTACCTCCTTTGATCTATCGCAACTGGCAGTCTCCTCAAGCATTTCCTACAAAGCCGGTGCTTATACAAAAGAATTAGTATGGCGCTTTCTTTTGTAAGTGCGCACTAGCGGAGCCCCCGGTTCCCCCGGCATTGTCCTATTCGGTCCGATAGGCTCCTCGGGAACGGGGACGTCTTTCCACTTCACCTGGGTCAAGTCCAAATTTTCCTTCGGCATTTTGCGTTTCCTTTTTTGTTTGTGCGCACTAGCGGAACTCACCTGCTTTGGTAAGTTTCATGTACCGGTGTTCTACGAAAACAACCTCTCTCGCTCCGATGTCAAGCGATCCCGGATGCAACATTCCGGAGGGTTAAGTTGGTTGAGTCTCCGTGTGATTTGGCCCGGCAATGAGGCTACCCTTCAACACGTGCATGTACTCAGGGGTGGTGGTTACACGTGGGTAGATCCGTCGGTATTTTTTCTCTGAACAATAGCCTGGCTTCAGCGTCTTCCAGACTCTTTGGTGCAAAGCACCCGTCACGGTCGGCAGTCGATAACAGTAGCAGCTTTTACTTCAGGTCATCCGAGACCAGCGATCCGCAAGCTAGAGCATTTAAGGGTAAAAGCTTGCTCGATACACGATCTTCGATACCGATCCTCTGTGTGAAAGCACAACCTAACGATCATTATTGCTCTCATGCTCAAGGGATGAAGCCGGAGAGGTGGCAGAAAAATCGAAAATTCCCTGGGGCAAAACCCCCCAGGGATAACTGGCTTGTGGCAGCCAAGCGTGCATGGCGACGTTGCTTCTCGATCCTTCGATGTCGGCTCCTAACCTAGGCAGAATTATCTCAGGGATGGATTGTTCACCCACTAACAGGGAACGTGAGCTGGGAACCGGCCGGAGGGTAGTGGCGTCAATCACCTGCAGTCTGACGAAAAGTGCAATGAAGACGACTGCCGCCGCTGTCGTGTGGGGGTCATTCAGCAGCCGGCACCCACTTCAGCGGTCAGAGGATCGTCGCCTCGCGGATGATGTCCATGCGGACTTTGCACGCCAAGTCGCACTCGATGGCGGACGCGAACGCTTCCACGTTTGCGAGGCAGGTTTTCAAGCTCCCTAGCTCTTCTTTCTGGTTGACAGCATTCTGGCGAAAGTGCAATGAAGACGACGCCTGCCGCTGTCATGTCTAGGTCAGTCAGCAGCCGGCACCCACTTCAGCTTGTCTTCCATCGAATAGACGGCGTTCTTCATGTCCGCGATTGCATCGGACGCGGTGCTTACCCACCAAGAGGTGACGACGTCGAGCACTCGGTTCGTAATCGGCATCTCGGAGACGAGGTGGTGGCATTCGGGGCAGAGGAACGCCTCTTCGAGGGCCACCTGGACCCCGATGCAGGGCTTGCAGAAGGAGTGCCCGCACGGCCAGAGGATCGTCGCCTCGCGGATGATGTCCATGCAGACTTTGCACGTCAAGTCGCACTCGATGGCGGACGTGAACGCCTCGACGTTCGCGAGGCAGGTTTTCAAGTTCCCGAGCTCACGCCGCACGGCGGCCTCCTTCTGGTCGACGGCATTCTGGCGGATTTCGCGGGCCAAGTGCCGCGGCCTGATCTCGCACTGCGTCGCCACCTTCGAACGCTTCACGCGGGCGTCCCGCTGGTCCTGGACCCGGTATTCCTCGACGATAAGCTCGAGGTGCTGGTTCTGCACGCCGCGCAGCCGCTCTTCCGCCCCGGCGACGTCGCGGCGCATGTGGTCGAGCGACTCGCTGTTGAACGCAATGGCTGCGCGGTAGGCCTTCAGCTCGTCCTCCTTCAACACCCGCTGCCGCTCCACGATATCTGCGTGTGTGAAGTGGGAGGATTGCAAGAACGATTACTTCGAATTCGACCGTACTTGCCCGCTTGCGTGCAAACGCGCACAGCAGGTCTCAACGAGCCGACCGCTCGTAATGTTGCTCGTATGACACGTAGAAGTAAGTACTTGTCACCTGACGTGTAGTGGATTGTGCTTGTCATTGTACATACCGTAACCGGAATAATGTTGAACTGGACTAAAGACCGGGTAGAACCTGGTGTCCCAGAAAGTCACCTGCGTGACTGCACCAGTGGTGATCCTGCAGCCTCCTGTGACAGCGGCATCTAGGGATCGAGTTGGGTATTGAGCACCCGAAGGCACGGGCAAGCACTAGGGTCGCGATATTCTGCAACGTACTCAAAGTCGCAAACCCCGGAAAAAAAAAAATGCCGAACCGAGTAAAATCTGGGTCACTCAGCCCCATTTTTGGGGGTGTCCCAGGTTTTACCCGGTTTACGGTAAGTGCGTAGGGTGAAAGAAGGATTGTGGGGAGAAACCGCAAGGTCACAAACCCAAGTTCTCGTAGCACCCGGCTGCCTGCATTTCGGCCTTCGCCTCCTGCCACGCTTCGATCTTCACGCCGCCGACCAAGGGGTCTTCTTCTTCGAAGTCCGGGAACATCCAGTCGTGCTGGCTTGCTTCCGTGATGAACAGCTGCCGCGCTCTGCGAGCCGCCCGCTCGTACTGCTGCTCACGCCTCTCCACCTCACCGAGAACCAAGCTCGGGAGGAGGTTCACCGCCAAAAGCTGCTTCGACTTCTCGTCAAGCTCTTCCATGAGCTTCGAGTCGATGGCGTGAATGTGCTGCAGCGCTTCTTCCACGTAAATCTCTTCCTGCGGGGGTGAGTCCGTGGCTTAATTTGACTCAACCCGGGGGGAAAAACTTAGTTTGATGTTTGGGGGGGGGGGGATTGCAAGAACGTGCTTGGAATGGGTATGTGCTCAACACCGCACTGGTCCCATCTGCGCCGTGTTTCGGTCCTTTAAGCCACGGACACATAAGGCGGACCATCACCAGCGTGGAACCTGAGTGTCTGCAGACAGGACTGCGGTGTGAGTCTGGTTTGTCAGGCGGCTGTTCGTAGCTCGTCGCAGCCAGGACCACCCGTGCTACTAGAGCACACAGGCGAATCCGTCACGGGGAGCGATCTTCACGCCGCCGACCAAGGGGTCTTCTTCTTCGAAGTCCGGGAACATCCAGTCGTGCTGGCTTGCTTCCGTGATGAACAGCTGCCGCGCTCTGCGGGCCGCCCGCTCGTACTGCTGCTCACGCCTCTCCACCTCACCGAGAACCAAGCTCGGGAGGAGGTTCACCACCAAAAGCTGCTTCGACTTCTCGTCAAGCTCTTCCATGAGCTTCGAGTCGATGGCGTGAATGTGCTGCAGCGCTTCTTCCACGTAAATCTCTTCCTGCGGGGGTGAGTCCGTGGCTTAATTTGACTCAACCCGGGGGGGGGGGGGGGGGGGGGGGCTTTTACATAAGCGCCAGCTTAAAAGGAAATGCTCGACGATGCTGCCCGACAAAGAACAGAAGGGATCCCAAGTGCTGTAACTACCGAACCACGTGTTGAACGGACGTGAGGTCATGCGGGTCTACCCCTACACGACAAATCACACAAACACAACAGGTCAAAGTCCTAAGCGAGAAAACAACACACGGTGGTGTAAGCGAAGAACAAATCTGGTTGTGTTTGTATTGTATTTGCCCCTTACCTCTATATTTCCTCCCCTCCATTCGGAGTCGAAGCAGCTACGTCGAGTATTTCTACCAGGTCAGGACAATCTTCAAGTCTTTTCTGTGTTTCCGACCATTCCACACGGACGTACAGATTGGTGCCTTTCGACCTTTGTTTTGTATAAGCACCACAGGCTGACAGTTGCAAAAGATCGAAGGAGGTAAAAGTGTTGTAGCCCACACGAAACATTGGTGAATATGGGTTCAGTGGCGGGCTTAAGACGTAAGCAGCAGTGTGGGCGTTGGTGGCGGCCTCTTGGCTGCCCGTCCGGTCGTCGCCGTCTTCTGCTTCGCTACGGCGGGCGGCGCCTGCGCCGCGCGCTTTCCCGCCGGCGTTTTTCGTTGTACGCCCACCTGGGTGGGTGAGAGGGGTCTCTTCTTCTTTTTGCTGTGTCCGGGGGTTGCCGGGGCGTTCGGTTCGTTGGGTTGGTGGTGGCCGCGGCGGCAGCACGCTGCCGGTCTCCTCTGCGTCAACGTAGGGAGCCTCCTGCATTCTTGGCAGGTTCCTCTGCCATGCGTGCGGCAGGCATGATGCCCGCTGCGGCAGCACGCCGCCGCCGTCTTGCACTCGCCGCACTTCGTCGTGCTGTGCTCCACGCACACGGCGATCGGCTGCCCATCGTCAGCGTGGTGATGGTGCCGACAGCACATCTCTACCGTGGGTACGTCCCTTCGGACGAGTGCTCGGCACGCCTCACACTTCCCCTTGTGGTGGGTCGCGCAGGTGACGAGTGCTTTCTCTACTCCGACACCCGGCATATGCACGGGGTCGGGGTGCAGTTGTGGTGGGACAGGCAGGGCCCACCTCGCCGCTCTCTCGGCCGTCCAGTCCGGGTACGACGGGCACTGCGTCCCTACATCGCTTCCCTTCACCTGCTCTTCGAGGATCGTCCCCGTGTGTGCCTCGCGAAAGCGGGGCCTGGGCCGCACCCCCGATATCCCCGAGATGCCCATGAACGACAGCGACGTCGTCGGGCATACTCTCTCTGTTTAGCATTGAGTTCTTTTAAGTACATGAACCACATGGATTAGCATGCACTGCCTCGATTGCCAGGTTATCGGATGACGTCGTCACCTGCCATTGCGTCGTCGAGGTCGAGCATTTGTGGCGCTAGCGGGATTTGGCTTTCTTGCGATTCCAAAGACTGAGTCGGCGAGTACGAGGGCGGGCAGGTGTGCCCGTTTTCCACTTTCGAGGGCATTGGTGTGCCCGTGGTCCCCGGTCGTACTAGCATGCACCGCCACGGGATGTTTAGCAGCGGCTGCCAAACATCCCGTGACACCGCGCAAGGTGGTAAAACGCTCTTTTGTTTTCTTTTCGATTGCTTTTGATGGGGTATGCAGGCCTGAAATGCAAGAATGGAAAAGAGACAGGGGGGGAAGAAAACGTAAGCTGCATACTCGCCTCTTCTGCAGCTCCCGCTGTTCCTCCGTTCGCTGCTTCACCCGAAAAGCCAGACTTGTGAGCTGCTGCATCACAGCCGGGGAAAAAGCGCGCACGACTTCCGGTGCGAGCTGGCTGGACGAATGCGGCGCCGGCGTCTGGCGGTTGGCGGTAGACTTCTCCTTGGGAGCTTTGCGGGCGCTCACTCTGTCGAAGTGCTCTCGCTGCAACGCCTCGCGGACGGCCTGCAAAGCTTCCTCAGCCGCGTCGCGGATGCTGGTCGGGACCTTCGAAGCGCCGGCTGCTTCCGTGGTTTGGCGAATATATGTAGAGGGCAATGCGCCTCAAGCTAGATCACCGTTCAAATATGGAAGAGACCTTCTGGATGGCCAACCCCGGGTCATTTTCTTTGGTCCGAGGGCGTTTTTGAACTGCTTCGAATCCGATCTTTTCATTCCGACCCTCCGTGAGCTCCACGCTGGGGCTGTGACGTGCGGCAGGAGACCAGCGAACTGTTTGTAGGGAGCCGCGAGGGCAACTCAACGAGGAGCCTGCAGGTGAAGGACCTGCGCTGGCACACAGGTCGCTGGAGAAGATGGGGAAAACAGCGCTTCCTCCGAACCACAGGACCCGGTGCCTTCGGGGATGCGCAGCCGCCCGTATTGAGTCGAATTCAAAATTTGGCAGTGCATTAAGTCTAAATTGAAATTGCATTGGTGTATTAACTGCAAAGACCCGATCTTTTCATTCCGACCCTCCGTGAGCTCGATACCTGGTGGGCTAGATCCCACCCCCTAGCTGCGAATTGCTTTTCACGACCTCAACTTGATCTCTCCTAACCAAAGCGGCATTCGTGATGCAGTAGCCCTCGAACTATCCGGGGCTACAGGGCACTCTGACCACACGGCCGACAGATTGTAATCTGTCCACAGTTGGTAACAGCAGCTTGTCAAACCGCTGACAGCAGCAGGAACGAGTCCGTTGTGTCTATGCAATTTGCGGTGCATTACACCATCTGACGAGCAACAGTTGACAGTCTTCTGTATACCGCTCGGGGCTCAAAACTAGGTTTTGCGAAAAACGCATTTTCCTGTTTTCTGGGCAGCAGTGTGCACCCACAACTTTCCCCACAAAGCGGTCAGAATAGCCACACCATTGACCCTCAGTACATTGTGGCCGCTGTGGCTATGATCTAGAAGATTTTCGATCTCATACGAAAATACCCGACGCAGCTGCTTTGACTAGGAATGGAAGGGAGGAGAAGTATACAACGAATACAATACAAACACAATCTGATTTGTTCTTCGCTTACGCCACCGCGTGTCGTGTTTCTTTTCACTCGGGTATGTTTCCCCTGTTGTGTTTGTGTATCTTGTCGTTTAGGGGTAGACCCGCGTGACCTCACGTCCGTTCAACACGTGGTCCGGTAGTTACGGCAATTGGGATACCGAATTCGATTCTTTGTCTGGCAGCTTCATTGAGTACTCCTTCCAAGCTGGCGCTTATGTAGTAATAAAATCCTCACTCCTATGTTTGTGTCTGTCACTCTCGTCCACCGCTCCTGCTCTGCTTGCCGCGCGCCGTATCGTATGGTGGGCAGGTGAAGTCAGAAAGCTGCTCATCTTGCTGCTGACCACATGAAGTGGTGCAAGTTTTCTTTTTCTACTAAGTAAAAACGACATACGCGAGTTCAAAGCTTCTTCGAGCTCCGCGTGGCCGTCCTCCAGTTCGTCGTTGAGCTCCTCTATTGCGAGCAGCTGCAGCTCCCGCTTCGACGGCGCCTCGTCCTCGGTGTCGCTATCCGTCGAAGTCTCCTCGGAGTCGAACGACGAAGCCTCGGAAGCATCGGACGAACGAGAAGCCTCCGCGGCGGCGGGCGGCGGCGTCGGCACCGGCGTACCGCTCGCTTCGGCCTGGGTGTCGTCGTCGTCTATCGGCAGATCGCTGATCCGACTTGCCGCGAGCACGTCGACCCCGGGCGGCAGCGGCGGAACACTGGGGGAGGGGCCGCGGCTCGGCGGGGCGGCGGCTGCTGCTTCGCGCTCTCGGGGCGTGTCGCAGCCGTCGATCGCCTCCACAGGGCACAAGGCGTCCGGCGGCAGGGCAGACCCTTTTCGGCGTTCCTTCTCTTCCGAGGCTCCCGAGGTGCCGTCATCGCACGTCGCCTCCGCGGTCTGAGTCGAATGGAAATTATTTTCCGATGAATGAGCGTCAGAAATTTCAAGTTTTAGCTCTACCGAGCGTACCCGTGTTTATGGGCAAATCTTGGGGTGACACCAACCAGCGTGCTTATGAGTGCCATTTGGCATGTAATCGCCAGAAAGTCGTGGGTTGTTCGGTGATCAAGTTTTCGGATTTTCGGGTCTGTATCGGGTCTGTATCGGGTCTGTATCGGGTCTGTATCGGGTCTGTATCGAGTCTGTATCGGGTCTGTATCGGGTCTGTATCGGGTCTGTATCGGGTCTGTATCGGGTCTGTATCGGGTCTGTATCGGGCCTGTATCGGGTCTTTATCGGCAGATCGCTCATTCGGCTTTCCACAGGCACGTCGACCCCGGGAGGCAGCGGCGGAACACTGGGGGAGGGGCCGCGGCTCGGCGGGGCGGCGGCTGCTGCTTCGCGCTCTCGGGGCGTGTCGCAGCCGTCGATCGCCTCCACAGGGCACAAGGCGTCCGGCGGCAGGGCAGACCCTATTCGGCGTTCCTTCTCTTCCGAGGCTACCACGGTGCCGTCATCGCACGTCGCCTCCGCGGTCTGAGTCGAATGGAAATTATTTTCCGATGAATGAGCGTCAGAAATTTCAAGTTTTAGCTCTACCGAGCTTATGCATGTTCATGGGTAAATCGTGGTGACCCCAAGCGCGTTTATGAGTGTCATTTGGCAATTGTAAGGCGTCCGGCGGCAGGGCAGACCCTATTCGGCGTTCCTTCTCTTCCGACGCAAGAACGCACGTCGCCTCTGCGGTCTGAGTCGGCGATGATCAATAGGGACTGCCGGGGTCGTACGTACTCCTACGTCAGAGGTGAAATTCTTAGATCGTAGGAAGACGAACTTCTGCGAAAGCATTCGACAAGAATGTCTTCATTAATCAAGAACGAGAGCGTGGGGATCCAAGATGATCAGATACCGTCGTAGTCCACTGCTGTAAACGATGCCGTCTCAGGATCGAGGGAAGTCATTTTGGCTCCCACGGCACTGCCCGAACGAGAAATCAAAGATTCTGGGTTCAGGGGATGGAATGACCTTCTCTTCCGACGCAAGATCGCACGTCGCCTCTGCGGTCTACGAGTTAGAGTGCAGGGACCATCTTTCCGGGGAGTATCCGGTCGCCCCACCATGTTGATATAGAGTGAAAGTTCGCTTGAGAATCCGGGGTAATAAAGTCTCCGGGTGGTCATTATCAATGGGACAAACACACGAAACATAAAGACCCTCGGAAAAACACTCGGAAAAATACTCGAGGGACTGCCTTGTGCTCATTTCGAAAGAGGCTAGAGGGGGAGAAAGCAATACAACTACAAAGTGGGTCTTTTTTGCTGAACGCTTACGCCCGCCACAAAACCCAGATTCACCTGTGTTTCGTGTGGGCTACAGCACATTTACCTCCTTTGATCTATCGCAACTGGCAGTCTCCTCAAGCATTTCCTACAAAGCAGGTGCTTATACAAAAAAAACGCTCCGTAAACACTCGGAACCCCAGAAACCAAGCACACCGTGGCGGCCGTTCGTGCTGCTCCTGGCGGCGCAGGGTCGCCGCCCCGCCCATCGGCGGCTGGCGGCGCCGCCTCGGCGGCGGCGGCGGCGGGCTGCTGCCGCTGCAGCAGCAGCTGCTGCTGCTGCTGCGGCTGCTGGCTGCCGCGGCCTCGGCTCGGCTTCAAGCACGGCTTCGGGGGCGGAATAGGCGCGGCGGGGCTGTCTTCAGCGGGCGCGCGGCGGACGGGGGGCACACGGGCTGCGGGGGGCTGGTACAGCTTGCGGAGCGATGGGTCCCCTGCATTCGGCTTCCGTGGGCTCTGGCTGGCGAGCAGAAGAGGACCCTGTTGGGGAGGTGCGTCTTGGGCGGCCTTCGCGGCGGCTGCCTTCTTCGCTTCGCGGAGGAGCCTCGTGTAGCGCTTGGCGAAGGCGGTGACCAGGCGCTGGGCGTGCCTGGCGAGGCCGTCTCGGTGTTCTTCGAAGGTGAGCGTCTTCGCGCCCGTCAGTGCGTCAGCCGGCAGCCATGCTTCGTCTCCGGAGGATTCTTCTCCTCCTTCTTCACACTCCGGCCGCGCCGGCGGAAAGCTGTCGAGCAGCTGCAGCCGATCCTTCTCGAGCCATGGCTCGTCTCCCATCGTTTACCTCTCACGCATAGACTTTTCTTTTCTTGTGTATTTCCGGCAGGCAGTTGCCTGCAATTCACCTTTTCGAAAGTGTTGGTACAAAATCGTGTTGACTAGACCTTGGTAAACAATCCGGTTGGTGTGAGAAAAAGCGAAGATTGTAGGCTTGTGGAGCGCTTGGCGAAGGCAGTGACCAGGCGCCGTGCCTGGCGCAGGCCGTCGCGGTGTTCTTTGAAGGTGAGCGTCTTTCGTGCCCGTCAGTGCGTCAGCCTGCGGCATGCATCGTCTCCGGACCGGAGGATTCTTCTCCTCCTTCACACTCCACGGAAAGCTGTCGAGCACACCTTCATATTTGTCAGCGCGTGCTCAGATGCAAGAGTGGTCAGGAAGACACTGCGAGAAAACAAACGGTTCGGAATGAGCCCTCGTGGGGAGTGGCACCAAGTGTAAATGTCAAAAAGGGGCAAGCTCTCAATCGAAGAGGTTCCCAAAGCCAAGTCAACTACAGCCGAATCGGGGGGGGCCGTTTGTTTGCCTTTCACCGTGGGTGCTCGAGATTTTCGATCTCCTTCGTGACCATGTTTCGATACTCGGCTTCCTAGCCATGTTCAAGTCGCCCCCTGTCCCCTCTTCAGGCAGTTTTTTGGCACCCTGCCGCAAACGGCGGACTCTCCCACTGGTTGGGGGAGTGAATGCGGGAGTGAAAGAGTGGCACTGTCTCGCGCCGTCGCGCACCCGACGGGATCTGGTCCAATACGCGCAGCAGGCAATGCTTGGCAAACACCGCCCGGAGCAGGTTCACGACGCTGTCGTCGGACAAGTTGCTGAACGCCCTCGTGCAGACGTCCGCCGCCGTCGGCTCGCCGGGCACCGTGAACTCGTCGTGGGGCGCCGCCAGCCCCTGTTGCTGCTGCTGCTGCTGAGCGCTGTTGCGGGTTGCATCAGCTGCCCGTTGCCGACCCTCGATATGGCTCGGACGACTTCCATAATGTTGCACTAACCTGGCAAGTTGTTGAACGCAAGGGGGTGCAAGCCTCTCCCCATTGCGCGGAGAAGACGGCTTGGCTTACACACTGCTCGGAGCAAGGTGGCCTTCTTGCTGGTTTGCAAGTGCACACAGTGCTTCCGTCACGCACCCGACGGGATCTGGTCCATTACGCGCAGCAGGCAATGCTTGGCAAACACCGCCCGGAGCAGGTTCACGACGCTGTCGTCGGACAAGTTGCTGAACGCCCTCTTGCAGACGTCCGCCGCCGTCGGCTCGCCGGGCACCGTGAACTCGTCGTGGGGCGCCGCCAGCCCCTGTTGCTGCTGCTGCTGCTGAGCGCTGTTGCGGGTTGCATCAGCTGCCCGTTGCCGACCCTCGATATGGCTCGGACGACTTCCATAATGTTGCACTAACCCTGGCAAGTTGTTGAACGCAAGGGGGTGCAAGCCTCTCCCCATTGCGCGCAGAAGACGGCTTGGCTTACACACTGCTCGGAGCAAGGTGGCCTTCTTGCTGGTTTGCAAGTGCACACAGTGCTTCCGTCACGCACCCGACGGGATCTGGTCCATTACGCGCAGCAGGCAATGCTTGGCAAACACCGCCCGGAGCAGGTTCACGACGCTGTCGTCGGACAAGTTGCTGAACGCCCTCTTGCAGACGTCCGCCGCCGTCGGCTCGCCGGGCACCGTGAACTCGTCGTGGGGCGCCGCCACCCACCCAGGCCCTGTTGCTGCTGCTGCTGAGCGCTGTTGCGGGTTGCATCAGCTGCCCGTTGCCGACCCTCGATATGGCTCGGACGACTTCCATAATGTTGCACTAACCTGGCAAGTTGTTGAACGCAAGGGGGTGCAAGCCTCTCCCCATTGCGCGCAGAAGACGGCTTGGCTTACACACTGCTCGGAGCAAGGTGGCCTTCTTGCTGGTTTGCAAGTGCACACAGTGCTTCCGTCACGCACCCGACGGGATCTGGTCCATTACGCGCAGCAGGCAATGCTTGGCAAACACCGCCCGGAGCAGGTTCACGACGCTGTCGTCGGACAAGTTGCTGAACGCCCTCTTGCAGACGTCCGCCGCCGTCGGCTCGCCGGGCACCGTGAACCGCCGCCACCCACCCAGGCCCTGTTGCTGCTGCTGCTGAGCGCTGTTGCGGGTTGCATCAGCTGCCCGTTGCCGACCCTCGATATGGCTCGGACGACTTCCATAATGTTGCACTAACCTGGCAAGTTGTTGAACGCAAGGGTCTCCCCATTGCGCGCAGAAGACGGCTTGGCTTACACACTGCTCGGAGCAAGGTGGCCTTCTTGCTGGTTTGCAAGTGCACACAGTGCTTCCGTCACGCACCCGACGGGATCTGGTCCATTACGCGCAGCAGGCAATGCTTGGCAAACACCGCCCGGAGCAGGTTCACGACGCTGTCGTTGGACAAGTTGCTGAACGCCCTCTTGCAGACGTCCGCCGCCGTCGGCTCGCCGGGCACCGTGAACTCGTCGTGGGGCGCCGCCAGCCCCTGTTGCTGCTGCTGCTGCTGAGCGCTGTTGCGGGTTGCATCAGCTGCCCGTTGCCGACCCTCGATATGGCTCGGACGACTTCCATAATGTTGCACTAACCCTGGCAAGTTGTTGAACGCAAGGGTCTGCAAGCCTCTCCCCATTGCGCGGAGAAGACGGCTTGGCTTACACACTGCTCGGAGCAAGGTGGCCTTCTTGCAGACGTGAGGTACAACGTCTGGTTTGCAAGTGTACACAGTGCTTCCGTCACGCACCCGACGGTATCTGGTCCATTACGCGCAGGAGGCAAGGCTCGGCATACACCGCCCGGAGCAGGTTTACGACGCTGTCGTCGGACAAGTTGCTGAACGCCCTCTTGCAGACGTCCGCCGCCGTCGGCTCGCCGGGCACCGTGAACTCGTCGTGGGGCGCCGCCAGCCCCTGTTGCTGCTGCTGCTGCTGCTGCTGCTGAGCCCTGTTCCGGGCTTCATCAGCCGCCCGCTGCCGACCCTCGGCAATGGCTTGGACCACCTCGGCATTTTTGCCCGACAACGCTACTTCGGGGCTGTTGAGAACTCTGCACAGGACCTGCACTTCGAGCATGCGCAACGCGTTGTCTGTTTCGAGCAAGCGGAGGCGGTCGTTCAGGGCGTGGAGGTCCGCCCGTAACTTGAGGGTTTCCGACTTCGCAAGAGGGTGCGGGAGGCTGCGGCAGTAGGCGGAGCAGGTGGGGAAGTCGGGGTGCAGGGGGGATATCAGCCCCATGGCGCCGGGGGTGCTGCCGCTGCTGGTGGCTTCTTCTCGCGTCATGACGACGCCGCCGTCCGAGACGAGGGGGAAGACCACGACCGAGCAGTCCGGCGGGTCGTCCGCAGCGACGCCGCGCCGCCTATCCGCGAGGCTGCTCTTGCCGCTGGCCTTCAGCACCTCGTCGAGCTCGGCCTTTTCCCTCGACACGCGCGCCTCCTGCGCCGCGCCCCGCTCTCGCTGCTTGGCCAGCTCTTCTGAGACCACGCGGCTCAGCTGCGACCCTAGATCCGGGTAGTCTCCCGTGCTCTCATCCCGTTGCAGTTGCATTGTCGTATTGTACAATTTTTGTTGTATACGCACCTGCTTTGTAGGAAATGCTTGAGAAGGCTGCCAGCTGCAAAAGAACAAAGGAGGTAAATTTGCTGTAGCCCACACGAAACACAGGTGAATCTGGGTTCAGTGGCAGCCTTCCGGCTACCTATCTTGAAGAGGATGGAAATCTTTTGAACTTGCGTCGTGATGAGGATCGATGATTGCAATTATTCTCCTTGAATGAGGAATGCCTAGTAGGCGCAAGTCATCAGCTTGCACTGATTACGTCCCTGCCACTTGTACACACCGCCCGTCGTTGCTACCGATTGGCTGTGGGATAGAGCTTGGAGAGGGAAGCTCGTTCTTGGCAACACGACCGCCTCGGAACCTTCTTCCAAAGAAGAAGCGCACGGAAGTACAAAGGACAGAAAACCCCGAACGACTACCTGGACTACTCAACATCGGATTGCCGGTATCGATTTCCATCAGATCCGACGACCGAGTTACCCATCGCCGGTGAGCGGTCCACGTAAGCTCATCCTTCCGTTCTAAAGAGTTGACCCCGATAACAAAAGACAGTTGAAGTATGGCTAAAGATAAAGTGGTGTCACCTGGGGGGGTAATCTCAGGGCCGCCCACGTGATAAGCCGTTAAGCAGTGTGAACTTGAAATGCAGGTACCACAGGGGTAAGCTTGCATTTGTCATAGGCTAGGGTTATTTGAATACGTCGTCCGAGGACGATCTCAAAGCGGACGAGGACGGTGATAATAGGCTGGTGATATCCAGCTCCATTCTTCGTTTGTTGCGCTTTCGCGCCGGCTGTCCTGCCGAAGCAGTCGCTCGAGGGGGCGATCCTGACATGGATGAGGATGAAGTCGAGGTGGCAGGGCTGGTGATATCCAGCTCCATTCTCGAAATGTTGCGCTTTCGCGCCGCGTGCTTTTTTCCGGGTTTTCCCGCCGGGTCATTCGGTGGTGTCGGGAGTCGGGCTCTTTTCTGCCCCTTCCTTGGTGGTGTCGCTCGGGCCGGCTCGGTCGGAGCGTGCTTTTTCGCCATCTTGGCCGCCTTTGGGGACGCTTGACGCGTCCTCTTCATGCGCGGTGGTGTCGTCGGCTTCTGTCGGCCCTTCTTCCGCGGCGTTGTTGGCTTCGGCTTAGCGGGGGCTGGCTTCGGGGGCGCTGGCACGTGGTGGCCCTTTTTGCAGCAGGCTGACGGCCGCCGTTCCGCTAGCGTCGGTAAGCCGCGGCAGTCGTCACACGGACCGCGGGCGTGTTCGCGGCAGTCATGGTGGCCGGCCTTGCAGCACGCTGTTGGCGTGTTGCACTCCACGCATCTCGTCATGCGGTGCCGGTCGCAGACGGCCGGAGGTAAGCCGTCGTTGTCGGCGTGGTGGTGTCGGCAACATGCCTCCACCGTAGGGCCGTGGTGGTGTCCGAGTGCGCGACAGACTGCGCACTTCCCTTTGTGATGGGTAGCGCACTTGGGGGCATTCTTCGTCGCCTCCGGCACTGCGTGTGGGAGGTGCAGGGGATCCGGGTTGGCCAGTGGCGCTCTGGGGATTACCCATCGCCGCGCTCTGTCCGTCCGCTCGGGCGGGTACGCCGGCGCTGTGCCGTAGCCGGTTTTCACCTGCTGCATGATGGTCGGCCCGGTTTCGGGCATGCGGTGGCGGGGCCGGGGCTGGAAGCCGGGTACGCTGCTCAGGCCTATGAACGACAAGGCTGTCGTTTTCGACTTGAAGTCGCCAGGGAGGCACTTGCCGAGTTGTTGTTGCACGGCCAGCTTGTTGATTGCGCTCAACATGCAGCGCATCCCGTTGGCCTTCTCCCGATGCGTCTTGGCCGCCTTGCTAGGTGCCTTGATGTCGAGGCCCGAGAACAGCTCGAAGTCGATAGCTGCCTCTACCGCTGCCATGTCGCCATCCGATGACCATTCGAGGCCCGAGAGCCAGTCGATCGCTGCCAGGAATGTCCCTTCGTCCCAGTAGCGTAGCCACGCCCAGGCCGGGGCGATGCGCCGGAACGGGAACTCGCGTTTCGCCGTTGGCATCTGCGCGCAGCGCTCCCAGGGGGTCGCCGCCTTACGTTCTAGCCATCTAACGCTGATCCGGCGCGCCCGCTCCGCCAGGATCTCTGCCATCAGCGCTTGTACCGGCCCGGCAAATTCCCGTGTCGCCGGCGTCACGATTCCGTGCTCCCGCAGGCAGCTCGGCCAGAGCCTCCTGTCGGACTGTGCGATCCCCGCGTACTCGGGCTTCGTGCGTATGTTCTCGAAGGCCGTGCAATCCCAGTAGACGTGGTGCTCGTCTTCCAATGCTCCCGAGCCACACAACGTACAGGCGGGGCTTCCGCCTTGGCGAAATCTCGACGTGTATTCGGCGGTGTTCACGCCACCTGCGAGGGCAACCCTGATCAGCAGCGCGTTCTGGGGCGGACAGTGGCGCGTTGTCCATAGAGCGTTGGTGGACTCGATCGCGATGTTGGTGATGCCGGAGAAGCTTGGCCGTCGTGTTTCCAACCGCTTCCACAGTCGGTTCCGCAGGTTGTCGCGGATGATGTGATTTCGCGAGGAGGCGGACATTGCCAGGGGTCGGAGTGCAGCTCCGTCCAGGTTGACGGACGACGGCGGGCCGCCGTTCCACGTGTGGCCGCAGGGTTGCAGGCCGTGCCTTACCGCGGTTCCCACCGGGCCAAGGGCTGCGGTCACTCGTTCGCCGTATAGGCGCCGGACTTCCGTCATCAGCGGCATCAGGTGCGGCAGTCTCCCACAGGCGCTGTAGAAATCCGCGGTTATTCGGTACGCCGTCGCCGTCGCAGGGTGCGTCAAGTGGGCTTTTTCGAGGACTCCCAAGACTACTTCCGAGGAGCGCTTCGGATTCTTCGGCCCCCAGATCGCTAACGTTAACGCTGTCGCCAGCTTCTCCACGGCTTCAGTCGTAGGGGGCGCGAACGATATTCTCGCGAGAGCGGCGGGCAGGATGGCTGATTGAACGATGAGGGTTTTCTGCTGCCTCGGAATTGGGACGTGCCGTAGGTTCCGAGCTGTGGTTGCTGCTGCTTCAAACCGGGAAGAGTCAAAGTGGTCGCGGCCGCTGCGTGAGGTGCTCACCTTAGCCCCCAGGCACTTCAGCGATTCCTTCTGTGCGAACTGCTCGCCCGTGCTGCTGCGGAAGATCTTCGTCCTACGGCCCAGCCCCGTCGCGAACGTTACCGTCTTCTCCATGTTCAGCGACATGCCGGTCAGCGCGCAGAACTCATCGACTAAGTCCGCGCCCCGTTGCAGATCTGCCTCGGAGTGCTTCGCCAACAAATTCGCATCGTCTGCGTACGACTGCGTCGACACGCCTGGTGCCTCGACTTTTACCGCCTTCATCAACACTGACAGCAGCGCGTTGATCAGGATGACCGAGATAGGGCACCCTTGCAGAATGCCGTTCGTCACCTGAAACTCCTTTCCGACCCCGAGGGGGAGCTTGAACCGCCTGACGAGGGTGTCGTAGATGGACTTCAGCGGTTTCAGAATCCGGGAGTGGAGCCCGAGGTCCTGCATGAGGCGGAGTGCGATTTCCCGCGGGACGCGGTCAAAGCACTTCGAGAAATCCAGAGATAGCCCGCACAGTGGCTCGCCGCTCAGCAAGGCGCGTTCGATCTCGAGCGTCATTGTAAACAACGGGTCCTCTCCCCGGTGGCCAGGTCGGAAACCGTGTTGACCCTCCTCGACCCAACTCTCCTGCCACACCGCAACATCCTTCAGACGCCGGCAGGCCCAGAGGCGGTACACGCAGGATGTCACCGTTATCGGTCGCATGTTGAGCGGTTGCCCGTCGTCGCCCTTCGGAATCATACTCACGAGAGCTGTTCGCATTGCCTGCGGCCAGATCCCCGTTCTCTCGACCAGGTTCAACAGCGTGGCCAGGGATTCAAGGTACAGGTCGGGGAGTGCCTTCAGCTCAGCCATCCTCCAGCCGTCGATCCCGCAAGCACCCTTGACGCCTTTCTTCGTTAGCAGCGCGCGTAGCTCTGTCCCCGTGATCTCGCCTACTTCCTGAGGGTGTCCATCGATGTAGCGCTGGTACCGGCCAGCAAAAGGTGTGTAGGGCGGCTCGGGACCGTCCTTGTAGGCGCGGAAGACCGGATCCCATGCGTCCTGAAGCACTGCGTCCATTTCCTCTGCGTTTGCCGTGGTCCGCTCACCTTCCAGCGTGGTCGCTTCCTGCCTGTGTTGCCGTCGGCACCACGCTACGACACTCCGCCTGTTTTCGTCCGCTCGCTTTGTCGCTCCGGTGAAGTATTTTGCACGTCGAGCCTCCATGCTGGCCTTTCCGATCGCTCCGTTCCTCTCCCGGACTGCCTGCAACAGACTGCTGCACTCCTGGAGACTGGGCAATTCGTCCCATGCCGTCATCGGCTTTCCGCGTAGTGCTGCGCACTCACTCGCGAGCTTCCTACAGTTCTTCCAGCAGTTCTGCATCTGACTCGGCGTCGACTGTGGTCCCCCTCGGTTCGTAAGGTGCCGGTGTAGCTGCTCTAGGCGATGGATGGTGTTGCGCAGTCGGAGTTGAACACCCGAGGCTGCTCCTGTGCCGTCACTGGAACTTCTCGCTGTCGCCCTCGCACGCGTTGGTGCCAGCAGACGACCTCGTCCTGTGAAACGCCGACGTTCTGACGTCTGAACTTGGCACAAGTCCAGCAGGTGCCTTTCCGCCGTTGCAGACCATTCTCGCCACGCCTCGTCGACGTCGCTGTTCCCCACTGCCTGGGCAAACCTCGACTGCTCTAGGAGTTGACGTGCCCGCGCTGAGTCTTCTTCCACCGTGGCCAATTGCTGTTGGAGCGGTCTGACCTGAATCGGCCGCGGCAACCGGTACCGCCAAACCGTCTGGTCGAACGCCTCGAGATCGAAAGTGGCAGTCACGAGTCGGTGTCCAGGTACGTCCACGATCGTCGTAGTGCAGCTCGAGAACGCTTGCGCCGCGACCCGATTCATCATCAGGCGGTCGATGCGCGTGCCCGGGGTGCTACAGGTGGCGAAGGTGGCGTCGGGGGCCTGCCCTGTGCTGACTTCTTGTAGTCGCGCTGCGTCGGACCACCCGTTCCGCAGAGCCTTCCGGAGTGTCGGGGATCTCGCCTCGTCGGTGTTAAGATCCCCGGCGACTATGATTGGAACGTCGCCGAGGCTGTCCGCTGCGGCGAAGAGGACCCTCTCCAACAATGCTTCCCTGTCGTCGACTACCGACCTGTCGTTTCCTGACGGGCAGTACAGGTTGATCACGTGCACGAACGTGCTGCCCGTTCCCGTGGCGACCGCCGTGTGCAGAAAGCGGGCATCAGTGTACGCACTGCCAATCATCTGGTGCAGCGCCGTGGGAGAGAACGCCGGCACGGGCTTCTGGACCAAGGTGCAAACTCCCCCGTTCCTCGCGCTCGTCTCGGACCTGACTCCGGACGATCGACAGCTCCTCCCCATCGGTTCACTCCCCCAGTGACACTTCCAGTCTTCGAGATGCATCTCCGCTTCCGGCCTTCTCGTCTCTAGGAGTGTCACCTCCTGACAGCAGAGGACGTCGGTACACACCCCTTTCACTGCCGGGATGTACCGCAAGAGCGAGGACACGTTGAGTGTGGCGACGCTCCAGCATCGGGGGCCGGGATTCTCTTCGATGTCCCCTCCTAGCAGCAGGTGCTTTCGGCGTGCCTCCGCAACTGATAACTTCGTCCGTCTGACCTGCTCCGGCGGGCTTCGACAGAAGGGCGTGGGTCGGCGGTGGTATCGTCCTCCGGATCGTCTGTGTCGGCTCGTCGTGCGCGTTGTCGGTCGGGAGAACTGGCGGACCTGCCGAGTACGGCAATAGGCCCAGGGCATCGATTGTCGTGGTCGTACGAGGCTCGCCGACAGGGCGCGTTCGGGTTGATGGGAGGAGGCCTCTGCCGGTGCCGCCTTCGTCGTCTCACCGTGGTGGCGTCGTAGTCAGACCGCCTCGTCCTGCTTCGCCTTCTTCCTCGCCGCGAAGCAAGGGGCGCAGATCTTCGACTCGCATGCGCACGCCCTCATCATCGTTCCCTTCTGGCGGGTGGTGTCGCATACCGAGCATACAGTTTCGCTCTTGTTGCGCGCTGCTTCCTGCCATTCGTGGCAGTGCTCTTCTTTTACCGCTTCGTCGGCCTGTGGTTCTCCAGGTACGGTTACTCTGGGGACCTTCCCGTGCCAGATTTTGGCTTCCGCCCTTCTCTCGTCACCGTGGGCGAGCTCGCGGATGTGCAGTGGGTCCCGTCCGGCGCGCCTGAGCACCTCCGCTGGGGGCGGGCTTTGCGCCGTCACGACCATCCGCGTCCTCCCTTTCTTCGAGAACGTCTTCCGCGTCCTGCCGACCCAGCCCGCGCGCACGAGCGCCTGCACGATGTCTTCGGCGTGCTCGTTCCGGCCGCCCGTGACAAAGTACGCAACTCCTTCGTCCGGCAGCTCCGGAGCGAGCAGCATGCCTGCCGCCTCTCGCAACGCCTCGAGCTGCTCCCCTTCCGCGCTGTAACGTACACCCAATCGTGCTCTCGCCGGCACCAGACCGTGTGTCCCCGGTAAGGCTGTAAGAGCCAGGGCCTCTTCCAAGGTCGCGTCCTCTGCAAGCCATTGAACTTTGTGGGACTCCCCACCTTCTACGAACCTCGGAGCCGACCAGAACAGCCCTTCGTGTCCGCTTGCCCCGAGGAGGCTGGCTGCGTGTGCTTGCGGCACCCGGACCATGCACGTGCTACGATCGGACATCCTAGCGTGGCGCCAACGGTGTCGCCTCTCGATGGTGACGGCTGCCCCCTTTGCCGATCTCGCGCACAGCGTGTCGGTGGCCCCGGCCCCCTTCGTCTCACTCCGCAGAATCTCGACCTTCTCGTCTGTCAGTTCGCGATGGAGTGCCGTGAACACGAGCACGCGTGTTGCCGAGGCGTCCCCATCCAGCGTCACCTGTCCTCCAGATGGCTTCGCCGTTTTGGCTCCGCGCAGTGTCACGTGCGCGTACTCCACTGACCCGTCTTCCCGGAACACTAGCTCGCGCGTCGAGTCTTCGGCTATGGATCGCGGGGTGACGATCACCAAACGTACCCCTTCCGTCTCCAGTTGCGTCAGCTCGTCGGCGTACTGGAGCACGCGCCTCCCTTCGCCCATCGTTGCTTCGATTACGCCTTCTGGCTTCGCCTTCTTCTCGGATTCGTCGAGGAGCAGCTTCGCATCGATCAGCGGTAGCTCCCAATCCTTCGCTCTGAGAGCAGGTTTTCCTCTGCTAACGGGCTTCTTCTCGCCATCGGGCTTCTTACCACAATCTGCAGTCGTCGTTCGCCGCGCTTCCTTCCCGGCGGTCGCGACCTTCAGCCAGCCGCTCTTCATCTCCTGCTTCGGCTTCGCCTCTGCGCTCTTCGGGCCTCCTTTCGGCGGCACCGTCGTCCACGCGCCTTCTCGCCGCACTGCCGGTGCGTCCGCCTTCCAGTTGGCCTGCGTCTTTCGCGGTTCGGCCTTCACTTCCGCTTTCGCTTCCTTCTTCGGCGCCTTCTCTGCCCTTACCGTGGGATGTTTTCGTCCCATCCTTTCTGACAGGATCAGTAGGATCTTGACGATCCCAAACACAGTGCAGTACTGCGCTTCGTCTTCGGCTGTCCCCGCGAGGAGCTGTGCCTTTGCGAGATACTGCTGTATCTCCTCCACTGCGGTCGGGCCCGGTTTTCTGACGTGTTTTCTCTCCGTCTGGTTCTCTTCTCCTCTTGTCGTTTCTTTCTGTGCTCTCTTGATGTGCTTCCTTTGCCGTTAAGCAGCGGCTGCCGGCTTATCCCGTGACACCTTTTATATGTACGTTATTGAAAGAGTAGCGTTGGCACTCTTACAGGTTCGTTCCCTCACACTTTAGGTGCAGCGCCGGACGCGGCACGAGGCAGTCTCCTCCCGTTCGGGAGGAGTTGTACCTGCACGTTCTTCATACATTGTTTCCTTCGGTTCTTTGTCTGGCACAGAGGGCTGTAGCACTTTGTCTGACCGAGCAAAAAAGCCGGTTTCAGCCAAAAACCCGGTTTCGGCTGAAACCGGCTTTTTGGGGCTCTGCGGTGCCTGTGGGTGTCTGAGTGCCTGGAACTGTCGCCCCGCGCACGCAAACAAGGGACCGGAGGGGGGTGGTGAGATATAGGCTTGCAGTGGCGGTGTGCACGTCTATCAAACTACGGAGATGGTGAGTGAAAAGCTTCGAAGTTAGCAGTGACACACCGTGACGCGCCACGTAACTGCAGCACTGTACAGTAGGTACAGTACTGCAGGGACTCTGGCAGCTTCGTCGAGAATTTCCTTCCAAGCCGGCGCTTATGTCAGAGGAATGAGGGCTGAAAGGTGAACACTGACAAAAGCAGCCCCTTGATGTTCTCTCTTCTGATGGCCAAAAAGGTTCTCGAATTTGCGTGAAAGGGGGGCGTAAGAGGAGCTAGACGGAGGCTTGGCTTCGCCCGTTTGTTCGGGCCGCGGGGGAAACACTTTGAGAGGATGGCTTTTTTTTTCTTCTCCCCTCAAAGTCAGGGGTTTTGTGTGCGTGCTTTACGGATCTGCACGGCCCACTGTGTTGTTGTGAAAATCGTGAAAACAACAACAGGTGATTTCACACGTGGTGGATAACACGTGACGTAACATGGTTCACATGCTCTTCGACTGTATTAACATGTGGTATAGGACGTGTGGGGTATACGATTGATGACCTTCCAGACTCTGAGTGTTGTTGAGGCCCTTCTTCTGAGCATAGAAGTCATCATTTGCCGATCAGCGTCCACACCGAGCCTGAAAAAGCTTTTGTGCGGTCAGAACGGTCCGGTCAAGACAGCAACCCGTGCGAGTGAACACCACACCGCCTTATCGCTACGTGTAAAGACGCCTTTTTGCGACGTGTAAAGGGTCGTCACTTCTCGCAGCATGTGGGGGATTTCGCGTCCGTGCATTGCAATTCGGCGTTCCACTCACTAACTCGCGAAAAATCGGGGCGGCACCACCATACCAGATTATTGCGGAGATTGGCAAGCGAATGAGGTCACCAAAGATGCATCCTTCTGCGCCAGTCTTGCGAAAACGGTTCGAGGCAACCAACCGGCCAGGTCGGGTCCCGACGCAAAACCAGTGAACGTCTGCCGTACAGACGGAGGGTCCAGCAGCATACGTAGTAGGTACTACGTATGGTATACATACACCTACGTATGTAGATGCACAACATGCTACTGCGTATGGTGCTGCTACTAGCACCACAGCTGCTACTGCGTCCTCGTGGTTGTGTACACACATGCACCTCGGTGTACATGCATACACACACCTACGTATGTGGATGCATAGCATGCTACTGCGTATGGTATGTGTTGCTACTAGCACCACAGCTGCTACTGCGTCCTCGTGGTTGTGTACACACATGCACCTCGGTGTACATGCTACGCTGCTCCACAGTACGTAGGTATGGTATACAAACACCTTCGTATGTTAAGTAAGCCCAGCCGACCAAGCCAAAGACACTCGAGAGGCTGTTGCGTGCTGCGGACATGCTCGCGCTTACTGCTTCTTCTTCTTCTTCCGCGCCGGTTCCTGCGAGTGCAGGTGACTTGTTAGAGCTAAAGTTCGCTTGAGATTCCGGAATTTTGCGAAGCCTCTTGAGGGGGGAAGACTTAGTTTAATGTTTAGGCAGAACACTGCCTCGCATGCATGTTTGATGCTAGCATCAAGTCTTCGTCGAAGAAAGTGTAGGGGAGCAGCCCACCTGTCAGCCTCACGACTGCTGCTCTCATACAACAAATGAGGGGTGGCTAATTACGATATTCTCTGGATAGCGACAGGGGTTAAGCTTGTACAAGTGATAGACCGGGTGGACAAGAAAAATACTCGAGGGACTGCCTTGTGCTCATTTCGAAGGAGGCTAGAGGGGGAGAAAACAATACAACTGCAAAGCGGGTCTTTTTTGTTGAACGCTTACGCCCGCCACTAAACCCAGATTTACCTGTGTTTCGTGTGGGCAACAGCACGTTTACCTCCTTTAATCTATCGCAACTGGCAGTCTCCTCGAGCATTTCCTACAAAGCAGGTGCTTATACAAAACAAAAGGGGGGGAAAACTTAGTTTAATGTTTAGGCAGAACACTGCCTCGCATGCATGTTTGATGCTAGCATCAAGTCTTGAAGAAAGTGTAAAATAAAATAGGGGAAAGGGAAAAAGGAACGCAGGGAGTGTAAGACTCCGCAGGGGGGGGGGGGGGTGTACGAAAGTGTTGCTCGTGCGCACTAGCGGAACTCACCTGCTTTTGGTAAGTTCCATGAAGTACGCTGCCAACTACTAATTCTCAGCACAAACCACTGCATGGTTAATACGAGAAAGGGCTGCCTCCAATTCGCATCCAGCCCCTGTCGAAACGAACACCGGGCGGCAAGCGTTTTAGCGGTTGTCGTCTTGATTTGCAAGTATGGGGGAAACGATGGCGGGATCACTGCTGGATTCAGAAGGCTGGGATAAACCCCTCGCATCAAGACCTGTGCTCTATGAACGGTGGTAATGGTGCCTCTCTTCATCGGGATGAAAGCGCTTACGTGTACACCATACCAGGGCTTGCGCTCTGTTTTCGGTCTCAGAGAAAATACGTGTGGTCCACATGTGGTTAAGGTCCGAGGGGAAAAAAACCTTCCCCTCATGTGCGAGTCACAGTGCGACGGCAAAAAAAAAAAAAAAAACAGCGTCGCTAGGTGGCTGCTGGACTTGGCGACACCTGGCTGTGCGGCCTTGACCACTAGTGGACCTAGACTCCCAATAAATCAAAATCCACACGTGGTACCTGTGGATCCACACGTGGGTAACAAAATCCAAAAAGAATTAACGTGTAGAAATCCACACGTTCCACACGTGGAGCGTAAGCCCTGCACCATACGCATACGGGTCGACGACCGATGCTACTGTGAACAAACCAGCGCGATGGGGGATAAACGGTACACACCGGCGCTTCTTGGATCCCAGATTCGAATTCGCTGAACTGACCGACTCGGGACGTTGCGATCGGCTTGCGGAAGGCCTTCTTTGCCGCGGCGGTTTCTTCTTCTTCTCTTGTCTTGCCCGTGCCTCCTTCTCTGAACCGCTCAGCGTGCTTCGCCTTGCGCACCAGCGCCGGCTCGTACGTCTCACCTCGCGACGACTCGTGCGCAAGATCTCGCAGGTTCGACGGATTCTTGACAATGCCGAAACTTTTCGCCACGTGCCCGAGATGCTGTCACGGTTCAGGTTTAGGTAAAGACAAGGAAGTCTTCCCATACACTAACCGCACACAGCACGTGAACAGAAAATGAAGATTCTTTTATTATCGATT
This sequence comes from Diplonema papillatum, assembly GCA_030068145.1. Classification (NCBI taxonomy): domain Eukaryota; phylum Euglenozoa; class Diplonemea; order Diplonemida; family Diplonemidae; genus Diplonema; species Diplonema papillatum. The sequence continues at coordinate 96,685 of JAPJBO010000304.1, forward strand.
AGTCAACCGACAGCTCAGGACAGCCAGGGACACCTTCGGAAAGAAGACTTGCACGCACGTACAAAAAGTTCTAAAATTCGCAATTCCCATTGACTATCGCGTCTGGCCGCGGTCTTCATCGTTCCCGGAGCCAAGGCATCCACCGATAAGTGCGATTGATGCCACCCTCGAACAACAGCAGTTGAGCCGAGGGGAACAGTTGTTTTGCCTTTCCGATTGCTCGGGATTTTCGACTTTCTTCATGACCATGTGCTGAAACCCTCGGTTTCAAAACTCTTTCGTCCCTGAACTACTCGTTACCGGAGCGCGCGTAACGCCCGATGCATCCCATCGCAGATGAGCGGTCCGGAGAAATGTAAAGGAGAACGTGCTTGGAATGGGTATGTGCTCAACACCGCACTGGTCCTGTCTGCGAAGTATTTCGGTCCTTTAAGCCACGGACACAAAAGGCGGACCACCATCTGCGCGGAACCTGAGTGTCTGCAGACAGGACAGCGGTGTGAGTCTGGTTTGTCAAGCGGCTGTTCGTGGCTCGACACAGCCGGGACCAGAGCACAGGCGAATCCGTCACGGGGAGAAGGCCCCTACAAGCGTGTCGCAATCAGTTAGAAACCTCAGGGCACTCGCCCTGATTGTGACTGCGACTCGCTAGGCAGCACTGACTTGTCTTCTTTTTACGGTGGCAATCTGCGAAGTAAACTCCGCAGAGCACAGTGGACATGGGGTTGCCGTGTGCCGCACATGATGACATTGTAATCAGAATGTAGAGGGGAGGTCATACCAGGTTTCGGACGGAGAACATCGACGACAGGTGCTTCGCGTAGCTGGTGTACGCCCGTAGGTACCCGTGGTAGGCTACGGCGGATAGGTGCCGCAATTCGTAGTCCCGCGCGACGGTTCGCTCGATGCGCGTGTTGAGGTACGCGGCGGTCTCGAGCAGGTGGCTGCCGCCGAGGGCCTTCGCCAGCTGGAAGAGTACCAGCTGCCACGACATCTCGTGCACCTCCCGCGGGGGGTCGAACACGGCCTTAACAGCCGCGACGTACGGCTTCTCGTGCTCCTGCACGAAGACGATCGAGTCGCCTTTGTTCCCGGCACGCGCTGTTCTTCCTATGCGGTGAGTATACAGCTTTTCGTCCGCCGCCGGGTCGAACTGGATGCACCACTGTATGCCCGGCATGTCGAGCCCCCGCGACGCAACGTCGGTCGCGAGGAGAATCCCACTTTCCGCTGCTCGAAACGCATCGAACACCCCCGTCCGATCCAGCTGCGTCATGTTCCCGTGCAGTTTGAACAGCTGGAACGGCAAGAACGGGGCGAGGTCGGCCTCGTCTTCTTCTTCGTCTCGGACTTCCTTCCCCCTCCAGTCCTTGCCTTGCGACCGGTCCCCGCCGGCGCGCGCCCCTTTTGGAGCCGGGGCCTCCTCGAAGTCGCTCACCGGCTCGTCGTCGTCGGCCCCGCCGTCGTCGAACTCTTGGTACCCCTCGGAATCGGAGTCGTTCAGGTGCTCGTTCGCGAGGCGGATCATGCGCTTTTGCGCCTTCTTCTTCAGCTTCCCGGCGGCGACCGCGCGCTTGTCGGCGGGCGTCGCGTTCCTCTTCGCCTTCGCCTCCGGATCCGCCACCCGCAGGTTCGAAAACAGGAGGTAGTAGTACTCCACCGCGTCGGCCGACGAAAAAAACACCGCCAGCTTGCTGCCCTTGCCGCCTGCGCCGCCGCCGCCGGTCCCCGGAGCCGCGTGGTTCGGGAGGGCCTGCTGGTTGGGCGCCGGCTTGTGGGCTTTCGTCATCAGGACAGTGTGCGAGCGGGACGCGGTGTAGTTGGAGGCGGCGGGTGCGTGGGCGGCGCCGTCGGCCGGGCGCTCCTGCATCTTCCAGCGGAGGAGGGAGAGCAGCAGGATCAGCCGGTGCTTCGTCGGGGCCACCAGGTAGTGCTGCGTGAGCGACTCCGGCGCGCAGACTCGGATGGCGGACGTGTCTTCTTGCTGCTGCTGCTGCTGGTGCTGCTGCTGTTCGTAGCCCTGCGCGTGTCGTTTTAGATCAGCTCGGTGTGTGCGACCGCTACTTGGTTGTAGAACAAAACTTATAAATATGACGCTCGATTCTCGGAAGATTGGGGAAAGACGATATTTTCCTCGTTTTGCACTGTATGCTGGATACAGGTGAAGGTGGACTACTTTGTCTTGTAGAGGGCAAGTTCACTTGGAGATCCGGGGGTTTTATAGTCTTTTGTTATGTCTTGTAGAGTGCATGTTCACTTGGAGATCCGGGGGTTTTATAGTCCTTTGTTATTGTTCTCTGCGTTCAGCTTCCCGGCGGCGACCGCGCGCTTGTCGGATCCGCCACCCGCAGGTTCGAAAACAGGAGGTAGTAGTACTCCACCGCGTCAGCGGAGGAAGGAGAGCAGCAGGATCAGCCGGTGCTTCGTCGGGGCCACCAGGTAGTGCTGCGTGAGCGACTCCGGCGCGCAGACTCGGATGGCGGACGTGTCTTCTTGCTGCTGCTGCTGCTGGTGCTGCTGCTGTTCGTAGCCCTGCGCGTGTCGTTTTAGATCAGCTCGGTGTGTGCGACCGCTACTTGGTTGTAGAACAAAACTTATAAATATGACGCTCGATTCTCGGAAGATTGGGGAAAGACGATATTTTCCTCGTTTTGCACTGTATGCTGGATACAGGTGAAGGTGGACTACTTTGTCTTGTAGAGGGCAAGTTCACTTGGAGATCCGGGGGTTTTATAGTCTTTTGTTATGTCTTGTAGAGTGCATGTTCACTTGGAGATCCGGGGGTTTTATAGTCTTTTGTTATGTCTTGTAGAGTGCATGTTCACTTGGAGATCCGGGGGTTTTATAGTCCTTTGTTATTGTTCTCTGCGTTCAGCTTCCCGGCGGCGACCGCGCGCTTGTCGGATCCGCCACCCGCAGGTTCGAAAACAGGAGGTAGTAGTACTCCACCGCGTCAGCGGAGGAAGGAGAGCAGCAGGATCAGCCGGTGCTTCGTCGGGGCCACCAGGTAGTGCTGCGTGAGCGACTCCGGCGCGCAGACTCGGATGGCGGACGTGTCTTCTTGCTGCTGCTGGTGCTGGTGCTGCTCGTAGCCCTGCGCGTGTTGTTTACGATCAGCGACCTTTACTTTGGTAAACATGGTTCGTGGGCTCGGTAGAGCGAGGGGTAAATTACGGTGTTTTTCTGGGAATAGTGACTAATAACCTTTGCTCAAGTGTTAGTTCTCGTCGAAATAGGTATTAATCTTCTAGGATCTTCGATCAGAATATACGTCGTTTTTTTTGTCGTATAATACTGACCAAAGGTGATGAAAATGATAAGGCAAAAGTTTCTTGTTCTTCGCGTGTACAGGGTATAAACCTCTCTGGGGGAGGTTTCCTGTATTAGCACTTTTTCGTTGGCTTCGTTTTCTCTTTCATGTGCAACCGTTGTTCCGGAAATGTTCCCGCAGTACAGAAAGCGCGGCGGCACACACCAAATACTGGTCGTGGTCGTCGTGCGTGTAGTCCTGGGATGCATCCCAAGCCTCCGCCGCCGGTGCGCCCGGCGCCGGAGCGTCGGTTGTGTTCGCGTCGCCGGCGCCCGCCGGCCGCGCGTGGTTGTCGTCGTTGAACGAGTCTCCTGACTCGCCTTCGCCGATGACGGTCGGGTTGCGCAGGACGTAGTGCGAGAGCCGCTTGATCGCGTTGCTGAGGGTGGCCGACACCAAAATCGACTTCTCCAAAGGAGCTCGGCGCTGCGTCAAGATGTCTTTGATCTTCGTGATGGTGACCTCGTAGCCCATGTCTAAGAGACGGTCGGCTTCATCGAAGACGATGAACTGCAACCGGCTGACGTTGAACGCGTGAGTAGTCCGCAAGTGGTCTTCAAGCCTACCCACCGTCGACACCAGCAGGTGCACGCCGTGGCGCAGCCGCGCCTTCTCCTTCTTCTTCTGCTCCCCGCCCTTGACGCAGCCCGTGACCAAAAACGGGATCTTCTGGCAGAGCTTCCGCAGAACGGCGTGGCACTGCTCAGCGAGCTCGTGCGTCGGGACCAGGAAGAGTGCGAGGGTGCCGTAGGACCGGTCGATGCGGTTGTCGGCGGTCCAGTTCAAGATCCGCTGGATCAGGGGGAGGAGGTAGGCGACCGTTTTCCCGCTGCCGGTGGCGCTGCGGATGAGCACGTCGCCCTCGGCCATGATGGGGTCGAACGCCTGCCGCTGCACCTTGGTCAAATGCTTGAAGCCCTGCAGCGCGAGCCCCTCCTTCAGCCGCCCGTTGATGTCCAGCCCTTCGATCGCCCGCTCCTCGAAGATCGACGTCGGCTCCGCCTCGCCGTCCGCCGCCGGCTCCGCTGCCACTACAGGTGCTGCTGCTGCTGCTGCTGCAGCCGGCGCGGCGGGTGCCTTTTCGGTCTCCATCGGCGCGGCGGCGTCTGTCTCCCCGTTGCCTTCCGCTGCATCGGCTTCCGGCAGTTCGGAAGGTGCCGGGCGTTTCTTCTTCGTCACCTTCTTCATGACCATTTTCTGTCTTTGTTCTTTCTTCCGGAATGGAGTTGTTCCTTTCCGGATTCTGATGGCTGCAAGAGAGGGTGTGTGTACAGTTCCGTTTAATCGTGGTGCCTCCCTTCACGGAAGTACGACCGCTTGTGTGTTTGTGTGTGTGTGTGTGTGATCTCAGTAATGGGTAACCCCTGAGCGGAGTCTAGCCCAGTTGCGCAATGCACCTACGTTACTGCCGATGCACCAGCCGGCCGCTCGCGGTGGTTGCGACGTACACGGAAATGCAGCCTCGACTGGCATTGGTTTCCTTCTTCGTGATTTGCATGTTGCTGTCTACAGCAGGTGTCCGGGGGTATTCGCCTTCTCGTACATGTGGTGCAGCGCGGGGCGTCATGCTTAGTACATCTTAAGGCCGCATTGACATTCCGTCTCGTTGGCGGGTGAGATCGTTGACTGGGAGGGTCTTCTCGTCCTCTCCCCTTCCACTCTGCTGTTTCCTTCCAGGTCGCCTCGTAGTATCGCTCGGGTTGGATACTGGCTGCCCACCTTTCGTGGGCCTTGACAAACGGATTCGGGGTTGTTCCTTCCGTGTCGGATGCGCCCCGGCTCATCGATCGTAGCACTGCCTCCGTCTGCGGTGAGAGCACGGCTCGGCACGATACGCCCTGCAGCGCTCGTCACGTTCGCAACGCGTCCAGGGTGCCAGGCTGTGCCGTAAATCCGCGCGGCCGTGTTTGCTAGTGTGTGCAGGGTTCGGGCCCTTGCCAGCGCACTCCGTCTGTACGCTTCGTACTGCGCCATGATGGTGCTCACCTCTCCAGATGACTGTGCTTGCACCTGGTCCATCGCCGCGTTGCTCAGCGCGTCGGCGTCGGTGTTGCGGTCACGCGCGACATGCTCCAAGTTGAAACTGAACCGTGGCGCGAGGGCTCCCATGGACGCCGTCGCCTGCAGGAGGTACGGCCGCAGGATCGGCTTGCACTGCGCTGTCTTCTTTATCGTGCTGATCACTACCTTCGAATCACCTCGGACCGTTACGGGTCCTTGCACGCTCGGGGGCTGCTCCCCGAGCAAGTGCAAGCCCCCGACCAGAGCGCTAAACTCTGCCACGTTGTTGGTCGTTCGGCCTAGGGGGACGATGACCTCCGCGATCTTCTTCCCATCTTCGTATACAACCGCGCCAGCACCTGCCACAGCCAACGCGGTGCCGTTTTGCCTCGACCCGCCATCGAAGTACAGACACAGGCCCGACTGCGCTTCGCTTGGTGGGAGGATCTCCCGGGCTGTCGTTGTTTTGGTCTTCCGCATTGTGGGTGGCTGGATTCGCCGATCCGACACGTCCGGCAGCCGTTCTCCCGTCGTGAGCTCAAAGTCGACGGCTAGCTCTAAGAACGTCACCGTGTGTTCGGATCCGATATGTGCCCAGCACAACTTGCCGATCCACCAGTGTAGCGCCTTCCAGAGCGCCTCAGTCTGCTTCCATTGCTGCGAAACCGTCCCCACTTCGATTGTCGGCATGGATATCCTTCTCGGGCACGGTGTCGTCCATCCCCATGGATATTGGGCTAAGCGGTGGTGGCGTGACGTCTCTTGTGCTCTGTCGTCGCGTATTTGACGAGCACGCAGTACTGCAAGGAAGAAACGCTGCAGGTTTCCGACGAAAGCACACGCTCGTACATGATCCAGGGGGATCGGCTGCGCAGCCGCATCGACCCCATGCCTGTAGAGAGGCGCTATTCCGCACATGCTAAGGCAGGTTGGCCACGTTGTCCTGTCTGTGGTGACCATGCCGTGCTCTTCCCGCACATCCTTCCATGCCTCACACATCCACCATAGGTGCGCCACCGTTTCCCCCTCTTCGTCGTTCAATACGGGCAGGGCCTACTCTGCCCTGTGCGGCCTGTCGTGGATACTGCCCCTGCGATAATGGACCTCAACATTCCTTGCTGGTATCCAGTGATGCCACTATCCGGCGTGTGTGTGTGTGTGTGGTACGGACCTGTTTTAACGTGGTGCCTCCCTTCACGAAAGTACGACCAGGCTTGTGTGTGTGTGCGTGATCTCAGATGGGTTACCTCTGAGGAGTATAGCCCAGTTATGCAATGCCTCACGTTACCGTAGGACCGGTCGATGCGGTTGTCGGCGGTCCAGTTCAAGATCCGCTGGATCAGGGGGAGGAGGTAGGCGACCGTTTTCCCGCTGCCGGTGGCGCTGCGGATGAGCACGTCGCCCTCGGCCATGATGGGGTCGAACGCCTGCCGCTGCACCTTGGTCAAATGCTTGAAGCCCTGCAGCGCGAGCCCCTCCTTCAGCCGCCCGTTGATGTCCAGCCCTTCGATCGCCCGCTCCTCGAAGATCGACGTCGGCTCCGCCTCGCCGTCCGCCGCCGGCTCCGTTGCCACTACAGGTGCTGCTGCTGCTGCTGCTGCTGCTGCTGCTGCTGCTGCTGCTGCTGCTGCTGCTGCTGCTGCTGCTGCTGCTGCTGCTGCTGCTGCTGCTGCTGCTACTGCTGCTGCGTCTGTCTCCCCGTTGCCTTCCGCTGCGTCGGCTTCCGGCAGTTCGGAAGGTGCCGGGCGTTTTTTCTTCGTCACCTTCTTCATGACCATTTTCGGTCTTAGGTCTTTCTTCCGGAATGGAGTTGTGTTCCTTTCCGGATTATTCTGATGGCTGCAAGAGAGGGTGTGTGTACAGTTCCGTTTAATCGTGGTGCCTCCTTCAGTTTCAAGTCACCGTTGATGCTCCCGCAGGTTGCGAGGAAGGGTCCGCGATCAACTGGGGGGTGCCTTGAGCAACACCTCGCGTCGTGCGTGTGTTGCGGACTCTTTTTAACGTGGCGCCCCCCTTAGCGCAGTGGTCATGGCAAACGTTGAACGTTTGAACGTTTGACAAACGTTTGCGTTTGCAAAATTCATGTCAAACGTGTATCAAACGTGAGTGAGGCGCTGGCTGCGCCTGCAGTGGGGATCCGAGTGTGGGGTCGGCTTGTGAACACTCGAGCCACAAGGGCAGGATCTTCATGCCCGGGGCCCCAGAAAGTGGGAGGGAACACTTGCTGAAGGCTAGTATCTCCCTGTATCTCCCTGTGCACGCCCAAGGAGAACCAGAAGGATGTCTTGTTCCCTTATTTTCGTCGTGTCCGCCTGCAGCCACGTGGACAAGTGCTATCAAGGGTCGTGTACTGTGTACAGACCCGGTCCATCGATTGGCAAACGTCACGTTTGCACGTTTGTCAAACGTTTGCGTTTGATAAATTTTGTCAAACGTACGTTTGCAAACGTTTGATAATATCACTGCCTTAGCGAGGGTGTGTTCACGCATGGTTCCCTTCTAGGTTACGGATGTTGCCCCGGCTGCTGGTGGGGGCCTGGCGTCTCCTGCGAGCCCGGGTGACGCCTGAGGCTGCGCGACCCTTCGTTTTGACTCTCTCGGCGCTGCTCCTGTTCATGGAGTCGGCAGTGTTCGACTACTGTTTTCTTCGTGCGGTGTAAGCTGCACGGGGTTTCCGTCATGTGGGACACTTTTTGACCCCATTTTTTACCCACATCATACGGTGGTGAAAAATATCCAAAAACCGTAAGAAATCGGTCAAAATCCTCGCGCAATGTATCGGGATGGTGTTTTTGGGTGGTTTCCTGAGCTAAACAGTCGAGTGTCTTTACACAGGCGGCGCATCTCACCCGAGGATGAGGCAAGCTCTCTCTGCACAATGAGCTTGGCCCGACTAGCTGTTCCAAACTCCTGGTGCAAGTGCACGTCCTGGGCGGGCTATCCTAACGCAAGCTGTGTTCGAGCGCCTGCTTCACCCACGGCGGCCTCCCTGCTCCACTGCATCCCCTTTTGTTCTTCGCTTACACCACCGTGTGTTGCTTTCTCACTCATGTTGTGTTTGTGTGATTTGTCGTGTAGGGGTAGACCCGCATGACCTCACGTCCGTTCAATACGTGGTTCGGTAGTTACAGCACTTGGGATCCCTTCTGTTCTTTGTCGGGCAGCATCGTCGAGCATTTCCTTTCAAGCTGGCGCTTATGTAAAAATATACAGGGGGAAATCTTAGCTTACTAATTCTAGGCAGAACGCTGCCTCTCATGCATGTTTGAAGTGCTAGCATCAAGTTTTCTTCGAGAAGGGAAAAGAGGGAAAAATGGAGTGGAAAACTCCGGCAACAAGGAACCGAGGCCACTACGGAGAACTGGGGGAGGTCCTGTTGGTTTTCATTTCTTCGGTGTTTTAAGTACGCTTGATTTTTTTTTTAACTTAACGACTGCTTCCATCTTGAGGACAGATCTTACTAGGTTTCGGAAATCTGGTATGAAAGTGTGAAAAACGTTTGAGAGAGCCGTGCACAATGGGGCGCCTACTTGTACAGCCGGGATAGAACGAGGGGCTACCTTGGACTATTTTGCCTTTGGTGCACCTACTCATACTACCCGGTGCGGTACTTCCCACGGGGTATCATGCATTCTTTGAGAGAAAACGAGGGGCTACCTTGGACTGCTTTGTCTTTGATGCACCTACTCATACTACCCGGTGCGGTACTTCCCACGGGGTATCATGCATTCTTTGAGAGAGAACGAGGGGCTACCTTGGACTACTTTGCCTTTGGTGCACCTACTAGTACTACCCGTTGCGGTACTTCCCACGGGGGTATCATGCATTCTTTGAGAGAGAAAGAGTCTTCACCAGCGTGGACCTTCCCTCTAAAACGTGAAATCACTCACACTTTGCAAAACTGTTGCCGCTGTTTATCACAGTGAATCACGGTCCACCACGGTCTATCACTAGTCCCTAGAGCTGCATCGAATTGCCCGGTGCTGTATTCTTCGGTCTGTCACGGTCTATCAAGAGGGGATGGACCGGCTCAGTTAATTAGAAAAGTCTCGGGCAGATCGTCGAACGCGGTAGCGGGCATGGGTTCGCCCGTGCCCGTCAGCAGTTGAGTGTCGCTTGAAGATCTAATCTCTCAGACTGCTGTTCGACTCACTACTCGACGATGATTTGGCTTACTGACCATTTTCGATCGAGTCGATCCGGCTTGAATGAGAATGAGGCATTGCAAAGATCGCTTCCCCGATCAATGCTTTGTTTGAAACCCTGGGCTCGAGAACGAGCATCGAAACGGTTTGCGACCTGTCCCGCGGAAGCCAACGTGAGCAAAGTCCCGAAACTACCGCGAAAGTCGATACGAGAGAACATTTCCAGATTTCGGGCTTGCATGTGATGAACGAAGCAACGGACGATCAGCATCAACTGACCAAAGGTGATGAAAGTACGTTCTGGATCTTCTCCGGCCTCAAAACAGGCCGGCTGACCACCTAGGATCACGTGCGAGGGCCCTGCAAAACATTTTGTGGCGTTTTGGGTGGTGTCGTGCACTTCGTCACGTCCCGGATAGAAGATGGTAACGCAAGACATTTTCGGGCCTGCCGAGCACCCCGGAAACGTGATGAGCCAAACGTTTCTTGTTCTTCGCGTACCGACCCTAGTGTCGCCTCCGTTTAGCCCTTGTCAGTGTCGCCTTTTTGCCTGAAAACGCGAAACGACACTAACACGGGAAGACGGTTCTCAATAGGGTTCCCTGTATTTGCATGAAGAATGTCTCATCCTCACCAACGGCTTCCCGTGTTAGTGTCGCCTTTTAGGAAAAGGTGCCTTTAGGTAGGCGACACTAACACGGGGGGGAGTAGGTACAGGGTATAAACCTCTCTGGGGGGGTTTCCTGTATTAGCATTATTTCGTTGGCTTCGTTTTCTCTTTTCATGTACAAGCATTGTTCCGGAAATGTTGTCTTGTCAGTACAAGTGTACAACCGTAATTGGATTAATGTTGAACTTTGGACTAAAGCTGGAACGGGTAAGTGACAGACCGGGTAGAACCTGGGACACCCGGGGGGTGTCCCAGGTAGTCACCTGCGTGACTACACCAGTGATGGTCCTGCAGCCTCCTATGATAGCGGCATCCAGGGGTCGAGCTGAGTTTTGAGCACCCCAAGGCGCGGGCAAGCACCCGAAGAAAAAAAAACGCCGAACCGGTGGTACACCCAGCCCATTTTGGGGGGTGTCCCAGGTTTACCCGGTTCAAGATTAATCCGAATAGTAATTTACCTACCCCCCCCTCAGGCTATTTTCACTGTGGAGGGGGGAGACGCTACCTGTCACACTCTAAGGTGGTCACCTCGGTGGGCGGTCAGAAAAAAAAAATTTTTTTTTTGCCCCAAATACCCCAAATACCACACTTTGGAAAATTTTGTGGGCCCACTTTTGGCAGGGAATTTTGACCATTTCACCTTAGAGAATTTGACCACCCAGCCTCCAAGGCAACTGCACTGTAGAGGGGGGGGGGGGGTCTGGTTTATCCGGCCATCCGGCCAAAGTGGCTGATCCTTAACAAGAGCGCTGCCCCCCCCCCCCTAGGGCTATGTAGGATGGAAACGTTGGAAACGTTTCCGTTTCCGTTTCCGTTTCCGTTTCCTTCTTTTTGGCGGTGGATGGAAACGCCGTTTCTTTTCAAAAAAAACGGCTGGTATGCCACCAGTATACTGGCTGAAGGTCCGACCGGAAATGTGTTCCGAACGGCGGACCCCCAATCCAGTGGGAAACCATGGACAAGGAGGCTCCGAAAAAGAGGGAGGAATGAAGCATAAGAGTTGCGACCGCGTGGAGCAGACGCAACCACACGCATCCGGTTGTGATGACTTGAGGTCTGCAGCTCTTTATACCAATGGCTGTTGTGGCGACGATGCTCTGTTAGGCCGGTTGGCCAACGCGCTGAAGACGATCGAGAAAGCACATCCGCTTCCAATAATAGGCTATACAGATACGATCGTTCAGGACAGCGGGAGCACCGCCGCGCCACAGGCTACAAGACCGGGGTTTTTCGGCGGCGAAAGACAAAGAGGGAGTGCAATCAGCATCAGGAGGTGAGAAGGGCACACGTATGCCGGGGCAATGTTAAACCCGCCAGAAAAGCGATGGCCACGCAGTAACGTGTGCGTCATCGCTTGCCACAGTGCACCTTGCATACGACGACGGGTGGCAACCGTCACCGGAAGGGGCACCATCGGGCGGTGTTGTCGGAGCATAGACAGCGACGGCAGGAAGAACCCCACCGACAATGCAGAAGAGGACGGCAGATTCAAAAACCCCCACTCGGCACGGCCGCCGATACAAGTAAACATGAGAACGCGGGTTGGAAGCAGCAGAGGACGAAGTGGTAGGCACAGAAGAGTGGAATCTGGTGTCAGAAAACCTCAGCATCCGCATGTGATTACATTCTGCATCATTAGCTTGTGGTTACCTATTTGCTCGTGTCAGATCGCCGACGAAAGAAAGCGGTGAGCATCAGCGACTGCTCTGCACAAACGAAACCGCGACGACACACAAGAAGGGGCCGAGACGGAGGAAGAGAAGTGCCTGCTGGTAGATCAAAAGAAGAAGGTGATACCGCCCTCTGAAAGGAAAGCCAAAATTTGGCTGGAAACGGACACCCGACGGACACACAGAAGGACCCGCGAAGTGGTTATCCTATAGGACCCCTCAGCATGAGGAGCCTTCCGGCGTTTCTTTTAAAAGAAACGGAAACGTTTCCGTTTCCGTTTCCGTTTCCGTTTCCATATTTCGAAAAAACTAAAAGAAACGGCGTTTCCATCCAACTTAGCCGGGCCCCCCCCCCCCCGTGCATAAGATGGATAGCCAAACCCCCTTGATTAAGATGGATAACGGGCGAGAATGCCAATCCATCTTCAACACTGTGAGGTACCCCTGTGCAAAGTGACTACACGGTAGTCTACAGTGCCCCCGTGTTTAAGATGGATACCCAGATGGATACTGCCAAAACCCGAGTTTTTCATCCATCTTATGCACGGTGGAGGGTAGGTACCAGGGTTTAAGTTAGGGCCGGTTTTCCGGTTTCCAAAACCGGCTTTCGGCTAAACCCGGTTTTGGAAAAAAAAAAAAAAAAGTGGAATTCGCCCCAGCCCGGAACCGGCTTGTTCACTACTACACTGCACTGCTGCAGTGCACTACTATTCTGCACTGCACTGCACTACATACCAGGGTGGGGGATTCACAAAGTCATGGCAAAGCGAACAGCGATCCAGGCGCATCTGGGCAGCTTCGGTTTCTCACGAAGGAAGATCAGGGGGACCGCCTCAGAGGAGCTGGGCGTTGACTACAACGTTGAGTATGCAACATGGACAGCTGCTGGGTATCCGAAGGAAGCATCACCGCGGATGGCATTCCAAATGACGTTCTTTCCTCGTACGTAGAGACCTTTACTTCTGGGGAAAGAAAGCTTGCATATACGTCTCTCGAAGACCTCAAAGCTGCCCAAGAACACGCCATGACCCTGAGAAAGAGTTGTGAAAAGAGCTGGTGGATCTGATGACCAGCGGTATTGCTACACGTAAACAAAGATTCCGAAGCCATCGTCTACCTCCCTGTTTGGGTCTCTGCTGTTTCCTCCCCTGACTTGCAGTTTACTTGTTGCACCTGTAGGCTTCTCCCGTTCTCTGTTTTGCAACTGAGCGGGCACGCTTGGGCGCAGCGGCATGGTGTTACCACGTTGCAGCATCGCTGGTGAAATGGCGGGTACATGTGTAGGGCAAGGAGGCGCGGCCGAAGGCCGATGCCGCCGCAGGCCAGAAACGTGGCCCCGGGGATGCGAATGAGGGCCGGGAACGCGTCCGAACCGCAGTGCAGCGCTGACAGGCAAAAACCGGGAAAACCGGGAATAGAGCTAAAAAGAAAATCCTAACTTAACCCCTGGTAGGTACGGTATTTAAAAAAAAGAAAAAAGGAAAAGGGCCCCGAAATTGTTCGCGGCACCGTTCCTGCGAAAACGACGGCTGGCAACAAGCCACAACAAAACACCCAGCGGTTCATGGTGACACCGGCCGCTGGGCCCCCGTGCAGTTGCACTTGAGCTCGTCAACAGGCTAGGGGAGTTGGTTGCGAGAGAAATAACAAAGAACCCAGAACAAAAAGAAACCAGCGTTCCGAGCACAAGTGCTACAAACGCAGCGAAAGTGCTCCTTGGCTGTGCTTGATTTATTTTCACTAGCCGCGCTAGTGAAGCAGGTCTACGATGAGGCAGTCCTACAGCTTCCAGTCCTACTCTTCAGAAAACTGCCGAGAGGACTTACAGCAAGGGAGGGGAGGGACGGAGGACTGAGTCGAACGTTCAGGCGAATGCTGCCTTAACTGCTGTGACCGCACCTCTTGGCCGCTAATTTCGAAATTGGCCGCAAAGTACGGTCCGGGAAAGGAAGTATTTTCCTCAGAACTAGCCGTCAGGGTGCTAGAAGCGCGCTTCTGCAATCCGGAAGGACAGTAACCTAAGAAAGTGTCTTTCAAGGTCTTTTTAGAGTTAAAGTTCGCTTGAAATACCGGGGTTTTAGGGTCTCCGTGAGACCGTTCATGAGTGGGTTCTCTTAGAGCAAGACAGGGCTATGTGGTTACGGGTTGTATATTTAATGCACGCTTTCGTTATGGGTTATGGCTGGCCATGTCCGGGACTGTTTGTGACCGACACCAAGTACATTCCTTCGTTCATTCTTTTTGTATAAGCGCCTGCTTTGTAGGAAATAGTTGAGGAGACTGCTAGTTGCGATAGATCAAAGGAAGTAAATGTGCCAGCCCGCACGAAACACAGGTAAATCTGGGTTTCGTGGCGGGCGTAAGCGTTCAACAAAAAAGACCCATTTTGAAGTTGTATTGTTTTCTCCCCCTCTAGCCTCCTTCGAAATGAGCAGAAGCGTCCGCAAAGCTGAAAAACAGCCTGCACTACGTTAGGGTCATCTTCGACACAGTCGTGCGCTGTGTTGAGAGCTTCTTCGAGATGCATCCTGAACTTGGAAACTGGAGTTCCCTGTCCAAAGAGCTGCGGAAACATGCTGCTCGGATACGGATCTTGAACACTCGAATTCCGCGTCCAGCAAGTTGATGAAGCAAGCAGCCCTTAATGCAAGGTGGTCTTCGACGGTTGGAACCTGAGTCGTGTAAGCGCCTTGTTGAGGGCCACCTGGATGTCCATCCTGTTCTTGAACATGGGCAGCGCCTTCCAGCAGATGGTTTCCCCCACGTGCACGCGGTGCCTGAGGAGGTCGAGGCCGTGTTTGTCGTCGGTCAAGTTCCATATGAGGCTGCAGTAGTCAGCAACCGTCAGCGGCGGCGCCAGCGTGAGGTCGCTGCCGAAGTCCTGGTTGTAGATGGCGGACCAGTCAACGCCGAGGGAGTCGATGAAGAGTCGGAAGTGTGACATCACGCGCAAGTTCTTGAGCATGTCGTGCTTGATGAACGTTTCGAGGAAGCAAACAGAAGCAGCATCTGCACTGTTAGAAGTCCGCCCCGGATCTTGAAGACTGGAATTGCACGTCCACCAAGCTAAAGAAACAGCCTGCTCCACTTCAGGGTCATCGAAGGTTGCCACCCCAGCCGCTTGTGCTGTTGAGAGCTACTTTGAAGGTGCATCCTGAACTTGAAAACTGGAGTTCCGTGCCTGCTCAGATCGATGTCCACTCGGATCTTGAATACTCGAATTCCGCGTCCAGCAAGCTGATCTTAATGCAAGGTGGTCTTCGACGGTTGGAACCTGAGTCGTGTAAGCGCCTTGTTGAGGGCCACCTGGATGTCCATCCTGTTCTTGAACATGGGCAGCGCCTTCCAGCAGATGGTTTCCCCCACGTGCACGCGGTGCCTGAGGAGGTCGAGGCCGTGTTTGTCGTCGGTCAAGTTCCATATGAGGCTGCAGTAGTCAGCAACCGTCAGCGGCGGCGCCAGCGTGAGGTCGCCGCCGAAGTCCTGGTTGTAGATGGTCGACCAGTCAACGCCGAGGGAGTCGATGAAGAGTCGGTAGTGTGACATCACGCGGAGGTTCTTGAGCATGTCGTGCTTGATGAACGTTTCGAGGAAGGAAAGGAAGAAGTTGGCCCGCCAACCGTCGCTGCCCCAAACAGGCTTCACCGGTTTGCCCGGCTCGCCGCGACCGTTGAAGAAGAACGGCACGACGTGCGGGTTGACCTGTGAAACGAGCGTGAACTTCACGTTGAAGGTCTGCCAGAGGTAAGCTGTCGGGATGTCGCTGGCTAGAGTGCCATCGCGCATTACGACCCCGCCTTCGTCGATGTGCCCCTCAGTTTGGTTCGCCTCCTGCGACTGGACTTCCGCCGGAGCGGCCTCGGGCGCGAGGAACGGCTTGTACAGGTACTCGCCGAACTTGTCGGTTTTGTACTGCACCAGGGGGCTGAAGCTGTCGGACAGGCTCTGTTCGAGGGCGCCCCCCCGGAAGCTCTCGCTGGGCTGCATCTCCGCGACGGAGAGCAGCTCGTACCGCTCGCGCCGGGTCAGCGACCGGTCAAGCGGCGGGACGCCGCTTCTCGGGCCGTTTTGCCCTCCCGAAGCCCGCGGAACGCCGCCTTTTCCGGCGCTTTTCGGGGCGGTTTGCCTCCCCGGAGCCTCGCCGGGGCCGGCGGGTCCCTTGCGGATGAGGTCCTTGTCGATGACCTTTTCCATGACGGCGATCGAGTTGAGCACGAGCGGGACGGTGCACGAGGCGACGACGGCGTGCACGATCGGAACGTCCGGCGCGGTGTGGTGTGAGAACATGATCGTCGGACTGCCTCTCACCTGCTCGCTCTTCGCGGGTGTGCACGGGATGACGAGTGTACGCCCTGTCCTATCGTGGGCCTCCTTGAACGTGATGTCGCCGGGTATGTCGCAGTCGTCGTCTTTGATCACGTTTTTGATGCTCTGCTCAAACTCTTTAACACCGTACACGACGCCGTTCTTCATGAGCTGCTCGATTTGGTGCCGCAAGGTCCCCGGGAACGGGCCGTCGGTGCTCAAACGGGAGTGGACGTACGCGGTTTCGGCGAGTTGGGTGACCAGCTCCTTGTCGGTGCGGACGGCTACGAACGCGCCCATCACGGCGCCGGCGGAGGTCCCGGAGAGGATCTTCGGCAGCCGTTGGACGTCGGCGAGCGCCTTGATGATGCCCAGGTGGTACGTCCCGTTCATCGCCCCACCGGACAGCGACAGCGCGGTGTTCCCGAACTCGGCCCGCGCCTTCGCGAAGAACCGCTTCCGGTACCGAATCAACACGGGGTCCTCGGTGTCCAGCATCGAGATGTACTCGAGGCAGCAGACCACCTCCCTCACGTACTCATCGATCGCGTGCTTCGTCCCGCTCCACGTCTTCGTGTACAGCTGCCGGTTCATGATCCCGCCGAAGTTCTTCGACAGCACGAAATTCTGCATCAACCCCAAGGGGTCGCCGCCCTCGCGGAGCTTGCGCAGGTGCGCCGTGGTCCGCTGGATCATCCGAGAGTCGTAGTGCGGGTTCTCCGCGATGTGCCGCCACTCCGCACGGCCCTCGTGCTCGTCGAGCTGCTTGCAGATTTCTTGGTACTGTCGGTTGGTTTTGAATGTCTTTCTTCTGACCAAGACTGAAATCAGACTAAATGCAGACGACATGCAGACTTAACTGAGACTAAAGTCTGACTAAAGTCTGACTACAGTCTGACTAAAGTCTGACTAAAGTCTGACTAAAGTCTGACTAAAGTCTGACTAAAGTCTGACTAAAGTCTGACTAAAGTCTGACTAAAGTCTGACTAAAGTCTGACTAAAGTCTGACTAAAGTCTGACTAAAGTCTGACTAAAGTCTGACTAAAGTCTGACTAAAGTCTGACTAAAGTCTGACTACAGTCTGACTAAAGTCTGACTAAAGTCTGACTAAAGTCTGACTAAAGTCTGACTAAAGTCTGACTAAAGTCTGACTAAAGTCTGACTAAAGTCTGACTAAAGTCTGACTAAAGTCTGACTAAAGTCTGACTAAAGTCTGACTAAAGTCTGACTAAAGTCTGACTAAAGTCTGACTAAAGTCTGACTAAAGTCTGACTAAAGTCTGACTAAAGTCTGACTAAAGTCTGACTACAGTCTGACTAAAGTCTGACTAAAGTCTGACTACAGTCTGACTAAAGTCTGACTAAAGTCTGACTAAAGTCTGACTAAAGTCTGACTACAGTCTGACTAAAGTCTGACTAAAGTCTGACTAAAGTCTGACTACAGTCTGACTAAAGTCTGACTACAGTCTGACTACAGTCTGACTAAAGTCTGACTACAGTCTGACTAAAGTCTGACTACAGTCTGACTACAGTCTGACTAAAGTCTGACTAAAGTCTGACTACAGTATGACTACAGTCTGACTAAAGTCTGACTAAAGTCTGACTAAAGTCTGACTAAAGTCTGACTAAAGTCTGACTAAAGTCTGACTAAAGTCTGACTAAAGTCTGACTACAGTCTGACTAAAGTCTGACTAAAGTCTGACTAAAGTCTGACTACAGTCTGACTACAGTCTGACTAAAGTCTGACTAAAGTCTGACTAAAGTCTGACTAAAGTCTGACTAAAGTCTGACTAAAGTCTGACTACAGTTTGACTAAAGTCTGACTAAAGTCTGACTAAAGTCTGACTACAGTCTGACTACAGTCTGACTAAAGTCTGACTAAAGTCTGACTAAAGTCTGACTAAAGTCTGACTAAAGTCTGACTAAAGTCTGACTAAAGTCTGACTACAGTTTGACTAAAGTCTGACTAAAGTCTGACTAAAGTCTGACTACAGTCTGACTAAAGTCTGACTACAGTCTGACTAAAGTCTGACTACAGTCTGACTAAAGTCTGACTAAAGTCTGACTAAAGTCTGACTACAGTCTGACTAAAGTCTGACTACAGTCTGACTACAGTCTGACTAAAGTCTGACTACAGTCTGACTAAAGTCTGACTACAGTCTGCCTACAGTCTGACTAAAGTCTGACTAAAGTCTGACTACAGTCTGACTACAGTCTGACTAAAGTCTGACTAAAGTCTGACTAACGTCTGACTACAGTCTGACTAAAGTCTGACTACAGTCTGACTAAAGTCTGACTTCAGTCTGACTACAGTCTGACTAAAGTCTGACTAAAGTCTGACTAAAGTCTGACTACAGTCTGACTACAGTCTGACTAAAGTCTGACTTCAGTCTGACTACAGTCTGACTAAAGTCTGACTAAAGTCTGACTACAGTCTGACTACAGTCTGACTAAAGTCTGACTAAAGTCTGACTACAGTCTGACTAAAGTCTGACTAAAGTCTGACTACAGTCTGACTAAAGTCTGACTACAGTCTGACTAAAGTCTGACTACAGTCTGACTACAGTCTGACTAAAGTCTGACTAAAGTCTGACTACAGTCTGACTACAGTCTGACTAAAGTCTGACTAAAGTCTGACTAAAGTCTGACTACAGTCTGACTAAAGTCTGACTACAGTCTGACTAACGTCTGACTACAGTCTGACTAAAGTCTGACTACAGTCTGACTAAAGTCTGACTTCAGTCTGACTACAGTCTGACTAAAGTCTGACTAAAGTCTGACTAAAGTCTGACTAAAGTCTGACTACAGTCTGACTAAAGTCTGACTAAAGTCTGACTAAAGTCTGACTACAGTCTGACTAAAGTCTGACTAAAGTCTGACTAAAGTCTGACTAAAGTCTGACTAAAGTCTGACTACAGTCTGACTAAAGTCTGACTACAGTCTGACTAAAGTCTGACTACAGTCTGACTAAAGTCTGACTAAAGTCTGACTACAGTCTGACTAAAGTCTGACTAAAGTCTGACTAAAGTCTGACTAAAGTCTGACTAAAGTCTGACTAAAGTCTGACTAAAGTCTGACTAAAGTCTGACTAAAGTCTGACTAAAGTCTGACTAAAGTCTGACTAAAGTCTGACTAAAGTCTGACTAAAGTCTGACTAAAGTCTGACTAAAGTCTGACTAAAGTCTGACTAAAGTCTGACTAAAGTCTGACTAAAGTCTGACTAAAGTCTGACTAAAGTCTGACTAAAGTCTGACTAAAGTCTGACTAAAGTCTGACTAAAGTCTGACTAAAGTCTGACTAAAGTCTGACTAAAGTCTGACTAAAGTCTGACTAAAGTCTGACTAAAGTCTGACTAAAGTCTGACTAAAGTCTGACTAAAGTCTGACTAAAGTCTGACTAAAGTCTGACTAAAGTCTGACTAAAGTCTGACTAAAGTCTGACTAAAGTCTGACTAAAGTCTGACTAAAGTCTGACTAAAGTCTGACTAAAGTCTGACTAAAGTCTGACTAAAGTCTGACTAAAGTCTGACTAAAGTCTGACTAAAGTCTGACTAAAGTCTGACTAAAGTCTGACTAAAGTCTGACTAAAGTCTGACTAAAGTCTGACTAAAGTCTGACTAAAGTCTGACTAAAGTCTGACTAAAGTCTGACTAAAGTCTGACTAAAGTCTGACTAAAGTCTGACTAAAGTCTGACTAAAGTCTGACTAAAGTCTGACTAAAGTCTGACTAAAGTCTGACTAAAGTCTGACTAAAGTCTGACTAAAGTCTGACTAAAGTCTGACTAAAGTCTGACTAAAGTCTGACTAAAGTCTGACTAAAGTCTGACTAAAGTCTGACTAAAGTCTGACTAAAGTCTGACTAAAGTCTGACTAAAGTCTGACTAAAGTCTGACTAAAGTCTGACTAAAGTCTGACTAAAGTCTGACTAAAGTCTGACTAAAGTCTGACTAAAGTCTGACTAAAGTCTGACTAAAGTCTGACTAAAGTCTGACTAAAGTCTGACTAAAGTCTGACTAAAGTCTGACTAAAGTCTGACTAAAGTCTGACTAAAGTCTGACTAAAGTCTGACTAAAGTCTGACTAAAGTCTGACTAAAGTCTGACTAAAGTCTGACTAAAGTCTGACTAAAGTCTGACTACAGTCTGACTAAAGTCTGACTAAAGTCTGACTAAAGTCTGACTAAAGTCTGACTACAGTCTGACTAAAGTCTGACTAAAGTCTGACTACAGTCTGACTAAAGTCTGACTAAAGTCTGACTAACGTCTGACTAACGTCTGACTACAGTCTGACTAAAGTCTGACTTCAGTCTGACTACAGTCTGACTAAAGTCTGACTACAGTCTGACTACAGTCTGACTAAAGTCTGACTAAAGTCTGACTAAAGTCTGACTAAAGTCTGACTAAAGTCTGACTACAGTCTGACTAAAGTCTGACTAAAGTCTGACTAAAGTCTGACTAAAGTCTGACTACAGTCTGACTAAAGTCTGACTAAAGTCTGACTAAAGTCTGACTAAAGTCTGACTACAGTCTGACTAAAGTCTGACTAAAGTCTGACTAAAGTCTGACTAAAGTCTGACTAAAGTCTGACTAAAGTCTGACTAAAGTCTGACTAAAGTCTGACTAAAGTCTGACTAAAGTCTGACTAAAGTCTGACTAAAGTCTGACTAAAGTCTGACTACAGTCTGACTAAAGTCTGACTAAAGTCTGACTACAGTCTGACTAAAGTCTGACTAAAGTCTGACTAAAGTCTGACTAAAGTCTGACTAAAGTCTGACTAAAGTCTGACTAAAGTCTGACTAAAGTCTGACTAAAGTCTGACTAAAGTCTGACTAAAGTCTGACTAAAGTCTGACTAAAGTCTGACTAAAGTCTGACTAAAGTCTGACTAAAGTCTGACTAAAGTCTGACTAAAGTCTGACTACAGTCTGACTACAGTCTGACTAAAGTCTGACTAAAGTCTGACTAAAGTCTGACTAAAGTCTGACTAAAGTCTGACTAAAGTCTGACTAAAGTCTGACTACAGTCTGACTAAAGTCTGACTAAAGTCTGACTAAAGTCTGACTACAGTCTGACTAAAGTCTGACTACAGTCTGACTAAAGTCTGACTAAAGTCTGACTAAAGTCTGACTAAAGTCTGACTAAAGTCTGACTAAAGTCTGACTAAAGTCTGACTACAGTCTGACTAACGTCTGACTAAAGTCTGACTAACGTCTGACTACAGTCTGACTAACGTCTGACTAACGTCTGACTACAGTCTGATTAAAGTCTGACTAAAGTCTGACTAAAGTCTGACTAAAGTCTGACTAAAGTCTGACTAAAGTCTGACTAAAGTCTGACTAAAGTCTGACTAAAGTCTGACTAAAGTCTGACTAAAGTCTGACTAAAGTCTGACTAAAGTCTGACTAAAGTCTGACTAAAGTCTGACTAAAGTCTGACTAAAGTCTGACTAAAGTCTGACTAAAGTCTGACTAAAGTCTGACTAAAGTCTGACTAAAGTCTGACTAAAGTCTGACTAAAGTCTGACTAAAGTCTGACTAAAGTCATACTAATCACACTAAAGTCATACTAATCACACTAAAGTCAAACAAAAGGCTGACTCAAGTTAGACTCCAGTCGGACGGAAGACTAAAGTCAGACAACACTAACGCCAGACAGAGATTGAAGGCAGACTAATACTAACGGACTTTCCACCGATGCACGCCGTGATGTGTTATGATGTTTAAATTGCACACCTCACGAAAGCTGTTGGCGTTTATTCGTTTTTCGTGCAGCTCCCTCGTCCGCGGGGAGAAGTCTCGCCGGCCGAACACGGCCTCAACGACAATGACCACCAGCCGGACTGTCCAGTACAGCGCGGACTCGACGATGAGCAGAGCAAGGAATATCAGGAAAAGCGGGAAGCGCATCAAAAACCGCACCACCTTTCGAGACGGCGTGTCTTGCAGAATGTTTACCATGGTCGATGCGTCCGGGGTTTTGTGCGTCAAAGACTCTTTTGTGTTCCGGCGATAATCGCTCAGTCAGTTGCCTGTTACGGCGTTCTTTTGGAGTTTCAGGGGGATTATTCTTGTTGGTGCTGGCGATGATTGCTTGCCAGTGTTGTTCGGGTGACCTTTCTTCTGGTTTGGCGGTCAGTTTTTGTGTGTTTCCGGCGGTTGTCTTTGAGACTGCTTCTTTTGTGTTTCCTTCTTTTTCAGACTTTTTCTTGTATAAGCACCTGCTTTGTAGGAAATGCTCGAAGAGGCCGCCAACGAGAGTACGAAACCCAAAAGAGGAAACGTGCACGTGCTGCAGCCGACAGGAAAAGCAGGTGGATCTGGGTTTGGTACCGGTGTAAGCGTTCAACAACCTATCTCGTAGCTACCGGAATCGGATTAATGTTGAGCCGGGCAAAACCTGGGAAAATGGTGCGTGGGTGTCCCAGGTTTTACCCGGTTCGGCATTTTCTTTTTTTTTTTTGTATGAGCACCTGCTTTGTAGGAAATACTTGAGGAGGCTGCCAGCTGCAAAAGATCAAAGGAGGTAAATGTGCTGTAGCCCACACGAAACACAGGTGAATCTGGGTTCAGTGGCGGGCGTAAGCGTTCAACAAAAAAGACCCACTTTGTAGTTGGTATTGTTTCTCCCCCTCTAGCCTCCTTCGAAGTAAGCACAAGGCAGCCCCTCGAGTATTTTTAGCCACATGCAATGTGTGACGCCCAAATAGGACCTTCTGATCATGATCATTTGCCAAATTTGCCACCTGAAACCACGTCCAGGATTTGGGCTCAGGGTAGTGCGGTCAACGAAAACGGTTTTGCGTACTGTGCAAAATATCGCAACCCTGGGGCTTGCCCACGCCTTGGGGTGCTCAATACTCAGCTCGACCCCTAGACGCCGCTGTCATAGGATAGGCTGCAGGACCACCACCGGTGCCGTCACTCAGGTGACTACCTGCACCCCCGGGTGTCCCAGGTTTTACCCGGTCTGCCATCTACCCGTTCCAGCTTTAGTCCAGTTCAACAGTATTCCAATTACGGTATGTTGTTTCTCGCCTTCTAACCCCCCCACAACGCCCACGGGTTCCCTGTGTGGTTGTGTCCTAGTCGGGCTGTTTTTTGTGGCTGCGGTTTGAGGTTTGATGTTTTTCCTTAAGGAATTGCCTTGGAATGGACTGTGGGGGTGATTTGGCCTTGTTTTCGCATTCTGCAGCCATTATTTCGGCCTAAACGAGCGTCCGACCACTTTCCCCGCCCCTTCGGAGCATTTTACGGGCGGTGGGCACAAAGCCGAGAAGGACCGCTCGGAAAGAGGATCAGAGGCGATGCAACCTCCAGGCATTGCCCACTCGTTCCCTTCAATCTCGCACCCTTCGGACACCGGTTCGCGGTTCGAGGCAGAAAGCGGAGGATGGCGGAGCGACGCTCGGGTCGTTCAAAAACGGCATTGATTTCAAGTCAACGGGGGCTAGCTGGAAACGATTTTGGGCGCGGCCGGGATACAGGAAGAGCCGGCAGGGTGGAAGGAAACGACTGGCCGCGGCCGCCCGTCCCTGATGACTCAGCCCGAGCACGCAAAGCGGGATCCTTCAGGATGGTTGAACCATTGCGCCTTCGGCCGTGCGTCAAACACCGGTCGAAGTAGACCTTGTTCAGCCGTTTCATCCTTGTCTCCTGGGACTGCAACAAATTGTCTACCGCTGTTTATAACAGTGAAACACGGTCCGCCACGGTCTATTCGGTAGAGCTGCATCGAATTCCTTGGAGCTATATTCTTCGGTCTGTCGCGGTCTATCAGGAGGGGATGGACCTTGTTCAGACGTTTCATCCCTGTCTCCTGGGACTGCAACGAATTGCTTACCGCTGTTTATAACAGTGAAACACGGTCCGCCACGGTCTGTCTCCTGGGACTGCAACGAATTGCCTGCCACTGTTTATAACAGTGAAACACGGTCCGCCACGGTCTATTCGGTAGAGCTGCATCGAATTCCTTGGAGCTATATACTTCGGTCTGTCGCGGTCTATCAGGAGGGGATGGACTGGCTTCTTGTTCTTGTAGCCCCCGCTTGAGCCAGTGGATCGAGCATTCCACACGTGTCGTCGATCAAGGAGCCTGTATCCGGGTTTGACGGAAGGACCCAACTGATTCAAAACCCCCAGGGCAATTGTCGCTAGGTAATTGGATGCATGGCGGCTTGCAAGGTGTCGTATTTGACCGAGCGCGTTGTCGTAGCACCCGCTTGAGCCAGTGGATCGAGCATTCCACACGTGTCGTCGATCAAGGAGCCTGTATCCGGGTTTGACGGAAGGACCCAACTGATTCAAAACCCCCAGGGCAATTGTCGCTAGGTAATTGGATGCATGGCGGCTTGCAAGGTGTCGTATTTGACCGAGCGCGTTGTCGTAGCACCCGCTTGAGCCAGTGGATCGAACACTCCATACGTGCCGCCGCCGCGCGCAACAAAGACGCAAGAGAGAGAAGAGAGAGAGAGAGAGAGAGACGAGTCAGAGTGCAGGGACCGTCTCTCCGGGGAGTTTCCGGTCTCCTCACTTCTCTTCGCGCTGCTACGGCGGGCGCAAGTCGCTCCGCTTGCGGTTCTGCTACAGTGCGCGCAAGATGCACGAAGGCGACGAGGCCCCACGTACGGCTTTCACCGGTTACGCGCGTCCGGCGGCAAGAACCCATCGGGAATCCGCCGGGCCCTCCCTTGTTGTTCGTGCTCATGGTTCTCACTGCGGATCCGCCTTCCAGCAGCCCGTTGGCCCGCGGTAGCACCTGCTTGGGACAATGGGTCGAGCACTTCGTACGTATCGTCGACGAGGGAGCCGTCGAGGTGTGCATCCGGATTGACGAACGTGATCTGCGTTTTGAACCAATCGGCATCGGCTGGTTTCTCAGAGCTATACCCTTCGGCCTTGAAGTGAGCGGGCTGTGTGTGTACGTGTTAAAGTTCAGGGCTTTAAGTGAAATAACGGCTGAATCGAAGTATAGCCCGCTTGTCATTTTCACCAGTCGGCTTTGAGTTGCCGACACGCTGCTTTTGGGTCCTGTGACTCCTCTCCGAAGGGTGGGTGGGCGGGATCCTTCAGGGGACGGATAGAGCGTGGGAAGCTGTCAGCTTCTCCATCCGGCACTCGGCTCAAGACTTCTGTTTTCATCTTGCGGTGTTAGCTGCTACGGGGTTTTCGGCCCCGGGCAACAGCTGAGTGTCTAACTTACACAGGCGGCACATCTCACCCGAGGATGTGGCAAGCTCTCTCTGTGCAATGAGCTTGGCCTGACTAGCTGTTCCAAACTCCCGGTGCAAGCACCCGTCATGGTCGGCAGTCGTCACCTGGGTCACAGTTTTGAGTCCCGTTCCGAGACTCGCTCGCACGGGGAAGTGGCGCGAATCACTTGTTGCCAAGCATTCTGCAATGCTGACGACTGCTACCTCTGTGTAATGTGGTGTAGATTTTCAGTGCATGGCTTAAAGTGGGTCCTGTCTGAGCATGGTAAAGCGATTGTCGCGTTCGCAAGTAAGTGCTTGCGTTTCCGTCGCGACTCCTCTCCGAAAGGTGGGTGGGGCGGGATCCTTCGGGGACGGGGGGCTGTCATGCTTCTCCCAGCCGGCTCAAGACTTCTGTCGGACACCTTGAGATGTCAGCTGCACGGCGTTTTCGGCCCCGTCGACACGGGGCTACGCCGGTAGAAGAAATGTGAAAACGGGTTTTTGCCTAGAGGCTTTTCGTGTTATTCTGCAGATGCTTTGAGCTATCTTTGTGTCATCGCCACAGATTGTTGCTGCATGTCAAGTTCAAACAACTACTACTACTCCTCTCGCGCCCACCACAGCGGACGTGAAGCGCGTACCAGAGACGAACAATACGCGGGGCAAGAAGCAACCGAAGCATGACACGACGCGTGCAAAGAGGTAGTCTGTGGCGGCTTGTGCAGTCGATCGTCACGTGGACAAACTGTGTCGATGGCCTGCGCAAGCCGCTACAGACTATCTCTTTGCACGCGTCGTGGCATGCTTCGGTCGCTTCTTGCTCCGCGTACTGCTTGTCTCCGGTGCGCGTTTCACATCCGCTGTGGTGTCTGACGAGCCCGAGAAATCACCAGACGATTTCGGCGCACTTCCTTTTCTCCCTCGCGGGTTGTCCCCGCGGCCGAGATCTAGTAGAACGGGAGTAGAACCGCGTTTGCATTAAAGCGATACGCCGGTACAACAATGAAACCCCTAACCTGGCGAGGTCTTGGTGTCGGTCGCAAAGCAAGCACACAAGCAAGTGAAGTGTACACGAAAGAAGCCATGCATGCCCCCCCAAACCCACCCAGTACGTACTAGCTTTAAAAAAGAAGAACCCATTCGACGAAGGTCACGCGGAGACTCTAAAATCCCGGATTCTCAAGCGAACTATAACTCTAAAAAACATACCTTCTCGAGCACTTCCTTGACCACCTCTTTCGGCACCGTCTTCGGCGGCGCCATCGAATCGGGCTTGGCATTCTTGAGGTCCTTCTGGAAGCTGATGACCTTGAGGATCGTCTCTTTCTCGCGGCCGGCCCCTGCCTTTCGGCGGGCGAACTTGGCCCGCTGCTCCTCGAGCCATTTGCGCCCGTTCGACTTCGGTTTGTCAGAGTCGGCTTCGCCGCTCCACTCGCCGCCTGCGGGCACGTTGAACTTCTTGATGGCGTCCCTCTCCTTTGCTTGCTCCTCCTGCAACGCTTCGATCCGCGCCTGCTTGGGAGCGAGGGGTGTTTGTTGATCCGAAGCCGACTTTCCTTGTAATTCTGGCGACAATATAATAATCTGCGCAGCACTGCCACTGCAAAGTTTTGTTTCTCTTCTCGTTGGGCCCGTTCAGCGACGTACCTGGAGACACCTTGCAACCTGCGCTCTAGAACCTAAGCTGAAGGTCTTAGCTTTAGAGTACACATATTGGCAAGCGTCGACTCAACGTCCTTAAGTTCTTGTTGGAACTTGCATCGACTCTCTCCCTACAACTCTTGTTGTTGAGAGCGTACTCAGCAGAAAACACCGGCGCCGCGCTACTCGCACGCCGGTTGTCAGCCGGTGCTGTGGGGTTGGCATGAGCATCGGTCATGTGCAAGATACCAACATGATGATGATGATGGGCGAGGACCCACCCGGGTCTTCGCAGAGGGCATGCGTTCGCGACGTTCTGGCCACGATAACGTAAAATCACCCTTCCATCTCCTCGTAAAAATGCATGTTTCGTAATTTTCTTGGCGCGTGACACATTTGTTACCTTTCAACTATGGAACTGATGATTGGGGTCCAGGTGAAAAAGTCAAACGCGGCAAGATATTTGAAAATGAAGCAGCAAAAGAGTATCTGTTGGATAAGCGCAGGCGTTTCAAGCACCGCCAAGCCCTGTTGACTTTCAAGCACCGCCAAGCCCTGTTGACTTTCAAGCACCGCCAAGCCCTGTTGACTGAAAAGGACATCTAGATCGTCCAGGATGTTTTTTCCCCGTGGACAGGGTTAACGATGTCTGTGGGAGCAGCAACGCTGGAGGGACGCGAAGAGCAACCTCAACAGAAAGTATCCAGAGCTGGAAACAGAAAGCGTGTACGAATTGTGGAGTGTGGCTCGGAGTCAGGTGAGAACCTTTCCGATTGTGGTGATGGTGATGGCGGCAGTGCTGGTAGCACCCTCCTTACAACCTGCAGCACAACCGACAGAAAGAAAGCGAAAGCGCGAAGAGTCCGATATTCCGCTGCCCCGAAATATTTCACCGCAACTCCATGGCACGGCATGAAGCAAGGGGTGCACAAGTAGTGCAATCAAGTGGTCGAGTTTGGTTCGCCTTTTTCATTCTTTTTGCTCGTTAGTACACGCAGTTTTGAGGGCGTAGCCTACGAACCGAGAAGGGTCAAGAAACAGACAGAAAATGTGCAAGAAAACGTAAATACTATTATAGGATCTTAGATTCTGCCCAAAAAGAGTGTAAATAGACGCGGCCAGCACGTGGTTTGCAGACCTGGGCCACGACCCGATGGACGAGCCCGTCATTAGGCCCACTGATGTGGCGATGTGCGGGCTTTGCATGCGCACGCCGATTGCCAACAGGGTTTCTTCAGAACTTCTGCAGATGGAAGCCGAACACGACCAGGCAATGGCCAACGAGGACGAAAAAGACCCGGCAGACGCCTACGACGACTGGTGTGAGTGGCAACACAGGTCACCGTGAGCAAGAGGCTAACGCACAGGTGCTTGGCAGCTCGCGCAACGCTAGCGGAAGAGTATGTATAAAAACGTAGTGCAGTGGTGTCACCAAAGGGGGTAATCCTAAGCCGCCCACGTGATAAAGCCGTTGTGCAGCGGCTGCCGGCTTACTTCGTGACGCCTTTTACACGTAGTTGGTGCTTGTGTGTGTCGTGATGTTGTAGGAAATGGGCGGCAGCAAACTGCTATGGCGCGAGGGCCGATATATAAGGAAACAAGGTCGGAGGTAGTACTGCCGCCACCGACCGTGCGCTGCAACAACAAGTGTGGCGGAGTGAAGGATTGCTAGCGGGCTTGTATCTGCTTCGTGAGGCAAACGAGGCAGACAGCACACAGTGTACAGTGCAAGAGAACTCGGCGCTGCAGGCGGGCGTAGCAGACGAAATGGGCTTGCCTTCTGCTAAATCAACTGGCGTTACACCCACCACTCGATTGATTCTCCTAACAGGACCGACACCCCCCGACAGGGCCAGACGAAGCGGGAGAGACTTCTCCGGATCAGCGGCTTTTCACACATAACTGGAGAACAGAGTGACGAGTACAACACAAAGTGTGCTACCTGTGGTTCGGCCTCCACTCGTCATCAACCGATGCTACGATGTAAACGTTGTTTCACTGAATGCATCAAGGATGGTCACTTGTTTCGGCCTCAGAGGCCTGCGTGCTGTTACGTCAGTTTCGGGGAACCTACGTCCCACGAAACAACCGGGACCTCGAGTTAGTCGCTTAAAGTACTCGCCGAATGCGGCAAGTTGCCGACCCCGGAAGGGTTCGACTGCAGGAAATCAATCAAGGCAGACATGGTCAAGACGCTCTGTCGTCGTTCTTTAGAGTGTCGAGGGCGGCGGTGGAACTCGAGTCTAAGCCAGGATCCAAATTGTGAAAAGCATAACACAAAAACGGATCAAATCAGGCGCGCCAGGTAGATGCTGGGCTAGTTTCTGTCTGGGCTTGGACTGTGTAGTCCTTCCGAATTCTTTTCACAGGTCCGTTCATGCACACCCACACCGAACTGGTTGGCGAACGGGTTGTTGTTGTTACGCCACAATGGCGGCATTGAAGAACGCACATCTCCGACATCCATGCCACAGACTTAAAAAACAAAAACAAAAAACGGGATGTTTCAAAGGCGATTGCGTCACTGGACAATTCTGGGATCAACACAGTTCCAGTAACAGGTCGAAGGACTGGACAGTTCAGAGGTTGTCCTGCCATGTGGACATGGCCAAACTGCATGCTTGGAGAGACAATTCGTGACTCTCGCCACCAAGATGCATGACGAGCTACCTCATGCATATTTTGTTCGTCTTGAGCGGTCGTAAGCAGTTCGTGATCGTGGCAGGATGACACAGGAGAAAACGGACTAGAAAGTCAGGGCAGAGGCCGGAAATTTGGTCCAAGTAGTGCATGGGTATGCACCCATTCGTGCCCCCTGAAGGCGCAGTGAATACCTTCCGACCAACCATGGTTTGCTGGCTTTATAATACTACGCAACCTGATGCTGGGTCGCTTCTCTGTGCAAGATCCCAGCCCAAACACACGTTTTCGGCGTTCTCTAGCACTCTCCAGGTGCATTCGACCCTCGGGCTTCGTGGTTTCTTTCACTCACAGGTGTTCCGGGACGTGCAAAGATAAGGAGAATGGCCCCCTAGAAGGCTCTCCGGAGGCTTCTGAGGGCGTATTTGAACGCAGAATGATGTTTTAGGAAGGGTATGGGGCCTCAGTACCCGTCAGACCCTGGTGAACTATGCGGGGATTTTTCCGCCCAAACCCCCCCCCCCCCCCCCCTTTTGGCATCGACTCATATTATGAAACCACTGTGCCAGGGGACTGTAGCTCTTTGTCTGACCGATTTTGGGGCACTGCGGTGCCTGTGGGTGTCTGAGTCCTTGAACCGTCGCCCCGCGCACGCAAACAAGGGGACGAAGGGGAGCTGGTGTGTAAGGCATGTCACTCACCGGGACTGCCAAGTCTGCAAGAGTGCGCTGTCAGCGCATCGAGACCAGAGAAGCGAACAATGCATCCTCTGTGGACGCATCTCCTTCCGATTGGCGAGGTGCTTACAAAAAATGAGGACCCAATTCGCAAAAGGGAAGCAATTGTTGAGTTTCGCGCAGCGAGACCAGCACTGTGGTGGTCCAAAGTGGCGCCGCTTTCCGGCGGCATTGCAAGAAAAGCTGGTCGGCACCGTTCGATAGCGATGCGCCGGAAAACAAGTGGACGCATCTCCTTCCGATTGGCGAGGTGCTTACAAAAAATGAGGACCCAATTCTCGCAAAAGGGAAGCAATTGTTGAGTTTCGCGCAGCGAGACCAGCACTGTGGTGGTCCAAAGTGGCGCTGCTTTCCGGCGGCATTGCAAGAAAAGCTGGTCGGCACCGTTCGATAGCGATGCGCCGGAAAACAAGTGGGCGCATCTCCTTCCGATTGGCGAGGTGCTTACAAAAAATGAGGACCCAATTCTCGCAAAAGGGAAGCAATTGTTGAGTTTCGCGCAGCGAGACCAGCACTGTGGTGGTCCAAAGTGGCGCTGCTTTCCGGCGGCATTGCAAGAAAAGCTGGTCGGCACCGTTCGATAGCGATGCGCCGGAAAACAAGTGGACGCAAGTGGACGACGCGAAAAGTCTTGTCGGCGCGAGAAAGCAAGAAGCTCACGCTGCAGTCGCAACATTGCTGAGGTCGAACCGAGAAAGCTCAGGGTATACTAACGCCTGGCTGCGTGACTGGTCGCAATCCTCATCGCGCGACAAATCGCGAGCTTTGGCCATCAACTTCGAACGGTACTCGAAGTACTTCACGGAGCTAAATGATAAGTTGCTTGAACTTGGCTTCCAAGTCTGCGACGAGGCTTTTATGCCACGATTGAAGAAGGTAGTGACCGACCGAGCGATGTTCGGTGTGTGCACCGACCTCTACAGTGCACAGTTCGTTGATGAGGTCATCATGGAGCCTGTCCACAGACAGCATCTCGCCGACAGCAGCATGCTAGACCAGCTGTCCTCCGACCAGCTCCCGCTGAAAGTGCTGATTCCGCTGGTATACCAGTTCATAGCTGGCAATGATCCCTTCGCGCACTGGTTTACCCAAACCACCGGACTTTCGCCGGCTGGCATGTTCTGGGTTCCCGTGAAGTCCGGCCGCTTTTGTTCGTTGACAGCCGGTGCGTACAGCCTGACACACACGGTTCAGGGCAAGATCGTGGCCGGTTGGTTGCAACTGTATTTGGAACAGCGCGATAATGTGCTCTACTCGAGTGCTCCCGGTGCGAAGACTAAAGTGCCGAACAAGTGGCACAAGCTATTCATCGCCCTTGGCAACCCCAGCTTCTGCTACAAGCTCCGCATGCTGCGCAGGGTGTTCACAGCATTGACCTATCCTCTCAGCCAGCTTCTCTGGCAATTATCTGAGCTGGGGTCGGTCAAGGAGGCTTGGATCGGAATCATCGCGTGTCTATGTCACAACCTGACCAACCCGCCTCTTCGTGCTCTTGCCTTCGAAGGAAGAAAAGATTTGTTCGGCTGCAGCGTGCCCGATAACCTGAAGCTGGTTGAAGGCAGTTCCCCGCCCACAACACTCAAGTTTGGGCATCTTGCCGCCGATGGTATCAAGCTTGGTCGAGATCGCGAATGCGGGCCGACCTCGTATGCCGATCAACTGAAGGCCGCCGTCAAGTCCCTCTCAACGGAACATGGCAACTGCGCGGAGTACATCGTCAGTTACCCCGACGCCACGACAATCCTCGATCACTGCTTTGGCAATGCCGACAGGTTTCTCGGTCATGTTGGCATTGCAGCCTGGAGGGGCGTGGGCGTCGCTGACTGCGTTGACGTACTTTTCCACCTCCAAGCACTTGAACGAGCGGATGTGCTTTACGATTACCTCGTCTCCCTCCTCCGTCCCTGGATCTTCCAGTTCGAGCTCGTTCGGCAACGGGTTGCTGGAGGGAACCTTCCAGCAGTGTCATCCGAACTGCTCGGAAACGAGAAAGTCGTTGCCTATTGCAAGGAAACTTACCTGAACTGGGAGACCACTGTCTCAAGGTCGCATCGGCTCGCTGACGAGTACGAAGAGAACACGCTTCGTAAGCAGGCAGCAGGAGAAGCACTCGTCAAGAAACGAAACAAAAAGGTGCCTCATTGCCTGTCAAAACCGTGAAGGGAAAACTGAGCTCCTCTTTCTCTACTTTGCCATCGAAGCGACAAAATCTAGCAAGGATGTCTAGATGAGAGTTAATCATGGGTCTTGCTACTAAATCCTTGTGTGTGTGGCTTTGTCGCCTATTGCCGACTATTCGACAGGCTACAGAGCGCATGCTCATTTCCTAAAGGGGGGGGTCGAATAATAACAGTTATTCGTCACACGTCTGGTTGTCTAAAAACACTACCACTATTTGATCCTGCTACTGTTCGGCTACCCCGGAACTTTTTTTTATTATTCGACAAATCGAATAATAACACAGTGTTACTTACACGACGCACTAGTAAGGTGCATAACTTGTGAAAATAGCTAGTTATTTTGTAACTAGTTATATTTGACAATTTGTGACTAGCACATAACTAGCACAAGCTAGTTATATAACTAGCACGAGCTAGTTATATAACTAGCTCTGCTAGTTATATGCTAGTTGCTAGTTATGTCCGAGCAAGTTATAAATTTCACTAGTCATTGAGCTAGTTAATAACTAGTGAAACCCCGCGTGCGAAAGAGACGGAAATCATGGTGAAAAATGGAGATTTCGCCCACCTCGACAAGACGTCCGAAATCAGCCGATTTCCAGAATTTCTACAAAGAGAGTCCCAAATCGGGAGGAAAAATCAGTGTAGAGAAAATCTTGGAGCTTTTCTGGGTACAAATGACTACATACTGAGTCATTCCTGTCACAGTCTGACCCTTCTGCCGTCTTTTCCGGCTGCTTTTTGGTGTTTGGATGCCCCTGGACCAAACCCGGACCAACCCGAACCATACCCGGACCAACCTGAACTAGACCCGAACTAGACCAGGTTCTGGGTCAAATGCTGGTGAAACCCCCAGGGAGCACTCCACTGAGCCCAAATTGCCGAATTTACGCCACCCAGGAACTCGTACAAAGCTGTGACAACTATGGCGAATCGGTTCTTGGAGAAGATTGAGAACAGGGCCAAGTCTAGAATTGCTACAAGCGGGTCCAAATCTGGAGGGAAAATAGTGTCGAGAAACTTTTGGAGCATTCCTAGGCACAAATGACCACCTCCCGAGTCATTCCGGTCACAGTCTGACCCTTCTGCCGTCTTTTGTGGCTGTTATTGTTTGGATGACCCTGGATCAAATCCGGACCATACCCGGACCAACCCGGACCATACCCGGACCAACTCGGACCAACCCGGACCAACCCGCACCAACCCGGACAAGACCCGAACTAGACCCGGTTCTGGGTCAAATGCTGCTGAAAACCCCACGGAGCACTCTATGAAGCCTAAGTTGCCGAATTTACACTAACCAGGAACTCGTAAAAAGCCACAAGAAACCCATAATGGACACTGCGACAACACAGAGGCGAGCCGGTGCTTGGGGAACCTTGGGACTAGAGCACTGTGTGTTAATCAACAACAGCGAGCACTGGACGAGAGGTGGGTGGATTCTGGGCCAGGAAGGTGGACACCAAGGAAAATTCTGAACCAGGGAAGGTGGATTCTGGACCAGGGAGGGTGCATTCCGTACCAGGGAGGGTGGATTCTGGTCCAGGGAGGGTGGATCCTGGACCAGGGAGGGTAGATTCTGGACCAGGGAGTGAATTCTGAACCAGGGAGGGTGGATTCTGGCCCACAGAGGGTGGTTTCTGGACCCGGAAGACGGGGATCTGAACCGCAGAGGTTGCAATAAGGGCCAGGGAGGTGTATTATGGACCACAAAGGCGAATTCTGGATCATGCATGGCAGATTCTGGTTGACGAAAGGATATTTAGCTCTTTGCCAACACAGACAGATCCCTCATTTTCGCACTTATTTTTCATCACTTCCGCCCTCTTGGGCGAGATTCTGATCGATTCCGGGGTCGCCGACCCTCAAAAGGCTCACGAACACAGACGTATTGGGCTCAAACTACCCAGAGGTGCCTCAGAAGCATGCAAAAATGGAAAAAATAATAAAATAGACAAGATTTACACGGGGAGTCGCACCCCCTACCCCCCCCCCCCCCCCCCCCCCGGGTCGGGGTGTTTTATTTCTGGAAGGGTTCGGTTTCGGAATTAAATCTGAAAACCGAACCCGAAACCGACCCCAAAACCGAGCCTTCCAGAATTAGATTTGGAAACCGAACCCGAAACCGACCCCAAAACCGAACCCTTCCATTTTATTTCCCTTCACTGGGATGGCTGCCGTGACGAACCTAGCTTCTTCGTATCACATGCGGAGAGAGAGAGAAAGAGTGGAGAGAAACGACAGTGAGGGTTTGGAGGAGGACGCGGCGTGCGTCGGGGCCCGTGAGGAAGCACCGGCCACCTTGCTAGATAAAACCTGCCTTGGAAGAGGCACCTTATTACTCGCGAGGGTAGGCGCCCCTGCGGAGGCCCTCTTCCGTGTGCCTCCACGCGGAAGGAACACTAGGACTTTTCAAAGGCCGCGGAGGTCAGCGGACCGGAGCTACCGGAGAGGGTGTATGTGCGTTGTGTGGTAACCTGATACGTGTGTGTGCGATGATGTGGGTTTGTGTGGCAGCCTGATACGTGTGCGCTGGCTGTTACACGAGCTTGATGCTCCGCATGGATGCTTGGTGCCGTGTGCCGTGGGCACCACACGGGGATTCGTTTGCGACAATAAAACCTCGGAGGGAAAAAGACTGCGTGGTTATCCCACTCAAGAAATAAAACACCCCCACACCCCCCCCCCTGTATGGTATTTTGTCTTTTGCGGGGTCCTGGCTATCGCGAAAAAAAACACGACACCTCGTGATCGGAGCCGGCTGCGCCTCTACCGAAGCATCTGACGCCGAGTCTGAGCCCTCGCCGTCCTCTGCGCGCTTGCCGCCGTTTTTTCTCCGCTCGCGCAGCTTCTTCGCGAGGCGCGCCGTCCGCTTGTCTTCAACGTTGCCGTGCTTCTGGTCGAAGGCGGCGTGGGCCGACTTGATCTCGGATATTTGCTCGTGCGTGTACGCGGTCTCCCGCTGCGGCGTCGCCTCGTCGCTGCGACCGACACCGAGTTCACATTTGTTAGGAATGTGGCCTCGGGCCCCCCCACTTGCAGTACACGTTTCTGATGTTAGAGCGTAAGTTCGCTTAGGACCCCTTGATAATTTTTAGTGGGCACAATGCAGCAAAAAAAAAAAAAAAAACACGACACCTGAGCTTCCTCCGTGATCGGGGCCGGCTGCGGCTCTACCGAGCCTTCTGACGCCGAGTCTGAGCCCTCGCCGTCCTCTGCGTGCTCGCGCAGCTTCTTCGCAAGGCGCGCCGTCCGCTTGTCTTCGACGTTGCCGTGCTTCTGGTCGAAGGCGGCGTGGGCCGACTTGATCTCGGATAGCCGCTCCTGCGTGTACGCGGACTCCCGCTGCAGCGTCGCCTCGTCGCTGATGACATCGTGCGCCGAAGCCACGCGCGCGCCCTTCAAAAACGTCGACACCACGGTCGACGAGACATTCCCCCCTTCTTCTTCGTCTTCTCCGTCATCCGCGCACGATAGCACCTTGACGTCCTTCACCGCTTTCTTCGCCTTTTTCGCGCGTTTCGCCGCCTCCGGCGGCGGGGCGGACCGCTTGGCTGCTGCGGGCTGGGCGGTGGCGACCATGTCGGGGAAGGGGTTGTCGATGACGGTGGTGGTTTTGATGACGGGAGGTTCGAGGGGAGCGTCGTCGGGTCCCACTGGCAGCTTTTCCATGCTGAGCAGCGGGAAGAACGTGCCGGGCGTAACGCGGCCGAAGAGGGCGTGCTTGCCGTTGAGCTCCGGCGCCTCGCGGAGGGTGATGAAAAACTGCGACCGGTTGTCGCCGTCTTCGCCGGCCATCGCGACCATGGCCCGGTGCTTGAACCGCAGGCGCGCGTGCGTCTCCGTTTTGAACGCCTTTCCGAGGTGGTGCGTGCTCGCGCCGCCGGTCCCCGTCCCCGTAGGGTCGCCGGTCTGCACGCAGAAGCCCTTGACGACCCGGTGGAAGGGGCTGCCGTCGAAGTACTGGTTGACGCAGTGCTGAAGGAAATTCCGGCACGTCACCGGGCACTCCTTCGCCCACAGCTCGATGCACACGTCGCCCAGCGACGTGTGCAGCATCACCTTCCCGGACGTGGGCAGGTCGAACGCCTCCGACGGCACCGCCATCTTGCACAAAGAGGGAATAAGAGAGAACCCCACACAAGAGGCCCTATCCCCCCGCCTGTATAATTGAATGGTGTCATCCGGTGGCCTTCCTTGGGTGCACAACGGGTCTACTCGGGAAATGCAAAAAAATCGCCAGAAATTGCAATCTTACCGTGTACTTGGGAAGTTCTTAGTATGGGTTTCATGGGAAGTTGAGTTTTCTACTGTGGATCACACCCATTGAAGTCGGGTTAGTAACGAGGAACGACGGGCCGAAGAGGGAGTGTTTCCCGCTGAGCTCCGGCGCCTCGCGGAGGGTGATGAAAAACTGCGACCAGTTGTCGCCGTCTTCGCCGGCCATCGCGACCATGGCCCGGTGCTTGAACCGCAGGCGCGCGTGCGTCTCTGTTTTGAACGCCTTTCCGAGGTGGTGCGTGCTCGCGCCGCCGGTCCCCGTCCCCGTAGGGTCGCCGGTCTGCACGCAGAAGCCCTTGACGACCCGGTGGAAGGGGCTGCCGTCGGGGTACTGGTTGACGCAGTGCTGAAGGAAATTCCGGCACGTCACCGGGCACTCCTTCGCCCACAGCTCGATGCACACGTCGCCCAGCGACGTGTGCAGCATCACCTTCCCGGACGTGGGCAGGTCGAACGCCTCCGACGGCACCGCCATCTTGCACAAAAGTAAGAGAGAACCCCACAAGAGGCCCTATCCCCCCGCCTGTATAATTGAATGGTGTCATCCGGTGGCCTTCCTTGGGTGTACGAGGGGTCTACTCGGGAAATGCAAAAAATCTCCAGAAATTGCAATCTTACCGTGTACTTGGAAACATCTTAGTATGTTTCATGGGAAGTTGAGTTTTCTACTGTGGATCACACCCATTGAAGTCGGGTTAGTAACGAGGAACGACGAGCCGAAGAGGGAGTGTTTCCCGCTGAGCTCCGGCGCTTCGCGGAGGGTGATGAAATACTCGAGGGGCTGCCTTGTGCTTACTTCGAAGGAGGCTGGAGGGGGAGAAACAATACAACTACAAAATGGGTCTTTTTTGTTGAACGCTTACGCCGGCCACTGAACCCAGATTCACCTGTGTTTCGTGTGGGCTACAGCCTTTGATCTTTTGCAGCTGGCAGCCTCCTCAAGTATTTCCTACATAGCAGGTGCTTATACAAAAAAACTGCCAGCGGCTGTCGCCGACTTCGCCGGCCATCGCGACCATGGCCCGGTCCTTGAACCGCAGGCGCGCGTGCGTCTCCGTTTTGAACGCCTTTCCGAGGTGGTGCGTGCTCGCGCCGCCGGTCCCCGTCCCCGTCCCCGTAGGGTCGCCGGTCTGCACGCAGAAGCCCTTGACGACCCGGTGGAAGGGGCTGCCGTCGAAGTACTGGTTGACGCAGTGCTGGAGGAAATTCCGGCACGTCACCGGGCACTCCTTCGCCCACAGCTCGATGCACACGTCGCCCAGCGACGTGTGCAGCATCACCTTCCCGGACGTGGGCAGGTCGAACGCCTCCGACGGCACCGCCATCTTGCACAAAGGTAAGAGAGAACCCCACAAGAGGCCCTATCCCCCCGCCTGTATAATTGAATGGTGTCATCCGGTGGCCTTCCTTGGGTGTACGAGGGGTCTACTCGGGAAATGCAAAAAAATCGCTAGACATTGCAATCTTACCGTGTACTTGGGAAGCTCTTAGCATGGGTTTCATGGGAAGTTGAGTTTTCTACTGTGGATCACACCCATTGAAGTCGGGTTAGTAACGAGGAACGACGGGCCGAAGAGGGAGTGTTTCCCGCTGAGGATTTCGTTTGCCATTACCAGCATCAGCGGGCTGGTGTGCCTGTACGCTTCCTGTGCTGACGCAGGAAGTTCTCGCAACGCGACCGGGGGATTTTTAGCGGAAAATAAAAGAGAGAGCAAAACCCTTTTTGTTTGGATAATAAAACCCACACACAAAAAGCTCGCTGGCTCGGTTTTTGCTTCTTCGCTAAAAAACAGCGTAACACGAGCGTAACATGATAATTTTCGCTAAGAAACAGCGTACCGTGCGCCGGGGGGCGTGCCCCCCGGACCCCCAATTTGGCCCAATTTGATGTACCATACCGTTCGCCGGGGGGCGAAGCCCCCCGGACCCCCCCCTCTCCTAGAGTCGTGTGGGGGATGAAACGAACTTGCACTCTAAAAAAGGACCTTGCCGTGAGCGCGGGTCAAGGGCCAAGCAATGTTCTAGGCTGCTCTCCACCTCTCCACCCCCAAACAATTATGGATGGTAAAAATGATGGACAGCCAGCACAGATGGATAATTTTACTTCCATCATCTTTCCTTTTAGGGTAATTGAATGGTGTCATCAGGTGGCCCTACTTGTACAAGGGGTCTACTCGGAAAGTACTAAGTGCCAGAAATTGCAATATTTGGGGTGTACAGCAGGACACCTCGTCCAGGTGGGTAGCGTCACCTCCCCGATGCGAGCTGATTGCCGGATGGATGCGGGCAACTGCACCTTTGTACCACCGACTCCCTCTGGGTGCTTCCAGGTTACGCGCAATCGGGGGTTTGAAGCATGATGATTAATATCAAAAGCCCGCACCCACGCGGCGTTGACTGTGGCTGGTCTTTGTAAGGGCTGCCTTGTTGTTACTTTGATCAAACTCACACTAAGCTGAAACTACTACTACCAACCGAAGCAGTGCCGCGAAGACGAGCAGGCTAAGGCAGGGAACATAGAGGAGTCGGGATCTCGGCCGCGGAAACAAACAGTACGCGGGGCAAGAAGCGACCGAAGCATGACACGGCGCGTGCAAAGAGGTAGTCTGTAGCGGCTTGTGCAGTCTATCGACACAGACTGTTGCTGCATAACAAGTTCCAACTACTACTATTACTACGACGGACAGACGGCATGGCAAACCCTGGCTTTCTCCTACAGGCTACTGTCGCCGACCTCCCTCGCCTCCCCCCCCTCCTACCTCTTTTGATCCCGGTGGCGGACATATGGCGGCATGAGTGCAGTACAACCGTTGTCGTCGGCAGCATTCACGTTGGCACCAGCCAATAACAATTCTTTCACCATGCCACGTTCGCCGTCCGCACTGGCCATAATGAGTGCAGTCGTACCGTCGTTGTTTGCAGCATTCACGTTGGCACCAGCCAATAACAATTCTTTCAATCCCATGTTCGAGGCGTGCAGCGGCCGCCATGAGTGCAGTACTACCGTCGTTGGTTGCAGCATTCACGTTGGCACCGGCCAATAACAATTCTTTCACGATCCCATGTTCGTCGCGTGCAGCGGCCGCCATGAGTGCAGTACTACCGTCGCAGTTTCCAGCATTCACGTTGGCACCGGCCAATAACAATTCTTTCACAATGCCATGTTCGCCGCAATCACTCGCCTCAATGAGTGCAGTCTTACTGCTCTTGGCAGCAGCATTCACGTTGGCACCGGCTAACAACAATGTAAATTTGTTGCATTAGTGTGATTGTCAGGCCTCCGACTACTCTGAGCAACGCACTACAACAATGCTTTCGTGATGTCCTTGCTACTCTTGCTCTTGCTACCACTGGCCACAATGAGCGCAGTTACACCCCAGTAGTTAGTTGTGCATCAACGTGAGCACCGCTAGTCCGCAGCAGTCGATCGACGACGTCTGCGTGGCCTTGAAAGCTTGCAAGGATCAGGCCTGTGGCTCCGGTTTTGCAATACACGACAATGTCGGCGAGGGCAACCATCCTTTTTCAGTTCCTCTTTCACCGGCACCTGATGTGTTGTGAAACGGCAGCGAGTGCCTCCTTTCGGTCGTACTAAGTGCCAGAAATTGCAATATTTGGGGTGTACAGCAGGACACCTCGTCGCAGGTGGGTAGCGGTGAGGGCCTTCCGCAGCGCTGCCCTCGCCGTCGTTCCTCGTTGGTGCGCACGTAGTCCACACCGTGCTGCACACCCCGTCAAAGGACGGGCGCTCCACAGCAAAGCTGCGTCAGGCGGACTGTCGCAGCTGCCCCCGCAACGCATGGTGCCGCTCGGCCCGTCGCATGTCCAGCAGGACCCGCCCTCGCACTTTCATGGTGCCGAGGTCAAACCCGTCGTACTCAGCCCCGACCGGGGGGATCCCGTCGGTGATCGCGATACCGACGGGCCCAGACCCCGTCGGAGCATCCCGCCCCCTTCGCCATACAGCCGGCAGATGCGCTTCATGCGTTCGCGCACGTTCAGCAACCGCTCGCACGAGTCCAGCAGCGGGCATAGCACTCAGTAAGGGCGCGCCAGCACGGGGTCTTGCAGTTTACTGAGGGAATAGGAGCAAGACGCATGACTAGATGAGCACGACCACCTCGAATCGACACGAGGAGAATTCGGGGGGTGCTGGCTTCTGCAACTAACGATTTTTTCCGGCAAAAAGGTAGCACTCCTCAACTAGCCCGAACCAACAACAGGATCAAAGAAATGGTAATCGTGGTAAACTTTCTTTTTGTTCCTTTTACGGCTATTCTCTCCTTTTATGCGTCTTTTGCTCTCTATTGCTGGGAATACCGGTATTCCTGGACTTTTGGTGCTGAAGGAAGGGATGAATCCGTTCACTTCACCCCCCACGTGGCGCTCGTTTAGCAGGGGCTGCCGAGTCGCGTCGAAAAGTCAGTCACACCTTCCCGAGTATTTTTTGGTCCTTCGCCAGGACGGTCAGCACCGCGGAAACGCTCCGGGAGGTGCCCCTGTTCACCGGCCCAAAGACCCCTCCCCGCAATCCTGGTGCGGAGACTCTTCAGGCCCGCTTTCGTGAAGGTGTTGATTAAACCCCGAATGACTTTCAACCGTAAATGGCAGTCCTTGACGTCACGTAGTCGCACATGCACATGTTCCGATGGTACCGCCTGCCGAAAGAACCGGGCTATGCCAGGTATAGTGGTCATGCTTCTAGAAGGGTGCAAAAGGAGAAGTGCTTAGGTTTGTTTTACCGAGAGCAGTGGTTACGTCGTAGAAACGACGGAGTGGCGTCAGAGTTAGCGAAGCGGTGTAAATGAAACTCCCTCCCGGCCCACCACCCCCAACCCGAGCTCCTTTCGGTTATTCGGAGACTGTCGACCTTACCTCAGGTCCACCCTTTACGAAGGGGGGACATGTATCTACCGCCACTAAACTCAGATTTACCTGTGTTTCGTGTGGGCTGCAGCACATTTACCTCATTTTTGTGGTGTGATCCAAACCAAGTTCTGCCGGGTTCCTGCCGGGCTCTTACCGGGGGGGGGGTGTCCATATTTCTTTTTTGGCGGCTTGCATCTCCCACCGAGTCGCTGCTAGCTCTTTCAGGCATTTGTCGACGCTTCACGCAGTACCTGCCGCGATATGGCAACAGAATAGTCTTCAAACTCCCTGGATATGCAGTGCTGAGGTCGGGTGTCAATCACCGAGAACAGGAGAGCCGCGAGGGTTAAGTAGTGTATAGAAGCCTCCATAGATGCCCCCGGGTGGGTATATTGGGTATACCCATCCCTTAAATCCCTCATGGGGGCATTTCTTAGGCCGGCGTGCTATTCTGGAGAATCTGCAGAACCTCAACTGAAATGTGAACCGCATCCATCCAGCAGCTACAGGCATGACAGAGTTGGCTTCCGTTCGGACGTCGTGAGCTGTCAGGCTCGGACGACAGTGACTGGAGAACTTTGATATGGTTGCATGGCATGCTACCTGGTGCGACTTTCAAATGCACCCGCCGGTATCCTGGTATATCCGGGCATCTATGTGATCTGAAGGAAAGGGAAATCAAGAACGATTTTCGGGAGATTTCATGTCGGAGCTTGCAAAAATCTGTAGCATAGCGGTTCTGGCTCACGCACCTGATGCTCCGGGATGCGGGTGCATCTCATTTTTGCGCCTTCGTCGTGTTTGTGCCCACAGCTTGTGTCGGGTCGTGTCGCATCAGAATTGCCAGAGTCATCACTAATGTCTGCGGTCACGCACCTGCTGCTCCGGAATGCGGGTACATCGCACTTTTGGCGCCTTCGTCGTGTTTGTGCCCACAGCTTGTGTCGAGTCGTGTCGCATCAGAATTGCCAGAGTCATCACTAATGTCTGCGGTCACGCACCTGCTGCTCCGGAATGCGGGTACATCGCACTTTTGGCGCCTTCGTCGTGTTTGTGCCCACAGCTTGTGTCGAGTCGTGTCGCATCAGAATTGCCAGAGTCATCACTAATGTCTGCGGTCACGCACCTGCTGCTCCGGAATGCGGGTACATCGCACTTTTGGCGCCTTCGTCGTGTTTGTGCCCACAGCTTGTGTCGAGTCGTGTCGCATCAGAATTGCCAGAGTCATCACTAATGTCTGCGGTCACGCACCTGCTGCTCCGGAATGCGGGTACATCGCACTTTTGGCGCCTTCGTCGTGTTTGTGCCCACAGCTTGTGTCGAGTCGTGTCGCATCAGAATTGCCAGAGTCATCACTAATGTCTGCGGTCACGCACCTGCTGCTCCGGAATGCGGGTACATCGCACTTTTGGCGCCTTCGTCGTGTTTGTGCCCACAGCTTGTGTCGAGTCGTGTCGCATCAGAATTGCCAGAGTCATCACTAATGTCTGCGGTCACGCACCTGCTGCTCCGGAATGCGGGTACATCGCACTTTTGGCGCCTTCGTCGTGTTTGTGCCCACAGCTTGTGTCGAGTCGTGTCGCATCAGAATTGCCAGAGTCATCACTAATGTCTGCGGTCACGCACCTGCTGCTCCGGAATGCGGGTACATCGCACTTTTGGCGCCTTCGTCGTGTTTGTGCCCACAGCTTGTGTCGAGTCGTGTCGCATCAGAATTGCCAGAGTCACCACTAATGGCTGCGGCAACGCTGTCGTCAACAACAGTTCAACGCAAAACCTCGCTTGGAGTGTCCGCTTTACTGTCGTGGTCTGCCAATTATTCAGAAGCCTAGTAGAAACACCTCGCACATGTTGCTTCTCGGCGTGCTGCTTCAGCTCATCCAATCAGCCTTTTGTCTGATTCTTCAATGTTCGCCACTAACTTTGACTTCGGCCAAGATGGACATGATGTCAAGCCTGGCGAAAGGGCCTGCTCCGCCAGAAGCGGTTTTGCCCAAGTTGCAGTGTAATCAACCTCTGCAAGCACGGCAGTCCGTCGTTCTAGCGTTTATTGTGTTCTTTTCGCTCGTTCGCCTTCGCTGCCCAGGGACTGCAGCTTAAGCGTCAAGTCGCATTTTCCGTGCTTGCAAATCCACGGTTCAGAGGTGACAAGAACCGGTAGATGCTAGTCGTAAGCAGAGCTTGGCCAGCAAGCATCTCTCACTCCCTGACTGACCCTTGTTCGGGTACTTGTCGCCGAATTCGAAACTACGCGTGGCTGGGACTGCCCCCCGCTGGACAGCTTCTAGAAAAGTGCCGAG
The DNA here is from genome assembly GCA_030068145.1 of Diplonema papillatum. NCBI lineage: Eukaryota > Euglenozoa > Diplonemea > Diplonemida > Diplonemidae > Diplonema > Diplonema papillatum. Next base: position 140,619 of record JAPJBO010000304.1, read on the forward strand.
GCGGACCATCATCAGCGCGGAGCCTGAGTGTCTGCAGACAGGACAGCGGTGTGAGTCTGATTTGTCAGGCGGCAGTTCGTAGCTCGTCACAGCCAGGACCACCCGTGCTACTAGAGCACAGGCGAATCCGTCACGGGAGAAGGCCCCTACACGACGAAGGAGGGAAGAGGCGGAGGCGACGCCGTCAGCTCTTGTTGTGCAACCGCTGGACCGCCTGCTACCACACGGACGCTGGCGGCCCGCTACGGGTTGTACTTGCGGTGCAGGTTCTTAAGTGTCGTGGGATTGCAAGAACGTGCTTATGCTCAGGTCCCGTCTGCAGCCGTGTTTCGGTCCTTTAAGCCGAGGCGGACCATCATCAGCGCGGAACCTGAGTGCAGTGTGAGTCTGGTTTGCCAGGCGGCTGTTCGTAGCTCGCCACAGCCAGGACCACCCGTGCTAGAGCACAGGCGAATCCGTCACGGGGAGGCGGCAGCGGCAGCGACGAAGGAGGGGAGAGGCGGAGGCGACGCCGTCAGCTCTTGTTGTGCAACCGCTGGACCGTCTGCTCCCATGCGCCGTCCGTGCGGACGCTGGCGGCCCGCTCCGGGTTGTACTTGCGGTGCAGGTTCTTCGAGAGCTCGCAATCTTTGTCCAAAGTGTCGTGGGATTGCAAGAACGTGCTTGGAATGGATATATGCTCAACACCGCACTGGTCCCGTCTGCAGCCGTATTTCGGTCCTTTAAGCCACGGACACATGAGGCGGACCATCATCAGCGCGGAACCTGAGAGGACAGCGGTGTGAGTCTGATTTGGCAGGCGGCAGTTCGTAGCTCGTCACAGCCAGGACCACCCGTGCTACTAGAGCACAGGCGAATCCGTCACGGGGAGAAGGCCCCTACACGAGGAAGGAGGGGAGAGGCGGAGGCGACGCCGTCAGCTCTTGTTGTGCAACCGCTGGACCGTCTGCTCCCACGCGCCGTCCGTGCGGACGCTGGCGGCCCGCTCCGGGTTGTACTTGCGGTGCAGGTTCTTCGAGAGCTCGCGGTCTTTGTCCAAAGTGTCGTACAGCTTCTTCACCATCACCGCCTGCTGCTCCCGAGCAAGCACCTTGCGCGGCAGACGGTCCGTCAGGTACTGCTCTTCTAGCAGCCGCCGCTTGTCGACCTTGGCTTGGCGTGCTGATTTATAGCGTTATTTAGTAAAGTTCGCTTGAAATTCCGGGGTTTTAGGGTCTCCGTGTGACCGTTCATGAGATGGGTTCTCTTAGAGCAAGAAAGGGCTATATGGTTACAGGTTGTATATTTGGTGCACGCTTTCGTTATGGGTTATGGCTAGCCATGTCCGGGACTGTTTGTGACCGACACCAAGTACATTCCTTCGCGGAGTGTAGTGTTGGGCCCCCCACGTTCTACAAGTTGAGCAGGGGTTGCCTTGTAGCCCGTACCGGTCTGTTGTCCGCGTTTGTATGTACTTTCTCGTAGAGTAGTACTTGGGTTTCGTGACACTTGCGGCACTTCACATGGTGCGGGTTGTATTTGTGGATACGAAGGTCGGTATTTTAAAGTCTCACGGTTTTTCCGAGGGAATCTTGTGGACGCTCAAGGTCAGCCTGCTCAGTTTTGTTTGTGCGCACTAGCGGCTTTTCACCTGATTTGGTGAGTTGTTTCAGTACGCTGCCAACTACCAATTTTAGTACCAGCAATGCATTGTTAACACAAAAACCCCTTTCCCCCTATGTGCGGCGGGCAAAGGACAATAGCGTCACTACTGGACTTGGCGACACGTGGCTGTGCGGCCTTGGCGACTTGTGGGCCTAGGCACCCATCCTGTGGCAAGCACATGTGGGTAGTTGAGTTGCAGCTCTTGACAAAGATAGATGGAAAGAAAGGAGGTCTTTTTTATTAGCGTTATTCTTCTCTTTTTCTCGCAAACGGGGGGGTCGGTCCTGCTTTTGGCTTTGTAGGTTCTCCCGACTCCCCAATTCGTGGTTAGCACAAACTCAAGAGGTCTAGTCAACTATTCCCTGCAGTATTGGCATACTTTCAAGAAGAAATAAATCAAAATCCACATGTGGTACTTGTCCTGGATCCACACGTGGAAGCACACGTGGTCATCCTAATCCGGGAACAAGTCGCCAACATGCCGCTCAGAAAAAGCGGGATACCTTGCGTGTAGACCTTGTCGATGAACAGCGCGAGGTCTTCGGGGTGCAGCACCGGCGGCGGCGAAGGGGTGCCGTAGACGCTTTCTTCGAGGGCCTGCATCTCGTCCCGCCTGCGCTGCAGCGCCTCGCCGAACACGCGGTCGACGCACCGGCGCTGCTGCTCGCGCGACAGCCGCACCCGCGGCAGCGGGGCCCCAGCGCTCTGCACGCCCAGCGGCGGCAGCTCCTTCGGCAGCGCTTGCTTCGTCAGCCGCGCGAACGCGTCCGCCCGCCGACCCTCCGAAGTGGTCACGGGCCGCGTGGTCTGCGGAGGGTTTGGGGTTCTGAAAAATGCACAACAGCAATCAGCAAATTTGTACCCGGACCGGCAAGTTGAGCTAGCAATTTGTAAAGGGGGGGGGGGGTCGTATAATAACAGTTATTTGACACACGTCTGGTTGGCTAAAAACACTACCACTACTTGATCCTGCTACTGTTCGGCTACCCGGAACTTTTTTTAGTATTCGACAACGAATACCGCGAATTTAACACAGGTGTTATTATTCGACCCCCTTTACCCGAACTGGCAATTTTTGAGCTTGTTCTATGCGTTATACTGGAAAATAGTGAGCTTGTTCTCGAAGGGTATAGTACGATGATAAGTGATGATACGCGCTGGTATCAGGCTCGAGTCCCACTCACCCCAGCGGCGGCAGCTCCTTCGGCAGCGCTTGCTTCGTCAGCCGCACGAACGCGTCCGCCCGCCGACCCTCCGAAGTGGTCACGGGCCGCGTGGTCTGCGGAGGGTTTGGGGTTCTGAAAAATGCACAACAGCAATCAGCAAATTTGTAACCGGACCGGCAAAGTTTGAGCCAGCAATTTGTACCCGGACCGGCAAGGGGGGGGTCGAATAATAACAGTTACTTGACACACGTCTGGTTGTCTAAAAACACTACCACTACTTGATCCTGCTACTGTTCGGCTACCCGGAACTTTTTTTAGTATTCGACAACGAATACCACGAATTTTAGCACGGGTGTTATTATTCGACCCCCCCCTTTACCCGAACTGGCAATTTTTGAGCTTGTTCTATGCGTTATAGGTACCCGGACTGGAAAATAGTGAGCTTGTTCTCGAAGGGTATAGTACGATGATAAGTGATGATACGCGCTGGTATCAGGCTCGAGTCCCACTCATTCCAGCGGCGGCAGCTCCTTCGGCAGCGCTTGCTTCGTCAGCCGCGCGAACGCGTCCGCCCGCCGACCCTCCGAAGTGGTCACGGGCCGCATCGTCTGCGGAGGGTTTGGGGTTCTGAAAAATGCACGACAGCAATCAGCAAATTTGTACCCGGACCGGCAGATTTTGAACCAGCAGGGAAAACAATACAACTACAAAGTGGGTCTTCTATGTAGAACGCTTACGCCGCCACTAAACCCAGATTTACCCGTGTGGGCTACAGCACATTTACCTCCTTTGATCATCGCAACTGGCAGTCTCGTCAAGCATTTCCTACAAAGCAGGTGCTTACATATTTTGTTTGTGCGTATGTGCTAGTATGGCATGTATGGCACAGTACGCTGCCCCGCAACCGTCACTTTTTGATAATGACAACCGCGGTTGTTACCAAATAAAATACTCGAGGGGCTGCCTTGTGCTTACTTCGAAGGAGGCTAGAGGGGGAGAAACAATACAACTACAAAATGGGTCTTTTTTGTTGAACGCTTACGCCCGCCACTAAACCCAGATTCACCTGTGTTTCGTGTGGGCTACAGCACATTTACCTCCTTTGATCATCGCAACTGGCAGTCTCGTCAAGCATTTCCTACAAAGCAGGTGCTTACATATTTTGTTTGTGCGTATGTGCTAACACCTGTATGGCACAGTACGCTGCCCCGCAACCGTCACTTTTTGATAATGACAACCGCGGTTGTTACCAAATAAAAAACAATGCTGTGCGCGGGTCCTTTTCCTTTGGGGGATCTTGTTGCATACCTTGCTGCGGGTTTGCGACGGGGTCAACTCGGTGCCGGAGACCGAGCGCGGGCGGGCTGCCGTGTTTCGTGCCCTCCCGGGGGGGTTGTCGTTGGCGCGGAGCCGGTGGGCCGTCACGTCACGCTCCAGCTGCAGCAGGGCGCGCTCGGTGGCCGTGCACGGCTCCATGCACAGCGAGGGGTTCCGCTTCGCCAGCCGCTGCTGCTGCTGCTGCTGCGGCGGCGGGGCGCGGCCGCGGCCCGCGAGCGTGCCCAGGGGCGGGTTCGACTGCGGCCGCGGCGCGTCGCCGGTTGGCCGCTGCTTTTTGCCGGCGCTGCTGTTGCTGTTGCTGTTGCTGTTGCTGTTGCTGTTGCTGTTGCTGTTGCTGTTGCTGTTGCTGTTGCTGTTGCTGTTGCTGTTGCTGTTGCTGTTGCTGCTGCTGCCGCTGTTGAAGGGTCCGCTTCCGCTTCCGCGGCTGTCCCTGCGGTTGGCGTCGTCGTTCCGGCTGGTGTGGCTGTTGCCGGTGGCGGCCTGGTTCGTGCCAGGGACTCCGTTGGCGTTGCCGCTGCTGGAGTTGCTCCTGCCGATGCTGTCGGAGCGCCCGTTTGTGTTTCCGTTGGCGGCGTTGCTGGCACCAGAGACTCCGTTTGCGTTGCCGCTGACGTCGTTGTTGGTACCAGAAACTCCGTTTGCGTCTCCGTTGGCGTCGTTGTTGATACCAGAGACTCCGTTTGCGTCTCCGTTGGCGTCGTTGTTGATACCAGAGACTCCGTTTGCGTCTCCGTTGGCGTCGTTGTTGATACCAGAGACTCCGTTTGCGTCTCCGTTGGCGTCGTTGTTGATACCAGAGACTCCGTTTGCGTCTCCGTTGGCGTCGTTGTTGATACCAGAGACGACGTTTGCGTCTCCGTTGTCGTTGTTGATACCAGAGACTCCGTTTGCGTCTCCGTTGTCGTTGTTGATACCAGAGACTCCGTTTGCGTCTCCGTTGTCGTTGTTGATACCAGAGACTCCGTTTGCGTCTCCGTTGGCGTCGTTGTTGATACCAGAGACTCCGTTTGCGTCTCCGTTGGCGTCGTTGTTGATACCAGAGACTCCGTTTGCGTCTCCGTTGGCGTCGTTGTTGATACCAGCGACGACGTTTGCGTTGCCGCTGGCGTCGTTGTTCGTGCCAGAGACTCCGTCTGCGTTGCCGTTGGCATCGTTGCTGGTGCCAGACACTTCGTTTGCGTTGCCGCTGGCGCCACCAGAGACTCCGTTGTCGTTGCCGCTGGCGCCACCAGAGACTCCGTTGTCGTTGCCGCTGCTGCTGTTGTTCCCGCCGCCGGCATTGTTCTGGCTGCTGTCGTCGCTGCCGCGGTGCCGGTCGCCGTTGTTGCCGATGGAATCCGGCGGCTTCTGCACCGCCGGCTCCGCCGTTTCCCCGCCGCCTGCAACCGGGCTCGGATCTCCGCTGCCCGACCCATCCCCGGGGCTGCCGTCGTCGCCAGAAGCTGGCCCACCCCGGAGGTCTGCAGCAGCTCCACCTTCAGCAACCGGACTCAGATTTCCGCTGTTTGGCCCGTTTCCGGGGCGGTCATCGGCACCAGAAGCTGGGGGTGGTCCCCCTCGGAGTTCTGCGGCAGCTCCGCCGTCAGCAACCGGGCTCGAATCTCCGCTGGCTGGCCCGTTTCCGGGGCTGCCGTCGTCGCCAGAAGCTGTTCCACCCTGGAGCCCTGCGGCAGCTTCACCGTCAGCAACTGATCTCGGATCTCCGCTGTCTGGCCCGTTTCCGGGGTTGTCGTCGGCACCAGAAGCTGGCCCACCCTGGAGCCCTGCGGCAGCTCCGCCGCCGTCCGCACTCGCGCCCTGTTCCTCGGTCACGTTCAGCTCTCCGGCTTTCGCTGTGTCCGCAGCGCCGTCCGCGTTTTCGTCATCGGTGTCCATCCATGCAACGGCGAGCGGGGAGGGGACGTTGTGTTGGTTCTGGTTTTGAGGTTGAGGAATAAGTGGTTTTGGTCTCCCTTTTACTCGTTCTCTTCTCGCTCTTGCACTCTTTTACTCACTTTGGCTAGGCCAAAGAGACTGCTACAGGTGTAAACTGTGTTTTCTTCGTGCTTCCGAGTAGTGGACGTGTTGGTGTCTTTCGACCTTCAATAAGGTCCCTACGTTTGATTTGGTGTTTACGTACTAGCTAATTTGGGGTCTCGCGGCTCTAGCGAATCGGCAGGGCTGCCTGCAGATGCGTCTGCAGACGATTCTCGCAAAACTACAAAGCAGACGCCAGACGCAGATGCAGGCGGCTGACTGCCAACGACAGGACCCAGATGAAGTCCACATGGAGGACTTACGAAGGTCGTACGCTGACTGCCCTACTCTACTTGAGTAAAACGTTCGGGGTGCCGACGCCGAACTCCGCTTTTTATTTCAGCCCTCGACAAGGGCGGAGACTCCTCGCTTGTCGTGGATTCGCCTCCGCGGGCACACTCGCACCTGATACCGAAAATGAATGCGGGGACAGCGAGAGACCGAAGGGAAGCGACGATTGGTTGGTAGCTACAGCTGGGCGGACCGTGCAGACAGTGAGAGAGAGAGAGAGAGAGAGAGAGGGGGGGGTGGAGTGTTAAGAGGATTGGCATTTCCGGAGGCGAAGGCTTACCGATAAACGAATCGACGGGATAGATCTAGAGCCCAGGTTAAGAGGGTTGGCATTTCCGAAGGCGAAGGCTAGCCTATAAACGAATCGACGGGTTAGATCCAGAGCTCACGTGTTGGGGGGGGGGGGAAATCTTAGTTTAATGTTTAGGCAGAGTGTTGTGGGGGGGGGAAGGCAGCAGAGAAATTTCCCGCCACATCACGGCGCACAGCAAAGCTCTTCTCGGTGACGAACGCCAGGGAGAAGATACGCTGCGCCACATGGATCCGCAGACATTCGTCAATGAACTGTTTCTGCGGATGCATGGCGATGACGCATTTGTCGCTGACGACGACGACAACGACGCCGACGTGACAACCTGGAAGCTCCCGAGCCTATGACTAGGATTATCCTACTTTCCGTTGCTAGACAAACGCCCGTAAAGATTTTGTAAAGTAAGTGTAGGGTCTCAGGAAGCTCGGGGTCGACACAAAGTGGGGACCTCTGAAGCTGGAGGTAAGAAAGCGGGTTTCACACATCGCTTTTCGAGTGTCGCTTTTTTGGACTCCCTTCTAAGAGGCTGGGACTCTGGACGCTCCTCTGACTTCTCTGCGGCCAAGAGCTTTCCTGAGACTCTCCTTCGCTCTAGAGTTTACTTGGAGGCGGTGCTCCTTTCGATGGAGGCTAGAGGGGGGAGAGAATGCAAGAACGCGCTTGGAATGGTGTCCCATCTGCGCCGTGGCCGTCTTTGACCCTATTCCGAGCGCACCTACAGATAGGTTCTGGGGTTTCTGGCGGGGCGTACCCACTGATACGTTGGGTCGACTTCTACATAATGCTCGACGATGCTGCCCGACAAAGAACAGAAGGGATCCCAAGTGTTGTAACTGACCGAACCGCGCGTTGAACGGACGTGAGATCATGCGGGTGTACCCCTACACGACAAATCACACAAACACAACAGGTCAAAGTCCTGAGTGAGAAAACAACACACGGTGGTGTAAGCGAAGAACAAGTCAGATTGTGTTGTACTGCATTTGCCCCTCTACCTCTATATTTCCTCACCGGAATTAGGGTTCGATTCCGGAGAGGGAGCCTGAGAAACGGCTACCACATCTAAGGATGGAAACTTTTCGGGTGTGGATTTACACGCGTTTTGGTTGCAGACACACAACCGCACTCGGGCACACCCTCTGTCACCCGTGCTTCTGAGGCTGGACCTCACCGTATACGTTGTAGTGGCAAACTGCGAAGTTAAGCAAAGGCGGGCTGGAGGGGAGGGATGGCGACAAGGGCCGGTGCGTGGAAGTGCGGGTCTTGTAGTGTCTGATTGCTGCCTCTTTTGTGTGCAGGGAAAAGCCTGGCTTAAAAACACAGGGGTTTTTTTCAAAGTTTTAGACGGGTTTCGTTTTTTTTTTTTTTTTCTTTAAAGGGGGGGGTCGAATAATAACAGTTATTGGACACACGTCTGGTTGTCTAAAAAACACTGCCACTATTTGATTCTGCTACTGTTCGGCTACCCGGAACTTTTTTTTATTATTCGACAAATCGAATAATAACACAGGTGTTATTATTCGACCCCCCACCTTTAAGAAAGGTTGACTTATATTATAGAGCGGTCGGATAGAGTTTGAAAAAAAGACAGGCGCATCGTGTTGTTTGTGCGTGCCGGTTAGATGATCGCGTCCCCACTTGTTTTTTTATCCTGTTTCATTTCCGGGTGAGGAAATCTGACCCACCATTGAAACACGCTGCCTATGTCTGTTTAGCTTTACAGTATACGCTGCAGGGCAACCCGCAAGATTGCGGAACCTGCCGCTAGCTTGGATCCTGCCGCCGCTTGCTGCCGCTAGCTCGGAACCTGCCGCCGCTCGTGTCCCGGCGCCTGTTCTTTTTTAGAGTGAAAGTTCTTAGTACTAAAAAAGGCAGGCGCTCCCGTTTGTTGTGCGTGTTGGTTGATCGGTTTTCACTTGTTTTTCGAGTGTAAGTTCACTTGGTATTAAGTTGTTTGGGTTTGCGTTGTGTTTCCGACGATCCTGTATGTGTCTTTCAACGTTTCCTTGATTGTGAGTGTAAATATGTGGGCCACGTGCACTGCGAGAGTAGCGCTGAGCACAGTATTGTGGAGACGGTTGGCCAAAAAAGGACAAAGACCGATGTCCCTCTCCCTTTTTGGCATGCAACCTGCTGCGTCTGACAAATCAGTTGAAAATACTCGACGTTGCTGTGCGGGTGGTTGTACTGTATCGGGCTAGACTTTAACTCATGCTTTCTTTCTTTCTTTAACTTGCCTTCGCAACACGGAAGGGAGTCGTACCTGTGTACGGGCGATCTCCACAACTCGCAGAGGGAGAGGAGGGGGGGCGGCGGGGTGACGCAAGCAACACGGTGCACTAGTCATTTGAAAACAGCGTAATGACTAGTCATATTACTATTGAAAAAGTGCTGCAGTAGTCATTCTTACGAGTGATTTTTACTGTTTCTTACGAGTGACTACTGCATTTTGTGAAGGAATCCCTTTACCTTTCTTATTAGTGACTACTGCATTTTGTGAAGGAATCCCTCTACAAGGCGCACTTTTTCTTCCCACAAAAGTGGACGCATTCACTTGTAGGAATGACTACTGCAGTAGTAAGAATGGCTGCTGCAGTCGTTCTTACTACTGACAGTAGTTATATGACTACTGCACCGTGCATCGGGTGTCTTCGTAACGAAAGGCAGTCCTTTCCCAGTAGAGACACGCCGCGGCCACGCGCCGCTTCTTCTTTCGGTCTGTATCCGACCAGTGCGCGACCCACTTTCTTTCTTCGTTTATTTTTCCAGAGTTAAAGCTATGCAGTTTGCTTTAGATGCCGGTTTCTTTAGGGTTTCCGGGTGACCTTGGTTAAATGGGTTCTCTTATGGTGTGATCCGATGGCTTTACGTGTATTTGTTGAACGCTTACGCCCGCCACTGAACCCAGATTCACCTGTGTTTCGTGTGGGCTACAGCACATTTACCTCCTTTGTTTTTTTACAACTGGCAGCCTCCTCAAGTATTTCCTACAAAGCAGGTGCTTATACAAAAAAAGAACTAAATGCAAGAAGATTCGTGTCCTGTTCGGTGGATTTCGTTCTCTGCCGGCGCTTTGCACGAAATTAGCTGGCATTAAATTCCCAGCAAAAGAAACGCTGGAAATCGCCATTTTACCCTATTTGGGTGTGCATGGGGTGTGCTTGGGAAGCACTTGGGAAGCTCTTTGTAAGTTCATGGGAAAGTTAAGTTTTCTACTGTGGATCCATCTGAAACCAAGCAAGTTTTCGTTTGCCAAAATATCGGGGGGTTGGGGACTTCAGTCTAATGGTTGGTTAGGCAGAACACTGTCCGCCTCACCAACTTTCAGAGACTTCTGTCCAAGAACTGAGCGTTTGAGAAGAACCCTGCCTCTCATACAGTCATGTTTCAAGCGCAGCTGGCATCGGAAATGCAGAGTCTTTTGTAGCTTTCCGCGTTTTTTTGCGTTTGTTGCCGACAGCTTCTTTTGTACCACCTAGAACGTCAGATCAACAGATCAATCACTTAAGGATGGGGAGTACAAGAACGTGCTTGGAATGGGTATGTGCTCAACACCGCACTGGTCCCGTCTGCGCCGTGTTTCGGTCCTTTAAGCCACGGACACATAAGGCGGACCATCATCAGCGCGGAACCTGAGTGTCTGCAGACAGGACAGCGGTGTGAGTCTGGTTTGTCAGGCAGCTGTTCGTAGCTCGTCACAGCCAGGACCACCCGTGCTACTAGTCACGGGGAGGAGGCCCCTACAAGTCACTTAAGGATGGGGAGGGGCTTTTCATGGCAAACCCCGGGTACCCGTTCCACGGCAAACCACAGGAATCCGTTGAGGCATTCTTGCCCGATGGATGACGCGTTTCAAAGATTGGTGTCAGATCTTTCCAATAAAGCAAACGACAACCATTTTCGTTTGAAATTGACTTCGTATAAGATACGACAAGATTCAGATCGAGGGAATTGACTAGGTCATATTTTTGACCCTAAAAAAGTGCCCCCGGGCTTCGCCCGCGGACCTCCCAAAAAGTGGGGTTGGCTCGACAGAGCTATTATTACTATTGAGCCGGTCCACCCCCTCCTGACGAACTGTAATACTCCGTGATAGACTGTGATAGACTGTAATAGTGTGGTACTCATTTGCTTGCAAATGACTCCCCACTAACGCAACAAGACGACGATAGACTGTGATGTACCGTGATAGACCGTGGTGTACTGTGATAGACCGTCGTAGACTGTAATAGACTCTGATCGACCACTGTGTGATATTCGATGACATAATGTACTATAAGTGGCTGGTATATTTGGTATTTGTCACACCGCACTCCTCGCAGCGACGCAAGGAGAGTCTGGGTCTTCACGCTGACTGCAAGCTCTAGCCGGCGTAGCGAACAAGTCGAGGGTAGGTCAATAGGACGTCGGATTGCCTGTGCCACATATTCTTTGTCTTCGCGCCGGGAGCGCTCGAGTAGCATTGTCAGTTGCAACAGACCTGCGACGGTCTTGCCCTGCACCGGGTGTGAGGACGGACTCGCACGGATCAGCACTTTTAGAAGGAACTGGTCGGATGACAGATCCAGCATGTTGTTGTCGGCAAGAAGCTGCCTGTGGACACAACAGATGATGGTTGGACCTGCGCACATGCACTGGACGCGTTCTCTGCCTTGAACAGACTCCTCACCCACTTGCCCCATCCACCATCTGTTCACCCAACTACCAGCCTGTTCAGTGTGAGTAGTAGTAGTAGTTTGAACTTGTTATGCAGCAACAATCTGTGACGATAGACTGCACAAGTAGTAGTAGTTTGAACTTGTTATGCAGCAACAATCTGTGACGATAGACTGCACAAGTAGTAGTAGTTTGAACTTGTTATGCAGCAACAATCTGTGACAATAGACTGCACAAGTAGTAGTAGTTTGAACTTGTTATGCAGCAACAATCTGTGACAATAGACTGCACAAGTAGTAGTAGTTTGAACTTGTTATGCAGCAACAATCTGTGACAATAGTAGTATGTGTCGTCCTAATCCGGGAAAAAGTCAGGGAGAAGAACGGAGCAATGTTTACAAACAAACGAGTGACTTAAGGTGGCCGCTTGAGCGGCACCAATCCGAGCACACAGCAGCAGCGACGCGTCGGCAGTATTTGCACTTCAGGATTGGACCTCCGCGTCCCAAGCTACCCTGTCTGCCATCAACTCCCGGATCCCCTTCGATGCTCGACGTGCCGAGGTCGCGCTGGAGCACGGTGCTTGTACAAGAAATACTCAAGGGGCTGCTTCGAAGGAGGCTAGAGGGAGAAACAATACAACTACAAAATGGGTCTTTTTTGTTGAACGCTTACGCCCGCCACTAAACCCAGATTCACCTGTGTTTCGTGTGGGCTACAGCACATTTACCTCCTTTGATACTTTGCAGCCTCCTCAAGTATTTCCTACAAAGCAAGTGCTTACAGTGCAGTCACCGGAGCAGGGTCATCCCGGCGGGTGAGGGTTGACCGCTCGTTCACGGTTCCCTCTCTTCGTCGCCTGTCCCCGCGTCTGCGAGAGCGCGGCTGGCTCGGATCTGCTGACGTCGGTGAGCAAGCGGGGCGTACCGGATGAGCCCCGTCAGGGTGGCGTGCAACGTCAGCGTCCGCACTGACTCGGCTGACGCGTGTTTTAAAGCGAACTGAGCCGCGCCCCGGCGGATGCTGTGTCCGCTGTACGTCTTGGGGAGGAGGCTCGCGAACCTCGCTGTCGTCCAATCGCCCCCCAGCGTATCGGTCGGGGCCAGCAACCGCAGGTGCCGCTCCACGAACTCGCGCCACGGGCCCGTCCTCACCGTCGTCACAACGCCGATGTTGCGCCAGTCTTTGCGCTGCCTCCAGCTCAGCTCCATCAGCTCCCCTTTCAATGTCACGTCCGATGCAGGGGTCCGCCGCACGTCTCCGATCCGGCTGCAGGTCAGCCACGCTATGGCGAATACCGCTGCGGCCTTCGGAGGTGCTCGCTGAACGACGTCCCACATGAGCCTCTTCGAGATCGGGCGAGCCTGGTCCCTCGGCTGTTCCACCTTCATCTTCGCCAGCCCCTTGAGGACCATCCGGAGACGAGGGTCCTCCAAAGTGACCCCCTGGAGCTTCAGAGCGGCGGTGACGTTGCCCATCTCTGTCAGGATGGAGGAAGCCTTCAGCCCGTCGGCCTGCATCCATCCGATCCAACTCAGGACCTGGTCCGCCACGGTTGCGCCCAGGAGGTCCACTTTCCGCACGTACCGCCTCCACTTCGCGTGGGTGTAGGCGATGTTCTGCCACGTGCTGTCGGCGTACGCGGCGTCGATGATGTCGAGCAGGGCCCGCTGGACCTTCGCACCCGGGATGTGTGCGATTTCCTTCAGCGGGCGTCCCCTGCGCGTCCGGCGGTCGTCCCGCGGCCCGCTCGCTTGGCCGCCGGCCCTCCGGGGGGGTTCTTCGAATGGGCAGTCACCAAGAAGGACGGCTGCCCTTGCTGCCTTTTCCTCCTGTGCCCTTTCCGCCTTTGCCGCCTTTTCCGTATCCACGCCGTACATACGGCGGGGCGCCCTTACCCGAGCCGCGACTGGCCTGGGTCTTCTTCGTCTCCTTCCTCTGCCGGTCGACCTCCTTGTCGACGTCCTCGACCAACTCACGAATGTCGGACGGGTAGTCCGCCCACCGCGCCTTCTTTTCGACGGCCTGCACGGCGCGCTGGTCGAGCTTCCGCTTGATCAGCGCGCGGATCTCGTCGTCGATGACTTCCTGCACGAGGGCGTCCTCGATCTTGGGAGTTAGCTTGCGGATGCGGGCGAACCGCTCCTCCGCCTCCCGCTTCGCGGCCCGGGCCCGGAACGTCTCCGGTCCCCACTCGCGATGGGCCGTGTCGTAGAACAGCCACGGGTCTCGCAGCCAGTTGAACGAGCTGGCGGCTTCGGATGCGGTCGGCGGCGGCGGGGTCCTCCACACCGGCTTCCTGTTCGCGGGCAGGGCTGCTCGTGCCGGTGCTTCACCCTCCGCCTCGTCGGAGTCATCTTCGTCCTCGTCGCTGTCGCCATCATCGGCGTCTTCCGCGCGCGCCTCCTCCCCGTCTTTCTCTGCCAGAATCCTGGCCTGCAGCTCCCGCTTTCGCTGGATCCCGGCGACTACCACATCGAGTTCCGCGGCCAGCGCTTTTAGCTCGACCACGGTCAGTCCGGTCGTTCGGATTATTATTAGTCTTCAAAGAAACAAGTTTCTTTTCCTACAAAAAAAAATAGAAGAATCTGCCACGGGTAGTGCCACACAATAGTAGAAAATGGTGGGAAAACGGAAAGCTTTGACAAAAGCCAAGGTCACGGGGCAAGGGCAAGCTTTTTTTTGGATTCCCGACTCCACTCACCAACTCCTGGATTGCAGTATGTTCGGCTGAATACAGAGACTACTGGGGTCTACAACAAGGTGGTGAAGCAGCAGCACACCCACGAAGGCACATGCCAAGGTCACAGCAGTCGGGATGGGGCCCGCCTACAAAACCAAAACTGGCCTCAGGCATCTGAAGACTCCACTGCAACCCCGAAACACGTCACTCTGGGCCCATCTTTTGTACGATGGACGATGTGACAGTGAAACTGGGTTGTCGACCTGTTCATGGCACTAATGATGCGAAGCTACCTACTGGAGAAAGTCGTATTAAGCCGTCCTACTACTGATGCACGACAGTGTACTAACTTTGTGAGACTGCCCTTCAGCTAAACCCCAAAGTTTGAAGCGAACTTTCACTCAGAAACACCACATGTTGTTTTCCCACGCGTAGCGTGGGAAAAAAAGTTCTGGCATTGGATGGATCTCGACCTGCATTTCCCAGTGCAAAAAAAAGTTGTGGCAAATTCCTGTCCAAAAAAAAAAAAAAGAGTTTTTTCGGAAAGTGATGTGACCGGTCGAGCGGTCGAGCCTGACTGCACTGAGTGCTTATACAAAAAAAAAAAAAAGGCAGGGAATGGCTAGGGCCTGTTCGTGAACCCGGCTTTCGAACGGTACGGGGGGGAAGTCATAGTTTTGTGGGAGGGGACAGTTGACAGAAACCCAGACGCATACACTCGAACCACACGTCGCCAACTCGCGCATGCACTCAAGGGCTCTATAGGGAGCTAAGGGCACTTGCGTTTTCTTTGTCTCAAAAACACCTTAATCAGCTGGTTCGTCTGCACTTATAACGTGTCGTGGCTTCCAGCCGACATGTCGTCGGTTCGTTCTTTTTGTATCCTCGTCCCATTAGGTACCAGGGAAAGCCTGCTACACAGGAGCCAAGCTTCACGTGTTCGGCGGTACTGCAGAGCCACGGGCCTACGGGTCAAGTGGCTACCGATTTCCCAAACTAAAGCAT
This sequence comes from Diplonema papillatum, assembly GCA_030068145.1. Lineage (NCBI taxonomy): Eukaryota > Euglenozoa > Diplonemea > Diplonemida > Diplonemidae > Diplonema > Diplonema papillatum. The sequence continues at coordinate 155,727 of JAPJBO010000304.1, forward strand.
CAAGGCGTGGCGCACCTTGGGGCTTGGCGCTCGCGCTGAACATAAGCTCGTCGAGAAGGTCAGCCGCAGGGCAGAGCGGACGGGGTTGTAGCACTGTGCTGCCTCCGACTCAAGCTTTTTTGCACACTGTGGTTGACCTGGACCCAGAGCGGCCTTTTTGTTGTCTTTTCCTTTTTCTTTTCTTTCTCCCTCGCCAGGTAGGTACCAGGGAAAGCCTGCTACACGGGAGCCAAGCTTCACGTGTTCGGCGGTACTGCAGAGCCACGGGCCTACGGGTCAAGTGGCTACCGATTTCCCAAACTAAAGCATCAAGGCTTGGCGCACCTTGGCTTGGCGCTTGCGCTGAACACAAGCTCGTCGTGTGAAACCAATCCAGCACAAGACGGCGACCGCCAGACGGACATTCATCTGGCGCCAGCGTCATCCTTCCGCACGCATCGACAAGAAATGGCCACGTTTTCGCGATCAGACTTCGAGCGTGAAAATGGGGGCGTTGAAGTGCGGCGTGTTCGCGACCGAGAGGTCGCTGGGGCCCGTGCGTCTGGCCCCCACTCGGAAACGGGAGAAGACCGTCATCCGGCGCCAGCATAGCCGATTCGCGGATGAACGACGCGTTGTACACTGAAAATGTGTACTCAGCCGCCGCCGTCTTCATACTGGACGCGGGCACCCCTTCCTTTGTCCGAAGCCCCAGCTTGCTCGACGAGCCCCATTCTGTGTGAAACCAATCCCCCCCCCCCGCGGCGGCAGCACAAGACGGCGACCGCCAGACAGACATTCATCTGGCGCCAGCGTCATCCTTTCGCGCGTATCGACAATAAAAAGGCCACATTTTTCGCAATCAGATTTCGAGCGTGAAAATGGGGGCGTTGAAGTGCGGCGTGTTCGCGACCGAGAGGTCGCTGGAATCGTCGAAGGCCATGACCGGGTTGCCGCCGCCCGACGGGAGCCGGCTGAGCTGCGAGCGGCGGAGCGTGCCTGTGGGGCTCGGGTTGCCGGTGTTGTTGAGGCTCGCGTGCGCGAGGGAGAACGGCGCGCGGCCGTTCCGGCCGAGGAGGACGGCGCGCGAGCGGGTGGGGACGCCAGCGGCGACGACGGGCAATGCGGACATGGCCGGCAGGAACGCGGCCCCGGGGGGCCCGTGCGTCGGGCCCCCGCTCGGAAACGGGAGAAGACCGTCATCCGGCGCCAGCATAGCCGATTCGCGCATGAACGACGCGTCGTACACTAAAGACGTGTACTCATCCGGCGGCGACGCCGCCGTCTTCGTACTGGACGCGGGCACCCCTTCGTCCTCCGAAGCCCCAACCAGCCCCTCCCTATGCGAAACCAACCCACCCGCCGGCGGCAGCACCACCCGCTTGACGAAGACGGCGACCGCCAGGCAGAGGAGCAAGGCGGCAGCAACCAAGAACAGCATGAGCAGCGTCGGATCGTCGCCGCCTGCGGCGGTTCGCTCGCAGTCTTCGACGGGGCCGCCGGGCCGGGTGGCCCCTGTGGCCATGCACGTGCAGATGAAGGTGCCTGCGGTGGCTAAATCGGGGTCCGCACACTGCTGCAGCCGCGCCTCGCCGCAGGGCGCCGACGCGTTCAGGCACTCGTCGGCGGGCGATCCGGGGGCGGGGGTGGCGCTGCCTGGTGCGGTGGTCGTCGGGGGCCGCGTGGCACCCGGAGCAAGCGTGTCGGGCGCACGAGTTGTAGATGCTAAGGGAGGGTGGGTATCACCAGGCGCAAGCGTGGCCGGCACATCGGTTGTAGGCGATACAGTTGGTACCAGAGTGGACGGTTTCACCGTCACGGGACTGTGGGTATCACCAGGTGCAAGCGTACGAGGCGCACCGGTTGTAGGTGCTACAGTTGGTACCAGAGTGGACGGTGTCATCGTTACGGGGCTGTGGGTATCACCAGGTGCAAGCGTACGAGGCGCACCGGTTGTAGGCGATACAGTTGGAACCAGAGTGGACGGTTTCACCGTCACGGGACTGTGGGTATCGCCAGGTGCAAGCGTACGAGGCGCACCGGTTGTAGGTGATACAGTTGGTACCTGAGTGGACGGTGTCATCGTCACGGGACTGTGGGTATCACCAGGTGCAAGCGTACGAGGCACACCGGTTGTAGGTGATACAGATGGTACCTGAGTGGACGGTGTCATCGTCACGGGGCTGTGGGTATCGCCAGGTGCAAGCGTACGAGGCACACCGGTTGTAGGTGATACAGATGGTACCTGAGTGGACGGTGTCATCGTCACGGGGCTGTGGGTATCACCAGGTGCAAGCGTACGAGGCGCACCGGTTGTAGGTGATACAGTTGGAACCAGAGTGGACGGTTTCACCGTCACGGGGCTGTGGGTATCACCAGGTGCAAGCGTACGAGGCGCACCGGTTGTAGGTGATACAGTTGGTACCAGAGTGGACGGTCTCATCGTCACGGGACTGTGGGTATCACCAGGTGCAAGTGTATGAGGCGCACCAGTTGTAGGTGATACAGTTGGCACCAGAGTGGACGGTGTCATCGTCAGGGGAGGATGGGTATCACCAGGTGCCAGCGTATGAGGAGCACCGGTTGTAGGTGATACAGTAGGCACCAGAGTGGACGGTTTCATCGTCAGGGGGCTGTGGGTATCACCAGGTGCAAGCGTACTGGCCGTAGGTGCTGCAGTTGGCGCCAGAGAGGACGGTGTCACCGTCATGGGACTGTGGGTATCACCAGGTGCAAGCGTGACGGGCATACTGGTTGTAGGGACTACAGCTGGCACCAGAGTTGGCGGCGCCATCGTCAGGGGAGGATGGGAATCACCAGGCGCAAGCGTGGCAGGCACACCGGCCGTAGGTGCTGCAGTTTGCGCCAGAGTGGACGGTGTCACCGTCAGGGGACTGTGGGCATCACCAGGTGCAAGCGTATGAGGCGTACCGGTTTTAGGTGATACAGTAGGCACTAGAGTGGGCGGTGTCATCGTCAGGGGACTGTGGGTATCACCGGGTGCAAGCGTGTCAGCAGCACTGGTTGCAGGGACTGCAGTTGACACCAAAGTGGGCGGTGGCGACAAAGTGCCCGGGACCAAGGTAGACGGCGCCATTGACAGAGGACCGCGGGTTTCCCCGGGCGCAAGCGTGCCAGACGCAGTCGCAGGCGGCACTGCAGTCGGAACCCCAGCAGGGGGAGCACTCGTCGTTGCTGGCAGTGCCGTCGCACCAGTCGGTGCTTCAGACGGAACAACCGTAGCGGGGTCCCTGGCGGGTGGCGACGAAGTGTCCGGCGCAAACGTGGGAGGTGCCCTTGTTGCCGGTCCAGACGTCGTTGGCGCTGAAGTGAGAGGCGCCGATGTAGCTGGGGCAGGCGTAAGCGGAACTGGAGTAGTCGGTGCGATTGTGTCTGGCACGGGCGTTGAAGGCGCCGAAGTGGGCGGCGTCGATGTGGTCGGAGCAGACGTGAGCGGAGCTCGAGATGGCGGCGCAAGTGTGTCCGGAGCCACCGTCGACGGTGCCGAAGTAACTGGCGCTGACGTGTCGGGGGCAGATGTAAGCGGTGCTGTAGTAGCGGGCGCACCTGTGTCTGGAGCAGACGTCGCTGGCGCCGAAGTAAGCGGTGCTGAAGTGGGTGGCGCAATTGTGCCCGGTGCAGCTGTGTCTGGAGCAGCCGTCAAAGTAACTGGCGCTGACGTGGCGGGAGCAGATGAAGTAGCTGGTGCGCCTGTGCCTGGAGCAGCCGTCGACGGTGCCGAAGTAACTGGCGCTGACGTGTCGGGGGCAGATGTAAGCGGTGCTGTAGTAGCGGGCGCACCTGTGTCTGGAGCAGACGTCGCTGGCGCCGAAGTAAGCGGTGCTGAAGTGGGTGGCGCAATTGTGCCCGGTGCAGCTGTGTCTGGAGCAGCCGTCAAAGTAACTGGCGCTGACGTGGCGGGAGCAGATGAAGTAGCTGGTGCGCCTGTGCCTGGAGCAGCCGTCGACGGTGCCGAAGTAACTGGCGCTGACGTGTCGGGGGCAGATGTAAGCGGTGCTGTAGTAGCGGGCGCATCTGTGTCTGGAGCAGACGTCGCTGGCGCCGAAGTAAACAGTGCTGAAGTAGGTGGCGCAATTGTGCCCGGTGCAACTGTGTCTGGAGCAGCCGTCAAAGTAACTGGCGCTGACGTGGCGGGAGCAGATGAAGTAGCTGGTGCGCCTGTGCCTGGAGCAGCCGTCGACGGTGCCGAAGTAACTGGCGCTGACGTGTCGGGGGCAGATGTAAGCGGTGCTGTAGTAGCTGGTGCACCTGTGTCTGGAGCAAATGTCGATGGCGTCGATGTATGCGGTGCTGGAGTAGCTGGTGCAACTGTGTCTGGAGCAGCCGTCAAAGTAACTGGCGCTGACGTGGCGGGAGCAGATGAAGTAGCTGGTGCACCTGTGTCTGGAACAGACGTCGTTGGCGTCGTCGAAGTAAGCGGCGCTGCAGTAGGTGGCGCAAGTGTGCCCGGCGCAATCGTGCCTGGAGCAGCCGTCGACGGCGCCGAAGTAACTGGCGCTGTCGTGGCGGGAGACGCAAGCGGAGCTGAAGTAGCTGGTGCACCTGTGGAGTCTGGGGCAGCCGAAGGCGCCGAAGTAAGCGGTGCTGAAGTAGGTGGCGCAATCGTGTCCAGAGCTGCCGTAGATGGCGCCAGAGAATCCGGCGGTGACGTGACGGGAGCAGATGCAACAGTGTCTGGGGCAGACGTTGACGGCGCCGAAGTAAGCGGTGAAGAAGGTGGCGCAATCGTGTCCGGTGCTGAAGTAGCTGGTGCGCCTGTGTCTGGGGCAGACGTCGATGACGCCGAAATAAGGGGCGCTGAAGTAGGCGGCGCAATTGTGTCCAGGGCAATTGTGTCTGGAGCAGCCGTCAACGGTGTCAAAGTAGCTGAAGTAGCTGGTGCGCCTGTGTCCGGGGCAGCCGTCGATGACGCCGAAGTAAGCGGTGCCGACGTGGCGGGTGCAGACGTAAGCGGCACTGCAGTACGCGGCGCAACTGTGCCCGGAGGGGACGTTTGCGGCCCCGTGGCTACCGGCGCCGCTGTGGCCACGGCGGACGTTTGCGGCGCCGGAGTAAGCGGCGCGATCGTGTCCGAAGCTGATGCAAGCGGAGCTGAAGTAGCCGGTGTGCCTGTGTCTGGGGACGTCGATGACGCCGAAGTATGCGGCGCTGAAGTAGGCGGCGCAATTGTGTCCGGAGCAGCCGTCGACGGTGTGAAAGTAACTGGCGCTGACGTGGCGGATGCAAGCGGTGCTGAAGTAGCTGGTACGCCCGTGTCTGGGGCTGTCGTGCCGACGAACACGAAGAACGGCTCCGCATCGCCACCCCCGCCGCATGTCCCTTCGAACGCATTCCACGTCAGCCCCCACATCAGACCCCATTTCGCAGCACCCCTCAACTCCACGCCGTCGATTTCCCACCCATCCGAGTGCCCTCGCAACGCCTTCACCGACACTCGATCCACTTCACTCAACGCGAATGGACAGCTTTCGGTGCGCACGTCCACGAGTGACCCATCAGCCGGGTCCTCTACGACGCCCGCAAAGTGCACGGTCCCCCGCCGGGAGTGCAGGAACACGGGGAAAGCGTCGGCGGAGCCGGCGCCCGTGGCGTTCCGCGTCCGCCACCGCGTCTCGACCGAGTGCGCGGCGGGGCGGCCGGCGAGGTTGAACCACTCCGCTTCCGCCCGTTCCGGGTCGCTGGGGGCGATCGCCACCGGCGCGCCGTTTGAGCCCGGCGCGTGCATCACTCGCCAACGCCCGTCTCTGTTTTGTAGAGTTGAAGTTCGCAAACCAGGATGGACGCAAACCGAAAATACTCGAGGGACTGCCCTGTGCTTACTTGTAGAAACCAATACAACCACAAAGTGGGTCTTTTTTGTTGAACGCTTAAACCCAAATTTACCTGTGTTTCGTGTGGGCTACAGCACATTTACCTCCTTTGAGATTTGGAATATTGTTGCGAAAGTGGGGAGTCATCGGCATGCTGATGAGTGCCACACTTTGAGAATTCGCAACTGACAGTCTGCTCAACTAATCCCCTGGTGCTTATACAAAATGTGTGTACGAAGGACCTGTTTTGTATCGTTACATGGCAGGTTCCAACGCTGCCAACTTTCTTTTTTGTACTGACATGTCCAGCGTGGTATGTTGTTCCAAAACAAAAAGAAATGACTGAGAAGTGAATTGAGCACCCGGTAAGAGAACGAGCAAACTGATTTGGCACCTCAATTTCTTATTTTCTTTTTCTAACTGAAGCACGTCACCAAAACTCCTTGCCAAACAAACAAAGGTCGCAAGACACCAAACTGATCGTCCTTCGGGATCGACGGTAACGCAAAAAGAATAAAGGCAAACCTGAGGATTTCGACTGTCTTCACTATCCAATCGTCGGTGCTCCCGCCGCTGGCAGCCGCGTCGTGCGCGATGCTCACGTAAACGACCTCGTCCACGGCGAACGGTGCGTCGCTCCTCGCGTAGTACGTCTCTCCCGCGCCCGCCCCCGCCCGCGTGTCGACGAGCACCGTCCGGTTGCGGCTGTGCGCGTGCACCAGGTACCGCGCGGCGGTCGCAGCGCCCGGCTGGCCGTCGGTCGTCACCCGCACCTCGAGCCGAAACGCGGCGGCGGGCGCGGCCGTGGGCGGGCTAACGGAGGCCGGCGCGGCGGTGGCGAGGCGCACGAACGTGTAGTTGGCGCCGACTGCGTCGACGCCGCCGCTGTAGGCGGCCCACGCCCGCCCCCACATCGCCGTGTGGCCGCCAAACCCGTCGGCAACCTCCACCGACTGCACCAGCCAAGGGTCGCCGCTGTTGCTCGCGAGCGACCGCAACGTCACCTCCCTCAGCTCCTCCAACGGAAACGGACAAGCAGTCGACCCCACCACGTGCAGGCTTGCCGCCGCCGGGTCGTAAACCACCCCCGCGTAGTGCACCGCGGCGTCCGAATGGTAGAAGACGGTGAAAATGTCCGTCGACCCGCTGCCGGCGCCGCCGGCCGTCGTCCACCGGGTCTCGATCGCATGCACGGAGCCTCTGGGGTTTAGGTCGAAGTATTCGACTGTAAACAGCTCCGGGTGGCTTGAGTTGTCGTCGACCCTCGCGATGCCGTGCCCAACATCCGGGGGGTATAGGGGCATCCACGTCAGGTTCCGGAAGATGTCGGCCGACGCGATGGACCACCCGTGGCCCGCCGTGTTCAGCGCTTCGTTGAACGCGATGGAAACGTGGCTCAGCTCCTCGACGGGGTACCGGGAGGCGACGCTCACACGGATCAACTCGCCACTGCCGGCGGCCGGGACCGTGTGCACAACCGAGCTGTCGTAAAACGCGAAGACCACGTCGAACGGGTGCGCCGTGCTCGCGTGCAGCACGCTCGCCGTCTGGATCCGGAGATGCACTTCGTGCATCTCCGGGTCCAGGGGGACCGCCGCCGGCGCCGGCGTCGCGGGAGCCGGCGCCGCGGCCGGCGCCGCGGGGTCCTCGAAAACCCACTCGCCGTCTCCGGCGGCCACTTCGCCGTAGAACGCGCCCCAGGTCGCGCCCCACAGCTGCGTGTGTCCACCAGCCCGCAGCAGCTCGACGCTCGCGAGGTGCCAAGCGTCGGCGGCGGCGGCGGCGCCGCCGCACGCCGTTCGAACCGACACGCTGCGCAGCTCTTCTACTGGGAACGCGCAGCTTTCGGAGGCGACTACCCTCACGTCGCTGACCGTCGTGTTGTGCACGACGCCGGCGAAGTGCACAACCCCGGCTGCCGAGTGGTAGAACACCGCGAAAGTGTCCACCGACCCGGAATCCGACAGCGTGTCCGTGTGGAACCGTGTTGTGACGGTGTACCTCCGGGGTTTCGGGTCCAGGTCGACGAACCCAAGTGGTCTGTCCTTAGTCACGACGCCCGGTCCAGATGGATCGGCGAGGCTTGGTGCTTGCAGGACGTGCCAAGCGTCGTTTCTGTACAGCTCGACGCTCCACACGCCCCAACCGTCGGGGGGCCCCCCGGTGATGGCTGTCCCCACGTGCGTGATACTGACGCAGACCAGCTGCTCCGCGGGAAAAGCAACGTCCGCCGCCGCGTACGCCACCTCTGCCGCCGCAGCGCCCGCCTTTGCCTCCAACGCCGCCACCACCGCCCCGCCGTGAAAGTGGAACTCCACCAAAAACCGGTCTCCCGTCGCGTCCCCGGCGCCCGGCCCCGTCGTCACCCGCGCATGCACCGCCGCCGGCGGCGCGGCAACCGCAGGTGGTCGGGGCGTATCCGGCGCTGCGGTGTCAGGCGCCGCCGTCCGGTCGTCCACCAGCCACGCCTCGAAGGAGGAACCCTCCCCGACCGAGCCGCCTGCGGCACCCCCCCACGTGACACCCGACAGAGGCGCGAAAACCCCGTTTTTTTCGAGGTCCACGTGGTCGACTGCCCACGAATCGCCGTTCCCTGTGGCCAGGGCGCGGACGGACACGTTGCGGAGGAGGTTCGCGGGGAAGGGGCTGCTGGCGGTCGCGATGACCCAGATGGAGGACCGGCCCGGCTTGTGCACGACGCCGGCGTAGTGGACGTACCCGTCGAAGTGAAAGAAGACGGGGAAGATTTCAGCGGAGCCAGCGGCGGCGGCGGAGGCGGTGTACCACACGGAGCGTATGGTGTGGCGGGCGGGCCGGGGGCTCGGGTCGAAGAACTCGACGTGCACGAGGCTGCCGTCCAGCTTCACCCAAGCGGTTTCCCCGCCGGCGTCGGGGACGTGCATCCGCCGCCAGGAACCTCCCCGCCACACTTCCGCGTACTCAATCAGCCACCCGTTCGCCGTCGTCGCTTCGATGCTGACGAACACCAGCTCTTCCACTGGCTGCGACACCTTTTTTTAGAGTTACAGTTCGCTTGCGAAATTTTGGGGGAGAAACGTGGTTTCGTTTTCAAGCGAATTTGCCTCTCATGTAAGCTTGATGCTAGCATCAAGTCTTCTTCGCCGAAACGCGAGGAGGGGGGGGGATTTTTTGTGTTAACAATGCATTGTTGGTACTAAAAATTAGTAGTTGGCAGCGTACTAAAAGCAACTCACCAAATCAGGTGAAAAGCCGCTAGTGCGCACAAACAAACGGAAGCGCCATACTAATTTTTTTTTGAGTTGAAGTTTGCTTAAGAATCCGGGACTTGAGACATTTTCACAGGGTTTTATACGCGCCGTAAGGGCTTCCCCTTGTTGGGTGGTGCCAAAAGAAGTGGTTCTTGTTCAAAGCCCGCGGCGGCGGCGGTGGGCCACACGGAGCGTATGGTGTGGCGGGCGGGCCGGGGGCTCGGGTCGAAGAACTCGACGTGCACGAGGCTGCCGTCCAGCTTCACCCAAGCGGTTTCCCCGCCGGCGTCGGGGACGTGCATCCGCCGCCAGGAACCTCCCCGCCACACTTCCGCGTACTCAATCAGCCACCCGTTCGCCGTCGTCGCTTCGATGCTGACGAACACCAGCTCTTCCACTGGCTGCGACACCTTTTTTTAGAGTTACAGTTCGCTTGCGAAATTTTGGGGGAGAAACGTGGTTTCGTTTTCAAGCGAAATTTGCCTCTCATGTAGGCTTGATGCTAGCATCAAGTCTTCTTCGCCGAAACGCGAGGGGGGGGGGATTTTTTTTTGAGTTGAAGTTTGCTTAAGAATCCGGGACTTGAGACATTTTCACAGGGTTTTATACGCGCCGTAAGGGCTTCCCCTTGTTGGGTGGTGCCAAAAGAAGTGGTTCTTGTTCAAAGCCCGCGGCGGCGGCGGTGGGCCACACGGAGCGTATGGTGTGGCGGGCGGGCCGGGGGCTCGGGTCGAAGAACTCGACGTGCACGAGGCTGCCGTCCAGCTTCACCCAAGCGGTTTCCCCGCCGGCGTCGGGGACGTGCATCCGCCGCCAGGAACCTCCCCGCCACACTTCCGCGTACTCAATCAGCCACCCGTTCGCCGTCGTCGCTTCGATGCTGACGAACACCAGCTCTTCCACTGGCTGCGACACCTTTTTTTAGAGTTACAGTTCGCTTGCGAAATTTTGGGGGAGAAACGTGGTTTCGTTTTCAAGCGAATTTGCCTCTCATGTAAGCTTGATGCTAGCATCAAGTCTTCTTCGCCGAAACGCGAGGAGGGGGGGGGATTTTTTGTGTTAACAATGCATTGTTGGTACTAAAAATTAGTAGTTGGCAGCGTACTAAAAGCAACTCACCAAATCAGGTGAAAAGCCGCTAGTGCGCACAAACAAACGGAAGCGCCATACTAATTTTTTTTTGAGTTGAAGTTTGCTTAAGAATCCGGGACTTGAGACATTTTCACAGGGTTTTATACGCGCCGTAAGGGCTTCCCCTTGTTGGGTGGTGCCAAAAGAAGTGGTTCTTGTTCAAAGCCCGCGGCGGCGGCGGTGGGCCACACGGAGCGTATGGTGTGGCGGGCGGGCCGGGGGCTCGGGTCGAAGAACTCGACGTGCACGAGGCTGCCGTCCAGCTTCACCCAAGCGGTTTCCCCGCCGGCGTCGGGGACGTGCATCCGCCGCCAGGAACCTCCCCGCCACACTTCCGCGTACTCAATCAGCCACCCGTTCGCCGTCGTCGCTTCGATGCTGACGAACACCAGCTCTTCCACTGGCTGCGACACCTTTTTTTAGAGTTACAGTTCGCTTGCGAAATTTTGGGGGAGAAACGTGGTTTCGTTTTCAAGCGAATTTGCCTCTCATGTAAGCTTGATGCTAGCATCAAGTCTTCTTCGCCGAAACGCGAGGAGGGGGGGGGATTTTTTGTGTTAACAATGCATTGTTGGTACTAAAAATTAGTAGTTGGCAGCGTACTAAAAGCAACTCACCAAATCAGGTGAAAAGCCGCTAGTGCGCACAAACAAACGGAAGCGCCATACTAATTTTTTTTTGAGTTGAAGTTTGCTTAAGAATCCGGGACTTGAGACATTTTCACAGGGTTTTATACGCGCCGTAAGGGCTTCCCCTTGTTGGGTGGTGCCAAAAGAAGTGGTTCTTGTTCAAAGCCCGCGGCGGCGGCGGTGGGCCACACGGAGCGTATGGTGTGGCGGGCGGGCCGGGGGCTCGGGTCGAAGAACTCGACGTGCACGAGGCTGCCGTCCAGCTTCACCCAAGCGGTTTCCCCGCCGGCGTCGGGGACGTGCATCCGCCGCCAGGAACCTCCCCGCCACACTTCCGCGTACTCAATCAGCCACCCGTTCGCCGTCGTCGCTTCGATGCTGACGAACACCAGCTCTTCCACTGGCTGCGACACCTTTTTTTAGAGTTACAGTTCGCTTGCGAAATTTTGGGGGAGAAACGTGGTTTCGTTTTCAAGCGAAATTTGCCTCTCATGTAGGCTTGATGCTAGCATCAAGTCTTCTTCGCCGAAACGCGAGGGGGGGGGGATTTTTTTTTGAGTTGAAGTTTGCTTAAGAATCCGGGACTTGAGACATTTTCACAGGGTTTTATACGCGCCGTAAGGGCTTCCCCTTGTTGGGTGGTGCCAAAAGAAGTGGTTCTTGTTCAAAGCCCGCGGCGGCGGCGGTGGGCCACACGGAGCGTATGGTGTGGCGGGCGGGCCGGGGGCTCGGGTCGAAGAACTCGACGTGCACGAGGCTGCCGTCCAGCTTCACCCAAGCGGTTTCCCCGCCGGCGTCGGGGACGTGCATCCGCCGCCAGGAACCTCCCCGCCACACTTCCGCGTACTCAATCAGCCACCCGTTCGCCGTCGTCGCTTCGATGCTGACGAACACCAGCTCTTCCACTGGCTGCGACACCTTTTTTTAGAGTTACAGTTCGCTTGCGAAATTTTGGGGGAGAAACGTGGTTTCGTTTTCAAGCGAAATTTGCCTCTCATGTAGGCTTGATGCTAGCATCAAGTCTTCTTCGCCGAAACGCGAGGGGGGGGGGATTTTTTTTTGAGTTGAAGTTTGCTTAAGAATCCGGGACTTGAGACATTTTCACAGGGTTTTATACGCGCCGTAAGGGCTTCCCCTTGTTGGGTGGTGCCAAAAGAAGTGGTTCTTGTTCAAAGCCCGCGGCGGCGGCGGTGGGCCACACGGAGCGTATGGTGTGGCGGGCGGGCCGGGGGCTCGGGTCGAAGAACTCGACGTGCACGAGGCTGCCGTCCAGCTTCACCCAAGCGGTTTCCCCGCCGGCGTCGGGGACGTGCATCCGCCGCCAGGAACCTCCCCGCCACACTTCCGCGTACTCAATCAGCCACCCGTTCGCCGTCGTCGCTTCGATGCTGACGAACACCGGCTCTTCCACTGGCTGCGACACCTTTTTTAGAGTTACAGTTCGCTTGCGAAATTTTGGGGGGAGAAACTTGGTTTCGTTTTCAGGCGAAACTTGCCTCGCATGTAAGCTTGATGCTAGCATCAAGTCTTCTTCGCCGAAACGCGAGGGGGATAATCTTAGTTTCGTGTTCAGGCGCTACTTGCCTCTCATGTGTTTGATGCTAGCATCAAGTCTTCTTCGCGGAATGCAGAGTCTTATTTTCTGTTCTTTTCTTTCTTTCGTTGTCGACAACTTCTTTTGTCTCCTTCTACTTTCTTTACCATGGTCGTTTTGGACTTTCTGGTGCCGTAGAGTAGTTCTTCTTTCTCTATGCCGCCGGGGGGAAAAACTTAGTTTAATGTTTAGGCAGAACACTGCCTCGCATTCATGTTAGATGCTAGCATAAGGTCTTCGTCGAAGAAAGTGTAATAAAATAGGGGAAAGGGAAAAAGGGTCGCAGGGAGTGTAGGACTCCGCAGGTAGGGTCTGGAACCTTGAGGGACTATTCCTCTTTATTCTTTTTTTCACCGCGGTGTTGTGTGCACCTCGTTCTTTGTCTCTGGTTTCGCTCTTGAACGCATACCAATCCAAAGTTAGAGCTCTTCAGTGGGTCCTTTGGACGGGGACTTTCGGTCCTGTTCCGGTGCTATCACAACTTTCTGGTTCCAATGTATATCGCATCCTTCCTTCGTCAGATTAAAAAAAGGGGGGTCTGGTTTGGGTTGTGTGGCTCGTAACCAACCGCCACGGGGCACTGCTTCCACTGAGTGAAAGTGTTTATATCTTCGAAACGAACTTTCCGGCACATGCTTCCCATGAGAGCACTGATACTTGCTGGTCGTCATAACACACCCATTCGTCTGCTTCTTTCATGGTGTAATAGTGCCCAGCAGGGGGGGGGGGGAATTTTTTGAGTTGAATTTTGCTTAAGAATCCGGGACTTAAGACATTTTCACAGGGTTTTACGCAATCGCCGTCGTCGCTTCGATGCTGACGAGCACCAGCTCTTCCACCGGCTGCGACACCTTTTTTTCGGGGGGAAAATCTTAGTTTCGTGTTCAGGCACTACTTGCCTCACATGTGTTTGATACTAGCATCAAGTCTTCTTCGCGGAATGCAGAGTTTATTTTCTGTTCTTTTCTTTCTTTCGTTGTCGACAACTTCTTTTTTCTCCTTCTACTTTCTTTACCATGGTCTTTTTGGACTTTCTGGTGCCGTGGGGGGAAAATGTTTCTTGGGGGGGTCGTTGTATAAGGGATCTTAGTTTCGTTTTCAGGCGTAGTAATCTATTGACACCTTCGATGATAATCGACAAGTCAGTTGAAGTATGGTTGAAGATCAAACAGTGGTGTCACCGGAGGGGTAATCTCAGGGCCGTCCATGTGAGAAAGCCGTTAAGCAGCGGCTGCCGCCTTCTCCTGTGACACCTTTATAATATTATGCAGTTGGTCTTGGTAAATTTGTGAACTAACTACTGTGTGGGAATGTGTGGGGATGTGTGGAAATGTGTGAAAACGAGTTTTTGCCCAGAGGCTCTTTCGTGCTATTCTGCAAACGCTTTGAGCTATATTTGTGTCCAGGTTTTCTTTCGAAAAGAAGAAGTGCGAAAAAACGGGGGGTTTTGCCTAGAGGCTGCTCGCGTTGTTCTGCAGATGCGAAGAAACAACAAAAACGCAAACCTCCGCCGCCACGGTAACCGCGTCCCCGAGCCCCGGCGCCGAGATCACGGCCACGTCGACCGTCTCGCCGTAGAAGTGGTACCGCACGCGGAAGTCCCCGGACGAGTCAGCGGTCGCGACGTCCTCCGTCTTGACCCGGAAGAACACCTCCCCGCCGGGCGCCGGCTCCACGGGCCGCGGCGCGCTCTCCGCTCCGGGCGCCGGCGTTTCGGGCTCGGCGAAGACAAGCGCTTCGCCCGCACCGCCGACGCTGCCAGCGAACCCGTCCCACCCGCGGCAGAAGAGCCGGCGGAGGGTCCCGCCTCGAACGATGCCGACGGAGCGGAGCCGCCAAGCGTCGCCGGTGTTGCCGGGGGCGCCGCGGACCGAAACTTCCGTCACGGAGGCTGCGGGAAACGGGGAGCTCCCGGTGGTGATGTTCCGGATTTCGCCGTTTCCGACGCGCCACGCCGCCCCCGCGAAGTGCGCGCGCGCCCCGGAGTGCAAGAACACGAGGAACCCGTCGGCTGTTTCCGACCCCGCCGCCGCGTCTGTCTTCCACACGGTTTCCACCGTGTGTCCCGGCGGCCGCGGGGCAAGTGCAACCCACGCGGCCTCGCCCGCCGCCGACGCGCCGCCGCCGCCGATTGCGACGGACGTCTGGGCACGCAGGCTGGTCATTGGGGAGAACACGCCGTCTCGGTAGACCTCGATGCCAGCGACAACCCACGGGTTGCCGGCGGCGGCCGCCGCCCAGCGGATGCTCACGGAGACGAGGTCCCTCGCGCTGTGCGAGACGACCGGCGACACCACGCGCGCCGCGCCCGGGGCGAGCGGTTTGGACACGGTTGCAGCGGGGATGGTCTCGTTGTGGAAGTGGTACATCACTTCGAAGTCCCCCGCCGACCCTGCGCCGGCGGAGGCCGCGGTGGTGATGCGAACTTCGACGGCGGCCATCGGCGCTGGGGTCCCCGGCGTCTGCGTGACTGGCGCGTCTGTCGCTGGAGCTCGCGTCGCGCGGTGCTCCAGCACCACCTCGGCGCTGCCCACCGCCCCCCCGCCGCCGCCCCACGCAAGCGCGACGAGCGGCAGCCGCGTATCTCCTGCCACCAGAAACGCCGCCGACACTTCCCAAGCAACCCCCCCCCACGAGTCCAGCTTGTGCCGCAGGCCGTTGATGGTCACGGAGGTCAAATCCTCTCGGGGAAACCGGCAGTTCGTCGCGGTCAACGGCCACACGTCTCCGTAGGCGGGCGTGTAGATGGCCCCCCCGAAGCAGACGTCCCCGCGGGCCGAGTGGTAGAACACCAAAAAAGTGCCGGCCGACGTGTTCGTCGGGGACCCCCGCCAGAACGTGGCGATCTCGTGGGCCGTCGGCTGCGGGTTGAAGTCGAAGAACGCGAGTTCCCGCAGGCCCACTTCGTTCTTTACCATCACCGCGCCGCCGGCGCCGCCGCTCTCCGGCTGGTGGAGCCGCCGCCAGCCCCCGTTCTCTCTGTACAGGTCTACCGACGCCAGCAGCCAGCCGTCCGACCCCGTGCCGTCGCTCTCGACGCTGACGTGCGTGGCGTCGGCGGCGGCGAATGGCAGCGTCGCATTGCGCACGACGACCACTTCGCCGGCGGCGGCGCCGGAGACCCGCGCCACCGGAAACCCACCCGTGTAGTTCCACACGAGGACGAAGAAAGTGTCCGCCGTGCCGCTGTACTGCTGTGTGTCAGTCGTGAGCCGCAGCGAAACTTCGTCCGCGGCGCCCGCGTGGGCCAGCAGCATCAGAACCGCCGCCAGCTTGCGCATGTCCGGGACGCAGCGGAGAGCGACACGAAAAAGTGTGCTTTCTTAATATCGCAGCTTTTTTTTTTCTTCTCAGTACTACCCCCAGTACCACCAAAACGTGCGGCTTGCCCCTTGTCACGCAGGCGGCGCGGGTTGTGGCGGCTGGGCAGAATTCCCACCCAGAAAACGATACAGGGCAAACGCAAACTTTCGTGTGTGCGATTTGACCTGTACGCTGTCAGGTTAAACCACGCTGCCAACTTCCTTTTTAGCTGCAACTCTGTAACGGTATGCTCTGCAAGGAGGTAGTTACTGGTTGTCGCAAAGAAGAAAATGGCTGAGGTGCGACCCCCGTTTCAATGTACAGCCCGCATTCAAAAGCTTGCTCTTCTTCTCCCCCAGTGCACCCGGGGGGTGGTTGGTTCTTTTTTTCGATAGATTTATCGACCGACGGGTGTTGCTCGGATTCTATCTTTCCTGTTTTGTGTTCCTTTTTTCCTTTTTTTTTTTTCGGGGCCTGGTGTGTTGAAGGATGTCTTTTTGAGAGTTGAAGTCCGCTTGAGGTTCCGAGATTTGGGTTTCCGGGTTACCGTTGTTGAATGGGTTCTCTCCAGCGGCGGGCAAGTAAGGGCTATGCTTGCGCGGGTTGTTTCCTTGGCGCGACACCGGCGATGTTCACTGGGGGGACTGGCAGCTTTTCCTGGGGCGCTTACGCATGCTAGGCATGTCGTTCACCGGGTGGAAAAGTTGCCACTTTAGTACACGGTAGGGGCTGTATGAGCGTAAAGGGGAGGGGGTCGAATAATATAACCTGTTTTATTTTTCGATTTGTCGATCGAATACTAAAAGAAGTTCCGGGTAGCCGAACAGTAGCAGGATCAAGTAGTGGTGGTGTTTTTAGACAACCAGACGTGTGTCAAACAACTGTTATTATTCGATCCCACACGAACCTCCAACAGGAGAATTCGGGTGGGTTGAGGCGGGCGGTCAACAGGCACATCATATCCCATTCGCTCGTGAGCAAGTTACCACGTCCCTTTCCGATGACGGATGATCAATTCAGATGACGTGGCTAACTACGCGCGGTCGATTTCCGAAGCCAAGACCTGAGTGCCATGAGGACAGAAGCTGTGGAGTGGAGCGGACGGCGTTGTGGCACTCCTCTTCTTCTTCCGACTGTTGCGGTACCGAGACGAGCTGGTTCCGGGTACCCATGTCGGCAACCTTCACAGACGCACGTTTGTTCTTTGCTTACACCACCGTGTGTTGCTTTCTCCCACGTCAGGCGGGAAGGAACTGTTAACTTAACAACACATAAGTGTTAAGATGCGAAACAGAGCGCATGACCTCACGTCCGTTCAACACGTGGTTTGGTAGTTACAGCACTTGGGACCCCTTCTGTTCTTTGTCGGGCAGCATCGTCGAGCATTTCCTTTCAAGCTGGCACTTATGTAAAAAAGCGACTGCGGGCTTACGGAAGCTGGAGGTGTCGTCACTGGGGCGGGATGTCGGTACCTACGCTGATGTTTACGAGACGAAAGGAGTGGGGAGACAAGCAAATCTTGCCGAGCCCAGCAGCAGTTTCGACTGGGTGAGCGCCAAGAAGAAAGAAATATCGAGGCGTTCTGGGGCTAGCTCTGCGCAGTCAGGGTTTGCAGCATCTGCAACGAGAGCCGCGCTTTGTAGGTGTGCGCACGACAGCTTCCGGCATCCCGTCTTGGCTCTGGGAACGACGAAGACCGCGGCCGGACGCGATGGTCAATGGGAACTGCAGAAGCATGAGACTCATCAGGTCGTCGAACGCATTAGCGGGCTGGGGGGGGGGTTCGCCCATACCCATCCTAATCTCTCAGACTGCGTTCGACTCTCGATTCGACGATGATTGGCTGATCATTATCGATCGAGTTGAATCGGTTTGAATGAGAATGTGGCGGTGCAAAGATCACGTAACTCAGTCGCGTGCTAAGAGAAAGCAAAACTTGCTGAGCCCAGAACTTTCGACTGGGCGAGCCTGATCCCTCCGCAAAGTGGAACAAGACAGCACGCCAGAAGAAAATGTATCAAGGCGTTGTGAGGATAGCTCTGCACAGTCAGGGTTTGCAGCTTCCGCAACGAGAGCCGCGCTTTGTAGGTACGCAAGACTGCTTCTGAAATCTCGTCGTGCTAAGAGAAAGCAAATCCTGCCGGGTCGAGCACTTTCGACTGATCCCTCCGTAAAGTGGAACAAGGCAGCACGCCCGAAGAAAATCTATCAAGACGTTGTGGGGCTACTCTCTGCACAGTCAGGGTTTGCAGCATCCGCGACGAGAGCCGCGATTTGTAGGTACGCAAGACAGCTTCTAAAATCCCGTCGTGCCAAGAGAAAGCAACTCCTGCCGAGCCCAGCACTTTCGACTGGGCGAGCCTGGTCCTCCGCAAAGTGGAACAAGACAGCACGCCAGAAGAAAATGTATTGTGAGGATAGCTCTGCACAGTCAGGGTTTGCAGCTTCCGCAACGAGAGCCGCGCTTTGTAGGTTCACCTGCGGCACATGATCCGGTTGGAAGTACGAAAGGCGGATCTCGTTGAAAAAGGCAGTTCGGGCAATTTTCACGGAATCGAACTCTTTTGCGTGCGGGTCAATTGCAGTTATCAGAAGCTTGAGCCTGCGTGCTTGCAGCCAAGGAGCACGGTATCCCGCAGGAGAACTTTGCTCACCTGCGGCACATGGTTCGGTGAGAACGGCTGAAGAAGGTGGTTCGGGTATCTTCAAGAGTTACCAGAAGCTGTGTTGGGTGCCGTACTTGAAGCAAAGCAGCACGGTGTCACGCAGGAGAAGCGGCACGTGGTCCGGTTGCAGGTACGTGCGGCGGATCTCTGTGAAGAGGCAGTTTGGGCATCCTTCACGGAATCGCACTCTTCGTAGAGGCGCGGGTCGTTTGCTTCTACCAGAAGCTGTCTTGCGAGCCGTACTTGAAGCAAAGCAGCACGGTTTCCCGCAGGAGCATTTCGATCGTCTGCGCAGGTTCATGGTCCGGTTGCAGGTACGTGCGGCGGATCTCTGTGAAGAGGCAGTTTGGGCATCCTCACGGAATCGCACTCTTCGTAGAGGCTCGGGTCCTTTGCTTCTACCAGAAGCTGTCTTGCGAGCCGTACTTGAAGCAAAGCAGCACGGTTTCCCGCAGGAGCACTTCGGTCACCTGCGGCACATGGTCCGGCTGGGCGTACGTGCGGCGGATCTCTTTGAAGAGGCTGTTCGGGTAAGCGCCGAGGAGGTCTTTTCCGGTTAGTCCGCCCATGGCGAACGCGTCCAGCAGGTCTGGATCTAGAGGGGTTGACGCGTCGTTGTAGTGCTTCACGATCCACGCTGTGACTTGGCCTGTGCTCCAGTGCTGAGGGTCGTCGGGATCAGCCCGGCGGGCTGTTTCGGGGTTTGCGGCGTCCTGCATGGTCTGCTTCGGTAACACGTACGTCTTCATCCCTGTCACCACGCCGGGGGGCGCGAAAGGGTCGGTGCTGCCTTGGAACCTGTACTCTCGGGCGGTCTCGACGAACGGGTCCATCTCTTCTTCGGCCGCCGGCGCTCCTTCACCGGCGGCGGGGACCCTGCTGCTGCAGAGGCGCCGCCCCGCCGCAGCCACCAAACCCGGGGGCCGAAGTGCCAGGCATCGCGCCAGCACGTCGCGGCGCATTGGCGCTCGCTCTTGTTCCTGCCGTGCGTCTTTTTTAGAGTTGAAGCTTTTTTTAAAGAAGAATTTCAGTTTTTAGGAGTTAAAGTTCGCTATGAGATTCCGTTAGGCTAGTGTCGCGCACGTGAGTTTTGCAAACTGGCTCTTTCGAAGCAAAACACCGAGATGCGGGTTTAATACGAAATGTGTTAACATAGGTTGATGGGAATGGGTGGTGGTCGATCATTGAATGAGGGCGACTGACGATTGCCAAAACCGTCTAGTCTTCACACATGCATGGGGTGGGGTGCAAAAGGGTCAGTGCTGGCTTATATCCTGTACTCTCCGTCGGACGAACGGGTCCTCCTCTTCGACCGCCGACGCCCCTTCACCGGCGCGGGGGGACCCTTGCCGGGCGGCCGCAGCCTTCGAACCTCGGCGCTCTTTGCTCTTGTTCCTGCCACGCGTCTTCTTTTTACATAAACGGCAGCTTCGAAGGAAATGCTCGACAATAACTGCCAGACAAAGAACCGAAGGAATCCCAAGTGCTGTAACTACCGAACCACGTGTTGAACGGACGTGAGGTCATGCGGGTCTACCCCTACACGACAAATCACACAAACACAACAGGTCGAAAGTCCTGCGTGAGAGAACAACACACGGTGGTGTAAGCGAAGAACAGATCAGATTGTGTTTGTATTGTATTTTCACCTCCCCTCTACCTCTATATTTCCTCCCTGCCATTCGGAGTCAAAGCAGCTACGTCGAGTATTCTTGTGTCCAACAAGTGCGATTTGTCAAGAACAAAGTCCGATGGCAGCGTGCTATCCTCACTCCCGTTGATGAAGAAAGCAGGTTTGAAGGCGTGGGCAATGCGATAAGCTATACAGGACCTGCAGCCCCGGAACCACAAGCGTCGAGCCTGATAACGGGCAAAGGATTGATCATTACTTCGATGGTGCCTCGTGCCGTGGTTGGCGACCATCTCCTCACACACACGCACACACACACGCACTGTTTTCTACAGTTTTACGTAAAGCCAAGAGCAAGCGGAGGAGAAAAAAACGCTTTTTTGCAAACAAAATGAACATGGCTAATCGCCGATTACAACACTGGAATGGGATGGACCATCCCTGCGGGTTAATCTATACAAGAGAGGCGTGGGGATTGAAAGAGAGGTGCTTGAGGGAGGTGATTGGGAGCGCTCTACTAGGCCGTGCGTGAGCGACATCCTATCACATCACCGGTTCGGTTCTAATACCGTGTCCCATCTGATCCCCGCTGCGACTGACACTGAGCAATAACCCAGGCAGTAATAATTGCGCTGAGGAGAAGACGGACATCCT
Organism: Diplonema papillatum; assembly: GCA_030068145.1. Classification (NCBI taxonomy): domain Eukaryota; phylum Euglenozoa; class Diplonemea; order Diplonemida; family Diplonemidae; genus Diplonema; species Diplonema papillatum. Next base: position 176,374 of record JAPJBO010000304.1, read on the forward strand.
TTCGCTGAGGACAAGGCTGCCATCATTTCATTGAGGACAAGGCGGCAGCCATCATTCCGCTGTGAACAAGGCAGCCGCCATCATTTCATTGAGGACAAGGCAGCAGCCATCATTTCAAAACAGGGCAGCAGCCGTCATTTCGCTGAGGACAAGGCAGCCATCATTTCAGGACACTGCGCGGCGCGAGTGCTGGTGGCTGGTGTTGGGATGCTTTCGGCGAGTCCTGCAGCGAGCCGCTGCGACGTGATGCTGGGCGGGGCTGCTACGACAGCCATCATTTCGTTGAGAACGAAGGTAGCCATCACTTAGGCAGCAGTCATCATTCCGCTGTGAACAAAGCAGCAGCCATCATTTCGCTGAGGATGACACCAGTTCCCTTGGAGTTTCGCCAAAGGCTGAGTACCCAGCCGACGAAGAAGAAGGAGGCGGCGGCGCCGGTGACGTGTGGTTGATGAAGCCCGGGCCCCCCCCGTGGCTGTAAACCTTGTGGACACTGCGCGAGTGCTGAGACTGGTGGTGGCTCGTGTTGGGATGCCTTCGGCGGAGCGCAGTTGAGTCCTGCAACGGCCCGTGGAGACGTGATGCTGGGGCGGGACTGATACGACGGTCATCATTTCGTTGAGGACAAGGCATCCATCATTTCATTGTCAGCAGTCATCATTCTGCTGTGGACAGGGCAGCAGCCATCATTTCGCTGAGGACGACAACAGTTCCCTTGGAGTTTCGCCAAAGGCTGAGTACCCAGCCGACGAAGAAGAAGGAGGCGGCGGCGCCGGTGACGTGTGGTTGATGAAGCCCGGGCCCCCCCCGTGGCTGTAAACCTTGTGGACACTGCGCGAGACTGGTGGTGGCTGGTGTTGGGATGCCTTCGGCGGAGCGCAGTTGAGTCCTGCAACGGCCCGTGGAGACGTGATGCTGGGGCGGGACTGATACGACGGTCATCATTTCGTTGAGGACAAGGCATCCATCATTTCATTGTCAGCAGTCATCATTCTGCTGTGGACAGGGCAGCAGCCATCATTTCGCTGAGGACGACACCAGTTCCCTTGGAGTTTCGCCAAAGGCTGAGTACCCAGCCGACGAAGACGAAGGAGGCGGCGGCGCCGGTGACGTGTGGTTGATGAAGCCCGGGCCCCCCCCGTGGCTGTAAACCTTGTGGACACTGCGCGAGTGCTGAGATCATCATTCTGCTGTGGACAGGGCAGCAGCCATCATTTCGCTGAGGACGACACCAGTTCCCTTGGAGTTTCGCCAAAGGCTGAGTACCCAGCCGACGAAGAAGGAGGCGGCGGCGCCGGTGACGTGTGGTTGATGAAGCCCGGGCCCCCCCCCGTGGCTGTAAACCTTGTGGACACTGCGCGAGTGCTGAGACTGGTGGTGGCTGGTGTTGGGATGCCTTCGGCGGAGCGCAGTTGAGTCCTGCAACGGCCCGTGGAGACGTGATGCTGGGGCGGGACTGATACGACGGTCATCATTTCGTTGAGGACAAGGCATCCATCATTTCATTGTCAGCAGTCATCATTCTGCTGTGGACAGGGCAGCAGCCATCATTTCGCTGAGGATGACACCAGTTCCCTTGGAGTTTCGCCAAAGGCTGAGTACCCAGCCGACGAAGAAGAAGGAGGCGGCGGCGCCGGTGACGTGTGGTTGATGAAGCCCGGGCCCCCCCCGTGGCTGTAAACCTTGTGGACACTGCGCGAGTGCTGAGACTGGTGGTGGCTGGTGTTGGGATGCCTTCGGCGGAGCGCAGTTGAGTCCTGCAACGGCCCGTGGAGCTGCCGCGGCGACGTGATGCTGGGCGGGACTGATACGACGGCCATCATTTCGCCCGGTGCCCGCAGCTTCTCGTCGCCGTCGGGCAGGCGAACCCACCAGCACTGCCGCGACGAAAAGTTAGGGTCCGTTCCGGTGTAGCGCTCGATGAGAGTGCAGTCGCCCTCTGCGATCTTCACGACCATGCCCACCTCCAGCTGCATGGCCGGGGGCAGGTTCGCCGGCGGCACAGAAAGCGCCGCGTTCGACTCGAGACGGTGCAGCCTCTGTGTGGATGTTGAAAACGTCATTTTTAGCGTTTATTGTGGTTTAGAGGTTCGGTGTTTTTAGGGTCTCCGGTTGACCATTGAGGCTGTGAGGCGGGTGGTATGAGGGTAGTAGGTATGCTTATACACATATTTCGAGACTGGAGGTCCTATGAACATGCAATGTGAATAGCCTCTATTCGAGCCAACCCGGCTTTTCTAAGTTGCGAAAAGTGTATTGTTTTTGGACTAGATAATAGTGCGGAGCAAGCTTTTTTTACCCTTCCGAAAGGTATGCGGGTGGCAGAGCGACCGGGTGTCGGTCTTCAGGCCGGTAGGCCCGGGTTCGAACCCCGTCCATGACATTTTCCCGGTCGAAGATAGTTTTCGAGGTTTGTTGCGTTTCGGGGTCTAATGTGCCCGAAAGTTGCGTTTTTTGCGGAGTTTCTCAGTATCTCGCGGTATTTGGCTTACCCCGGGTGAGTCGGGGGGGGTCCGGGGGGGCCTCCCCCCCGGGTACTGGCGCCGAACTTGCCACCAGAACCCGAACTTTGCTTCGCCCGAACTTTGCTTCCCCCAGAACTTTGTTTCGCCCGAACTTAGCTTCACCCGAACTTTGCTTCGCCCGAACTTAGCTTCGCCCGAACTCAGCTTCACCAGAACTTTGCTTCACCCGAACTTAGCTTCGCCCGAACTTTGTTTCGCCCGAACTTTGTTTCGCCCGAACTTAGCTTCACTAGAACTTTGCTTCACCAGAACTTTGCTTCACCAGAACTTAGCATTGCCCGAACTTAGCTTCGCCCGAACTTTGCTGTTCCCCGAACTTTAACTGCTGCCTCCAGTCTCGCCACGCGCCGGCCTTAGCCGAGCGCACGTACTTTTAGAGTGAAAGTTCGCTTAAGGATCCGGGGTTCGGAGTCTCCGGGATACCATCGTCGAAACGTCCTTAAAGGTATCGTATTCTTCTATGCACATTGTATCTGTGGTAGTATGCTTGTGGGTGTGTGTGTGTGCGTCTTTGTTGTCTACTGCCGATTATTTGACTTTTCATCCGGAGCGCGCTCGCATTTCCTATTTTTTCGTGCTTGCGTTTCTTAGACGCTTTTTTTTTTTGCGCGTACGTGTGTAAACCCTGTTTCGCCGAAGGCCCGCCGGTAGGCTGCTGAGCAGCGACCGGACCATTACAACGGCACCACGACGCGGGTCCGCCGGTATATACCATCAGGAACGGCGGCCTTCGGTCGCCGGCCGCAGCACGGAGACCGAACTGGCGGCGATGATGACGCTGTTGGCGACTGCGATGAGACGCTGGGCAATCGTCTCCCGATCGGGTGACGATTGACCGAAGGAAACAGAAGAGCGCGACGCAGTCCAGCAGTCAAAACTTGGAGACTCGGTGCACCGCACGCAGCTTTCCTGATCGATGAGATGTTGGACACGACGGAAGGTGGCGAGCGAATGGGGACGAATCGACCAACACTCTGAATAACCGTTGGAAACACTCTTGCAACAGGTGGGTGGCTGTGTCGATGTCGGTGGTGTGGTGGGCTGGACATGCAGCAGTATGGCGACGAGTATGGATGCAAAGAGCAAAACATTCGCGGAGGACGATTCCCATATCGGGATCGCCGAAGGCCCGCCGGTCAGGTAGGCTGCTGAGCAGCGACCGGACCATTACAACGGCACCACGACGCGGGTCCGCCGGTATATACCATCAGGAACGGCGGCCTTCGGTCGCCGGCCGCACGAACTGGCGGCGATGACGACGATGTTGGCGACTGCGATGAGACGCTGGGCAATCGTCTCCGATCGGGTGACGATTGACCGAAAGAAACAGAAGAGCGCGACGCAGTCCAGCAGTCAAAACTTGGAGACTCGGTGCACCGCACGCAGCTTTCCTGATCGACGAGATGTTGGACACGACGGAAGGTGGCGAGCGAATGGGGACGAATCGACCAACATCCTGAATAACCGTTGGAAACACTTTTGCAACAGTTGGTGGTGGTGGGCTGGACATGCAGCAGTATGGCGACGAGTATGGATGCGAAGAGCAGACATTCGCGGAGACGATTCCCATGACGGGATCTCCGACGGCCCGCCGGTCAGCCAGGCTGCTGAGCAGCGACCGGACCATTACAACGGCCACCACGACGCGCGGGTCCGCCGGTGTATATACACATCAGGAACGGCGTCCTTCGGTCGCCGGCCGCAGCACGGAGACCGAACTGGTGGCGATGATGACGCTGTTGGCGACTGCGATGGGGGGGGGGGGAATCGGTAAGTTTTGTGTCGTGCGCTGCCAACTACTAATTATTGGTGTCGCGCCAACAATGCATTGTTAACCACAAGAAATGACACACCTCGGCATAGTGGCGCTCGACCTCCGCCGACTTCTCGTTGTGCCGCTGCTGCTCGATGAGCAGCTGTTCCCGGAGGCGCGAGGCGATCTGCTGCAGGTCGAACACCTCGGCTTGGTACCTCGACGCCTCTCTCTCCAGTTCCAGCGCGTGCGTCGCGTGGTCGGCGGCCTTCGCCCGCTCTCGCTCGGCGTCCTGCTTGGCGCGCTGGCACAGCCCCCTGAGCTGCGCGAGCTCGGCGACGAACGTTTCGCCCTTCTTCTTCTCCGTGACCAGGTCCTGCTGCAGCAGCCTGTTCTCGGCCGCCAGGCTCTCGGAACGCCGCGCCTCCTCTGCCAGCTGGCGGGCGTGGACCGTCTTCTGCCTCTGCATCTCTTCAGCCAGCGTGGCTACGGTGTCTGCCGGTGTGGGAAACCGTGGTCAACTTCAAGAATAACCCAAATAAAAGAACAGGCACCGGAGCACCAGGGCTTACGCTCCGTTTTCGGTCTCAGAGAAAATACGTGTGGTCCACGTGTGGGCGCTTTAAGGTTCGAAGGGAAGAAAAAAAAAAGAAAAAGAAAAAAGAAAAAAGACCGTTCCTGGTCCAGGAACGTGACGGTCAACCACAGCTTGCAAAGCTTGAGTCGGAGGCAGCACAGTGCCACAACCCCGTCCGCTTTGCCCTGTGGCTGACCGTCTCGACGAGCTTGTGTTCAGCGCAAGCGCCAAGCCCCAAGGTGCGCCACGCCTTGATGCTTTAGTTTGGGAAATCGGTAGCCACTTGACCCGTAGGCCCGTGGCTCTGCAGTACCGCCGAACACGTGAAGCTTGGCTCCCGTGTAGCAGGCTTTCCCTGGTACCTAAGGTTCGAGGGGGAAAAAAAAAACCTTTCCCCTTATGTGCGACGGCAAAAAAAAATAGCGTCGCTGCAGCGGTTTAACCAGAACACATGTAAGTTAAATCGCGCAAACAAAACTAATTGCTCGTGCTCCGCAGGGCTTACGCTCCACGTGTGGAACGTGTGGATTTCCACACGTTAATTCTTTTTGGATTTTGTTCCCCCACGTGTGGATCCACAGGTACCACATGTGGATTTTGATTTATTGGTCCACATGCAGGGGAGTCTAGGCCCAGGTGTCGGCAAGTCAGTACTGTCTCCAGGGAAGCAGAAATTGGTTGTCGCAAAAAACTCGTGGGGCTGCCTTGTGCTTAATTTCGACGGAGTCTAGCAAGCAGGGGGAGAAAGGTCCTTGTTTGTTGAGCGCTTACGCCCGCCACTAAACCCAGATTTACCTGTGTTTCGCGTGGGCTACAGCACACTTACCTCCATAGGAACATTGTTGCGATAGTCGGCATGCTGGCAGTCACCTCGAGTATTTCCTACAAAGCAGGTGCTGATGTAGTAGTAGTAGTATGTGTCGTCTGCCGAAGCAGCCGGAGACAGCAGGCGCAGGGGGCAGGTCTTGCTCTACGTTTCTCTTCTTCATGGAGACGTGCAGGCCGACGGGTGGTTTCGGCGGCGACGACGGCGGCGTCCCGTGGAACAGCAGCCGCAGGGCGCACGAATCCCCTCGCGGCAGACCTTCGAGCACTTCGGCGCCGCCGCCTAGCTCGCACAACACATTGAAGGGCAACCCGCAAGATTGCTAGGACTAATGGGTTCCCCCCCAAGAAAGAAACCCCGTATAAGCACCTGCTTTGTAGGAAATGACCCTGCTGTCTTCAAGTATCTTCTACAAGCAGGTGCTTGTACAAAATTAAATATATACGAAATGACCCTGCTGTCCTCAAGTATCTACGAAGCAGGTTCTTATATACAAAGAAAAAGAGCAATCGCGCCCAGGCAACACACACACACACACCTCCGCGCGCTGAAAACGGAGCAGCAGACGCTGCGGCCGAGCTCAGGTTCGGGTCTTCCGAGGGGAGGCCGACGGGCGGTTTCGGCGGCGACGGCGGCGGCGTCCCGTGGAACAGCAGCCGCAGGGCGCACGGATCCCCTCGCGGCAGACCTTCGACCGCTGGCGGGCCAGCGGCGCCGCCGCCGTACGCGTGCGCCGGCGGAGCGGCGCCGACGAGCGACTCGCCGCCCGGAGACGTGCTCGCGCTCTGCGCGGCGGCGAACGGCGTGTCGACCGCGGGGCACTGCCGTAGCTGCTGCTGCTGATGATGATGCTGCTGCTCCTGGTCGGGTTGCCTCTGGTGCTGCGACGGTTCGTGCCCGTAAACGGTCGGCGGATGGTGCTGCTGCTGCTGCTGCTGCAGCTCCTGCTGCGACGGCTCGTTCCCGTAATCGGCCGGCGGATGGTGCCGCTGCTGCTGTTGCTGCTGCCGATGCTGCTGCGGCTGCTGCCAACGCTGGTATTCTTGGCGGTGCTGCTGCTGCTGTTCCTGCTCCTGCTGCTGGTAGAGGCGCTGGCTGCACTCCAGCTGGCACTCCTGAGGCTGCTGCTGCTGTTGGTAAAGTCGCTGCGCCGGCAGGGGTTCTTGATGGTGTTCCTGCTGCTGCTGCTGCTGCTGCTGCTGGTACAGGTGCTGCTGGTTGCGAGTTGGCTCCTGCGGCTGCGACGAGGGGTCGAAAGGCGCGACGTCGCCAGGTGCCAGCCTCACGAAGCACGAGGCGAAGTGCACGGACAGCGGCCACTGGGACCTGGGGGACGGGTCCACACTGGCCACGACCCCCAGCGCCCCGATGGGCAAGTGGTCTCCATCGGGCCACGTCACGGACTGGTGGAAGCGGCCGCCTCCTACAAACTGGACAGGCAGTCCAGGGCACAGCAGGTGATCGGAGGTTGGCTTTGCTCTGGCGGCGGCAGGCCCGTCGGCCTTGCCGGCTGACGAGGGCGTGGACAGGGACCTCCGGCGCGCTTCTGCCTTCGCTGCGCCTTCTCGGTCTTGCGACGTGCCGCCCGAGATGCTGCCGCCGGCCGGTGACGCCCTCGCCAGGACCTGGACGCTGGGCGACCCCGACCGTGTGGGCGGAACACTGGCTTCGTACATCGTCAGAACTCCATACACACACTCCCACCCTTTCCTTGTCCACCCCTGCTGCTGAAAAAAGTGAGCTGGTTTCCAGATGTCTAGACTGCTTCCAATTTTAAGAAGCCGGCAACTTCCGTCAGAACTCCATGCACACCCTTCCACACCCTCCCACCCTTTCCTTGTCCTCCCCTGCTGCTGAAAAAAGTGAGCTGGTTTCCAGATGTCTAGACTGCTTCCAATTTTAAGAAGCCGGCAACTTCCGTCAGAACTCCATGCACACCCTTCCACACCCTCCCACCCCTTCCTTGTCCTCCCCTGCTGCTGAAAAAAGTGAGCTGGTTTCCAGATGTCTAGACTGCTTCCAATTTTAAGAAGCCGGCAACTTCCGTCAGAACTCCATGCACACCCTTCCACACCCTCCCACCCCTTCCTTGTCCTCCCCTGCTGCTGAAAAAAGTGAGCTGGTTTCCAGATGTCTAGACTGCTTCCAATTTTAAGAAGCCGGCAACTTCCGTCAGAACTCCATGCACACCCTTCCACACCCTCCCACCCCTTCCTTGTCCTCCCCTGCTGCTGAAAAAAGTGAGCTGGTTTCCAGATGTCTAGACTGCTTCCAATTTTAAGAAGCCGGCAACTTCCGTCAGAACTCCATGCACACCCTTCCACACCCTCCCACCCCTTCCTTGTCCTCCCCTGCTGCTGAAAAAAGTGAGCTGGTTTCCAGATGTCTAGACTGCTTCCAATTTTAAGAAGCCGGCAACTTCCGTCAGAACTCCATGCACACCCTTCCACACCCTCCCACCCCTTCCTTGTCCTCCCCTGCTGCTGAAAAAAGTGAGCTGGTTTCCAGATGTCTAGACTGCTTCCAATTTTAAGAAGCCGGCAACTTCCGTCAGAACTCCATGCACACCCTTCCACACCCTCCCACCCCTTCCTTGTCCTCCCCTGCTGCTGAAAAAAGTGAGCTGGTTTCCAGATGTCTAGACTGCTTCCAATTTTAAGAAGCCGGCAACTTCCGTCAGAACTCCATGCACACCCTTCCACACCCTCCCACCCCTTCCTTGTCCTCCCCTGCTGCTGAAAAAAGTGAGCTGGTTTCCAGATGTCTAGACTGCTTCCAATTTTAAGAAGCCGGCAACTTCCGTCAGAACTCCATGCACACCCTTCCACACCCTCCCACCCTTTCCTTGTCCTCCCCTGCTGCTGAAAAAAGTGAGCTGGTTTCCAGATGTCTAGACTGCTTCCAATTTTAAGAAGCCGGCAACTTCCGTCAGAACTCCATGCACACCCTTCCACACCCTCCCACCCCTTCCTTGTCCTCCCCTGCTGCTGAAAAAAGTGAGCTGGTTTCCAGATGTCTAGACTGCTTCCAATTTTAAGAAGCCGGCAACTTCCGTCAGAACTCCATGCACACCCTTCCACACCCTCCCACCCCTTCCTTGTCCTCCCCTGCTGCTGAAAAAAGTGAGCTGGTTTCCAGATGTCTAGACTGCTTCCAATTTTAAGAAGCCGGCAACTTCCGTCAGAACTCCATGCAAAAAGTGAGCTGGTTTCCAGATGTCTAGACTGCTTCCAATTTTAAGAAGCCGGCAACTTCCGTCAGAACTCCATGCACACCCTTCCACACCCTCCCACCCTTTCCTTGTCCTCCCCTGCTGCTGAAAAAAGTGAGCTGGTTTCCAGATGTCTAGACTGCTTCCAATTTTAAGAAGCCGGCAACTTCCGTCAGAACTCCATGCACACCCTTCCACACCCTCCCACCCCTTCCTTGTCCTCCCCTGCTGCTGAAAAAAGTGAGCTGGTTTCCAGATGTCTAGACTGCTTCCAATTTTAAGAAGCCGGCAACTTCCGTCAGAACTCCATGCACACCCTTCCACACCCTCCCACCCCTTCCTTGTCCTCCCCTGCTGCTGAAAAAAGTGAGCTGGTTTCCAGATGTCTAGACTGCTTCCAATTTTAAGAAGCCGGCAACTTCCGTCAGAACTCCATGCACACCCTTCCACACCCTTCCACCCTTTCCTTGTCCTCCCCTGCTGCTGAAAAAAGTGAGCTGGTTTCCAGATGTCTAGACTGCTTCCAATTTTAAGAAGCCGGCAACTTCCTTGTACGAACGCTGTGTTCTTCGTGTTGCCGTCGAACCCTTTCCGCGTTCCGCCTGCTGCCTATACAGTGCTGGGTTCTGACTGTTTGGACAGCAGTCCAGAGGAATGCGTGGGTTGCTCAGGGCAGGGCGGGCTGGATTGAGCTGGGTTTAGACCGTCGTGAGACAGGTTGGTTTTACCCTACTGATGGAGAGAAAGCCCATCGGGCCAGCGCATTCCGACAGCAATATGGGGTAGTACGAGGGGAACTCCCGTTTCTAGTCCCTGGTATCTACGGTTGTTCGATCGGACAGTGCCCTGATGCTACCACTGGATGGATTGTGGCTGAGCGCTTCTGAGCCAGAACCCAGTCTAGAGGAATGCGTGAGTTACTCAGGGCACATCGGATTTGTCGGGCCACGACTAGCTTATGCGAACGGCAACTTCCAAATTCACATCCAGATTCCGTGTCTCCAACCGGGTCTATACGAGTTCGAATGGACCGGCGGGCGCAACGCACTGAGGAGCCCTGTTGTTCCCAGGGTTTGAACCTTATGGCCGGTTCCTACGGTTATCTCCTGGTTCGGTTCGGATATGGCGAGGCCTCGCGTCGACGCCGCGCAACGCACTGAGGAACCCTGTTGTTCCCAGGGTTTGAACCTTATGGCCGGTTCCTACGGTTATCTCCTGGTCCGGTTCGGATATGGCGAGGCCTCGCGTCGACGCCGCGCAACGAACTGAGGAGCCTTGTTGTTCCCAGGGTTTGAACCTTATGGCCGGTTCCTACGGTTATCTCCTGGTCCGGTTCGGATATGGCGAGGCCTCGCGTCGACGCCGCGCAACGCGTCGCTGGCGGCGCCGTCGACGCCGGTCAACGGCGCGCTCGGCGGGCTCGGGTCGCCGCCGGCCCCCAAGGGTAGCAAATTTGTTGCATTAGTGTGTGGGCCTTTGAAGCGTGGATGATGCCTCTCGCGCTGCTCCCCTTGAGGTTCCTGGCTCATGCCAAAGCGCCGCCGCCCGGGTAAAGGGGTTGCGGCATCAGGCGTGGGCCAGGGCCAGGGAGGCTGGTCGGAGGGGTCACCACCCACCAAATTTGTTGCATTAGTGTGATTGCCAGGCCTTCGACTACCCTGAGCAACGCACAAACCAAGGGTAAGTGTCGGCGTCTTCGGACAACGTCCTTGCTCCCGCTGGCCTGACGTGGTTAAACGCTCGCAGGCTCATGTCAGACACAGCGATCTTCTACCCGTCTTGAAACACGGACCAAGGAGTCTAACACGAGTGCGAGGCTTAGGGTGTCAAACCCACAAGCCGCACTGAAAGGGAGATGTGCCAATCCTTGAGGACGCAGCACAGCCCGATCCTGATTTACTGGAAAGGGATTTGCTGTAGCTCACGTCGAGCGTCGACGGCTCGTCGCCGCAGCTGCGGACACAGACGAACGCGTCGCAGTGCGCGGACTCGCACTTGCCGGGGACGCACCGGCAGCGGGGCCAAATGCTGTTGACCATACTCCGCTTCATCCGCTCCACGCTCAGGCGGCCGAGGTCGATCTCGACTTAAGTACACTTGTTGGGACCCGAAAGATGGTGAACTATGCCTGGATAGGACGAAGCCGGATGGGCGGCTTGTCTCCCCGCAACATGAGCTTCTGCCCGTCGCCGTCGTCGGGTGCTGACGCCGTCGCGCCGGTACTTGATCTCGCTCAAGTCATCAGACTTTAGTCAGACTTTAGTCAGACTTTAGTCAGACTTTAGTCAGACTTTAGTCAGACTTTAGTCAGACTGTAGTCAGACTGTAGTCAGACTTTAGTCAGACTTTAGTCAGACTGTAGTCAGACTGTAGTCAGACTTTAGTCAGACTTTAGTCAGACTTTAGTCAGACTTTAGTCAGACTTTAGTCAGACTTTAGTCAGACTTTAGTCAGACTTTAGTCAGACTTTAGTCAGACTTTAGTCAGACTTTAGTCAGACTTTAGTCAGACTTTAGTCAGACTGTAGTCAGACTGTAGTCAGACTTTAGTCAGACTGTAGTCAGACTTTAGTCAGACTTTAGTCAGACTTTAGTCAGACTTTAGTCAGACTTTAGTCAGACTTTAGTCAGACTTTAGTCAGACTTTAGTCAGACTTTAGTCAGACTTTAGTCAGACTTTAGTCAGACTTTAGTCAGACTTTAGTCAGACTTTAGTCAGACTTTAGTCAGACTGTAGTCAGACTTTAGTCAGACTTTAGTCAGACTTTAGTCAGACTTTAGTCAGACTTTAGTCAGACTTTAGTCAGACTTTAGTCAGACTGTAGTCAGACTTTAGTCAGACTTTAGTCAGACTTTAGTCAGACTTTAGTCAGACTTTAGTCAGACTTTAGTCAGACTTTAGTCAGTCAGACTTTAGTCAGACTTTAGTCAGACTTTAGTCAGACTTTAGTCAGACTTTAGTCAGACTTTAGTCAGACTTTAGTCAGACTTTAGTCAGACTTTAGTCAGACTTTAGTCAGACTTTAGTCAGACTTTAGTCAGACTTTAGTCAGACTTTAGTCAGACTTTAGTCAGACTTTAGTCAGACTTTAGTCAGACTTTAGTCAGACTTTAGTCAGACTTTAGTCAGACTTTAGTCAGACTTTAGTCAGACTTTAGTCAGACTTTAGTCAGACTTTAGTCAGACTTTAGTCAGACTTTAGTCAGACTTTAGTCAGACTTTAGTCAGACTTTAGTCAGACTTTAGTCAGACTTTAGTCAGACTTTAGTCAGACTTTAGTCAGACTTTAGTCAGACTTTAGTCAGACTTTAGTCAGACTTTAGTCAGACTTTAGTCAGACTTTAGTCAGACTTTAGTCAGACTTTAGTCAGACTTTAGTCAGACTTTAGTCAGACTTTAGTCAGACTTTAGTCAGACTTTAGTCAGACTTTAGTCAGACTTTAGTCAGACTTTAGTCAGACTTTAGTCAGACTTTAGTCAGACTTTAGTCAGACTTTAGTCAGACTTTAGTCAGACTTTAGTCAGACTTTAGTCAGACTTTAGTCAGACTTTAGTCAGACTTTAGTCAGACTTTAGTCAGACTTTAGTCAGACTTTAGTCAGACTTTAGTCAGACTTTAGTCAGACTTTAGTCAGACTTTAGTCAGACTTTAGTCAGACTTTAGTCAGACTTTAGTCAGACTTTAGTCAGACTTTAGTCAGACTTTAGTCAGACTTTAGTCAGACTTTAGTCAGACTTTAGTCAGACTTTAGTCAGACTTTAGTCAGACTTTAGTCAGACTTTAGTCAGACTTTAGTCAGACTTTAGTCAGACTTTAGTCAGACTTTAGTCAGACTTTAGTCAGACTTTAGTCAGACTTTAGTCAGACTTTAGTCAGACTTTAGTCAGACTTTAGTCAGACTTTAGTCAGACTTTAGTCAGACTTTAGTCAGACTTTAGTCAGACTTTAGTCAGACTTTAGTCAGACTTTAGTCAGACTTTAGTCAGACTTTAGTCAGACTTTAGTCAGACTTTAGTCAGACTTTAGTCAGACTTTAGTCAGACTTTAGTCAGACTTTAGTCAGACTTTAGTCAGACTTTAGTCAGACTTTAGTCAGACTTTAGTCAGACTTTAGTCAGACTTTAGTCAGACTTTAGTCAGACTTTAGTCAGACTTTAGTCAGACTTTAGTCAGACTTTAGTCAGACTTTAGTCAGACTTTAGTCAGACTTTAGTCAGACTTTAGTCAGACTTTAGTCAGACTTTAGTCAGACTTTAGTCAGACTTTAGTCAGACTTTAGTCAGACTTTAGTCAGACTTTAGTCAGACTTTAGTCAGACTTTAGTCAGACTTTAGTCAGACTTTAGTCAGACTTTAGTCAGACTTTAGTCAGACTTTAGTCAGACTTTAGTCAGACTTTAGTCAGACTTTAGTCAGACTTTAGTCAGACTTTAGTCAGACTTTAGTCAGACTTTAGTCAGACTTTAGTCAGACTTTAGTCAGACTTTAGTCAGACTTTAGTCAGACTTTAGTCAGACTTTAGTCAGACTTTAGTCAGACTTTAGTCAGACTTTAGTCAGACTTTAGTCAGACTTTAGTCAGACTTTAGTCAGACTTTAGTCAGACTTTAGTCAGACTTTAGTCAGACTTTAGTCAGACTTTAGTCAGACTTTAGTCAGACTTTAGTCAGACTTTAGTCAGACTTTAGTCAGACTTTAGTCAGACTTTAGTCAGACTTTAGTCAGACTTTAGTCAGACTTTAGTCAGACTTTAGTCAGACTTTAGTCAGACTTTAGTCAGACTTTAGTCAGACTTTAGTCAGACTTTAGTCAGACTTTAGTCAGACTTTAGTCAGACTTTAGTCAGACTTTAGTCAGACTTTAGTCAGACTTTAGTCAGACTTTAGTCAGACTTTAGTCAGACTTTAGTCAGACTTTAGTCAGACTTTAGTCAGACTTTAGTCAGACTTTAGTCAGACTTTAGTCAGACTTTAGTCAGACTTTAGTCAGACTTTAGTCAGACTTTAGTCAGACTTTAGTCAGACTTTAGTCAGACTTTAGTCAGACTTTAGTCAGACTTTAGTCAGACTTTAGTCAGACTTTAGTCAGACTTTAGTCAGACTTTAGTCAGACTTTAGTCAGACTTTAGTCAGACTTTAGTCAGACTTTAGTCAGACTTTAGTCAGACTTTAGTCAGACTTTAGTCAGACTTTAGTCAGACTTTAGTCAGACTTTAGTCAGACTTTAGTCAGACTTTAGTCAGACTTTAGTCAGACTTTAGTCAGACTTTAGTCAGACTTTAGTCAGACTTTAGTCAGACTTTAGTCAGACTTTAGTCAGACTTTAGTCAGACTTTAGTCAGACTTTAGTCAGACTTTAGTCAGACTTTAGTCAGACTTTAGTCAGACTTTAGTCAGACTTTAGTCAGACTTTAGTCAGACTTTAGTCAGACTTTAGTCAGACTTTAGTCAGACTTTAGTCAGACTTTAGTCAGACTTTAGTCAGACTTTAGTCAGACTTTAGTCAGACTTTAGTCAGACTTTAGTCAGACTTTAGTCAGACTTTAGTCAAACTTTAGTCAGACTTTAGTCAGACTTTAGTCAGACTTTAGTCAGACTTTAGTCAGACTTTAGTCAAACTTTAGTCAGACTTTAGTCAGACTTTAGTCAGACTTTAGTCAGACTTTAGTCAGACTTTAGTCAGACCACACGTATTTCCTCTGAGACCGAAAACGGAGCGTAAGCCCTGCCGCAGACGCTTGTCGCAACTTGGGAGAAGCGTTCAATGTGTCCGAGGAGATCGGCTCCGCGGGGACGTGCTGCTGCACCAACGGTGCTTGCACCACGCAACCCCCTAGCGCAGTGAAGCTGGTAAACGTTGAGTAAACGCGTTTACTCCAAAATGAGTAAACGTAAACGTTTATAAACGGTAAACGTTTACGTTTACTCGCGGTAAACGTTTACTCGCCTACAGAGCACGGTTCGACCATACTTGGCCTCCTAGCGCAACATCAGGCTGTCCATCTCTTTTATGGCGTTGTCAAGCATCACCCCACCGAGTCCTTCGGGCGTTGGGGGGTGTACTGGAACACTGCCCTAGTGGGGATGCTAGCGTTCCCTTGGGACAGTACAGACGCTGTCAAGACATTCTACTTGGATGACCGGGGGAAGTTAGCCTGTTAGCAAGTGAAGACGACCGCATGCGATATAACCCGCATCGCAGTTACCTCTTCGTTGACTGTCGGGTCTTGTGCGTTCTAAAAAAGGAGCAGGAGAACTAGTCAGAAACAGGAGAGGGATGCGTGACAGGGGGAAGGAAAAGCCAACGAGGCGAGCGGAGCCAGCCGAGAGGGGGGTGGCGTCGGGGAGTGATTCCGTAGTTCTGGTGGACATTTTTGACAATGTTCCACCCTGCGGTGGTCAATCCTGACAATCCTCCGAAATCCTGACGGGGCGGGGCGGGGTGGGTATATATTTTCAAACAGCTTCCCTTCAGTTCGAAAGGAGCGAAACGGGTAGAACGGGGGCATTTGCTCCTTGTAGCAGGAGTGGTACTACTTTAGTACACATGGTAGGAACTGGAGCAAAGCGCATGGCCGGATGAGCGCACCACCCGAGCCCACAACAGGAGAATTCGGGTGGGTTGAGGTGGGTCTTCTGAGACTGACTTTTTCTTGGTCGATGGAATGGGATCTCGCCTGGTTGACCCATTGACATGGTCAACAGGCACACTCTATCCCGTCGCTAGTAAGCAAGTTACCAGGCTTCTGTGTCAGACTGCTCTCCTTCCTTCTCTTTCCGATGAAGAATGAACTCGATGACCCAAGCCGAGACCGAGTGCGATGAGGCCAGAAGCTAGCTGCCAATTCCTCTTGGATGGCCTCAGGGTCGTTGTAGGTGATGCGCAACGGTTCTCTGTCGCGATTTGGTAGACTGGAAGTAGTTTGCACAACGGCTGTCAAGCTTCCACCAGATTGTAGCAGTTCTCTGGCTACTGGTAGAAGAGGTACCTTGTCGTAGTCACGCGAGGCACCCATCCAGCCAGTTGCTCTCCTTGAGAAGATGAAGCTGTGTCCGAGATGGCTTCGTGTGTCCCCTGTCCATAAGACTATGAGGGGGGCGGGGGGAAAATGTTAGTTTACTCTTTCAGGCAGGGGGGAGTGCGGTCCGTACACGGCCCACCTGTTATGGAGATAGATTCCACGTGTCATGTTTTGAAAGCGTGTGACACACAACTTGTAATCACAAGCTATTACAATCAATCAAGTTCAAAGTGTCTACTCATGCAACATCAGTGTTGTGTAGCATGTGAGCTCCATAACATGCTGACTGCGCCTATATACGGGAACATGCTGTGTTGTCGTCATGCAGCGCTCGTGCATCGTTGCAAGCGCGGAAAGAAGGAGTCGTGTGACTGCTGCCGGTAGCCGCGCTTAGCAGTGACTCTTGGGCGGGTACAACAAATCCAATTCGTCGAAGAACAACGCCCGATCGATGGCGGCGAACTATCCTCAACTCCCCGTTGGATGAACCAAAAACAGGTTTGAAGAAAGTGCGCGCAAACAAAGTGATGTGCATTACGCCACAGTACTTGTGCGTGACAATCACACTAATGCAACAAATTTACTACTTGTGCGATCCAAAAGCATGACGACTGTGTGGTGTTTCGTGTATCACGAGGATTGGAGGGGAGGATTGGGAGAAGGGGCGGGCATGCAAAGAGAGAGAAAGAAAATCGTGAGCGGAGGAGACGGAAACTGTGTTCACGCAGACACGGTTTCACACGGCGGGCTAGAGGGAAGAGAGGGGTAAAAGGCGGGCAGGCGGGGGGATTGCAAGAACGTGGTATGTGCTCAACACCGCACTGGTCCCGTCTGCGCCGTGTGTTTCGGTCCTTTAAGCCACGGACACGTAAGGCGGGCTGTCTGCAGACAGGACAGCGGTGTGAGTCTGGTTTGCGAGGCGGCTGTTCGTAGCTCGCCACAGCCTGGACCACCCGTGCTACCAGAGCACAGGCGAATCCGTCACGGGGAGGAGGCCCCTACGAAGGCGGGGGGGAGCAGCAGTTTTCGAAGGGGTGAACCTCACGGCAGCGGCTTGAACATGAGTGCCAAGCGCGAAAACTAAGAATAGTTGGGTGGCGGCTCGTTGCAAAAACACTAGAGGAGCTGCCTTTGTGCTTGCCTCGGAGGAAACAAGAGGGAGAAACAACACAACTACACAGGGATGACGTTTTTGGAATACCGACGGTGCTGTTTTGGTCCAATCTTGGTCGGATTCGTTGTAGGTACGGGTTTGCTTTGCGTAGTTGCGCATAGTCTCCGGGTTGTTCCGCATAGTTCCCAAAAACGTCGTCCCAAAGTGGGGCTTATTCGTGTTGAACGCTTACGCCCGGCACTGAACCCGGATTTGTTTCGTGTGCTCGTGTGGGCAGCAGCCCTTCACCTCCTTCGAGGTACCGCAACTGGCAGACTCTTCAAGTATTTCCTTTCGCTTTTTCTCACAGAAAGGGGGTGCTTTTAATTACGACGTCTTTTTTACTTGTGTTAGATTCTCCGACTCTCGAAATCGTGATTAGCACGCTTAACTCAAGAGGTCTAGCCAGCTACCCCCCGCAGAATTTGCTTACTCTCAAGAAAACAGCACTTTCCACCACCCCACCGAGCGTCAGTCAGACGAGCCCGCCACGGAAGGGGCAGTAGCTTCAGCTTTTTTTTCTTCGTTTTGTGTTTCCGACGATCCCGTACGGGCGTACAGATTGGTGTCTTTCGGCGTTTTGTGCTTGCGAGGTTCAGCTTTGTGTGTGGTGTGACAGTGTGTGAGGGATTGCAAGAACGTGCTTGGAATGGGTATGTGCTCAACACCGCACTGGTCCTGTCTGCGCCGTGTTTCGGTCCTTTAAGCCACGGACACAGAAGGCGGACCATCATGAGGGGTGTGGGGGGGACAAGGATGGCAATAATAAATACACTTGCATATTATTCATTGTAATTTATTGTATTTTGTTGCATTTTATTCTGGAGAAACTGGATTTAATACAAGTCTGTCCCGATTTGCCCTGGTGTAACACCATGGATTGCAGCTCCAACAGTGCTGCTCCCACTTTTTTTTTGCAGGAGTTGGATGACGAGAAGCAACTTCTGTCAGGGTCTGTATTTTATTCTGCATTTTATTAGAGTGAAAGTTATTATTGGACTTGTATTTAATTATTTGCCCCTTGTGTGTATACCATCCTGGGGGGGGGGGGGGGGGGGAGCAGCGCTCTTGTTAAGGATCAGCCACTTTGGCCGGATGGCCGGATAAACCAGACCCCCCCCCCCCCTCCCCCCCAGGGGTCAGCCGGCTGATGGATGGATGGATGGTTCTTAACAAGATGCCTGGGGGGGAGTTTTACTGTATCGGGCTAGACTTTAACTCATGCTTCAGCCAGGTTGCCCACTCTGCTGCTTTATCGCTAGGCTCCTGAAAGCGTACCCTTTCGCATACACACTTCATAACTGGGGCATTTCGTGCTGAGAAAGGATTGCCAATACGTCGCACCACGGCGCCCGTGGAATTTTTTTTTTTAGCCACATGCAATGTGTGAGGAAACTGAACCGCTCAAGTAGGACCTTCTGATCATGATCATTTGCCAAATTTGCCACCTGAAACCACGTCCAGGATTTGGGCTCAGGGTAGTACGGTCAACGAAACCTCTAGTTTCCCTTTCTACTTTCTCCTACTCTCGCGGTGTACGGTTTCCTTCGGTTTCTCGTTTTCGTTCGTAGGACTTTGCCTAAGCTTCGCTTCCTTTCACCTCCCGAGCAAAGCAATGGCGGAACAGGGGGGGGGTTTCAAGGTCCATCCCTGTCCCATGGAATTGCAGCGTTGCCTGTGCCGTGTTGCACCACGGTTGCTGTCACCATCCCCAGGGGCTGCATAGATTTGCCTGGTTCTGTATATCATGCAGGGTCAAACCCTTGTGTCTTTTTAAAACGCTCCCGGGGAGCCGATGGACCCCAAAAAAAAAAAATTGGAAAAAAAAAAAAAAAAAAATGCTCAACTTCCTCAAAAATTACTGCAGAGTTTGTTCCAAAGTTTTAAAATTCAAAAAACCCAATTTTTTTCCGGATTTTTTTTTTTTTGCCATTTCCAAAAAGACACATGGTTTTGACCCTGCATGAGAGAGAGAGAGACGAGTTAGAGTGCAGGGACCATCTCTCCGGGGAGTTTCCGGTCTCCTCACTTCTCTTCGCACTGCTACGGCGGGCGTAAGTCGCTCCGGAGGCGCGCTGCAGGTTTGCATGATATCACGGCCCATCACGGTGGGGGGTTCAAGGCTTCAAGAACTTCAAGCTTGGGGGTTCTTTAAATTGATTTCCCCGGGTTCTGCCGTCAGACACACGAGCCCTGTATACCGCAGCAGAGTAAACAGGTAACACTGCAGCAGCGCAGCGAAGTGGGCAAGGCCAGGGGGTGGTGAATCTCTTTTTTCTAGCGTTTATTTCCCGTCAAAAAAAAAAAAAAAAAAAAAAAAAAAAAATAAGACGCGTCACTGGCTAATCACGGTTGAAACTGGAAAATGGTGAGGGGAGGGAATTGTTTTTCGTTGAACGCTTTGCCCTGGACGTTTGCTTTTTCGGTACAGGGCGCAAGGAAACGCCGTAGATGGTCTGCGACGCGTTCGTATTTCCTCCAACATTGGATGTTTGGTAAGAAAAAGAGAGCCAGAAAACTTGCCTTGAACTCCAAACCCCTGCTTTTTCCCCCCCACCAACCACTACCAAGAAATTGTTGCCGCAGAACCTTGGCCCGAAGGTGTGGGTGGGAGGGTCTTCGCCTCCGATCCAAACATCGGCGGCGCGCTGCCATATAGGTTTGCGAAGCCCGGTCACATACGGCATGGCACGCTACCACGGATGTTATCGGAAAGTCGGCGCGATAGCGAATGGCAACGAGAACACAAAAAAAAAAAAAAAAAATGACAGGAGGGCGGGACCTTGGGAGCTACTAAGGCGTGACAAACCCGCCCCTGTACCCCCCCTCCCCCCTCACAGGAAACCCGTCCGAGCCTAGCCAGCCCCCCCGACACGGAATCTCTTTTTGGTTTTGTGTTCTTTCTTCGACAGACGAGCACACCGCGGGGGGTGTGCTTGAGTCCTCTTTTGGCAGGGGGCTTTTTTGCTTCCCTCTTTTTTTCAACGGCAGCAAGTGTTAGACCAGCCCACCCGAAGGCAGTTGATTTATTTTTTAGACTGAAAGTTCGCTTGAAACTCCGGGGTTTTGACATCTCCGGGTGACCTTCGTCGTTTTTTGGCAGGTTTTCTCTACCAACAGAAGAAGTAAAAAGGGGGGGTTGAATAAGAACACCTGTGTTAGTATTCGATTTGTCGAATACTAAAAAAGGTTCCGGGTAGCCGAACAGTAGCAGGATCAAATGGTGGTAGTGTTTTTAGACAACCAGACGCGTGTCAAATAACTGCTTTTATTCGACCCCCGCCCCCCCCTTTATAGTTTGGATGAGCGTTTTTTTCTTGTCTTCTTTTTTTCCAAAAACGATTCAGGCAGCCAGAATTGTGTGTTGGAGGAAAGCAGATGCGGTCGGTTGATCTGTGCGTTCCGACAACTAGCCCCGGAACTGTGTGGGGGGGAAAGCTGGGTTAAATGTTCGGGCAGAGCACTGCCCCTGATGCATGATGGATGCTAACTCTGGGTGGGAGTGAACAGCTCCAGTGGGATGATGACAGGGAGAGAAAAATACTCGAGGGACTGCCTTGTGCTGACTTCGAAGGAGGCTAGAGGGGGAGAAAACAATACAACTACAAAGTGGGTCTTTTTTTGTTGAACGCTTACGCCCGCCACTGAACCCAGATTCACCCGTGTTACGTGTGGGCTACAGCTCATTTACCTCCTTTGATCTCTTGCAGCTGGCAGCCTCCTCAAGTATCTCCTACAAAGCAGGTGCTTATACAAAAAAAAAAGACTACAAAATTGCGCACCTACGCATACCCGCCCTTCGACTCAAAAGTAGTAGTTGTAAAATACTCAATGTTGTCTGCCCTGCGTCTTGAGCTTGAACGTAATTCGGCGCAGGTGACGCACTGAGCCTATCACGAAGAAAAGTCGCGATGTGAGTACTGCAGAGCTTCTTGATGATGTGCAGCTTCTTTCACACCAAAAGAAAGTCTCAGGTGAAGCCTGCGTCACCTGAACTTCCACGGCAACCATAACCAGGGTGGGCTGCGGCTCACTGGCTTCACGCCGCAAGCACAACATTGGTCGTAGTTTGAAACTGCACAAGTCGTTACTGACTACCTTCGTAGGTGTGCATGCTCTCTTCCAGTGTTCCAGGGCAGGGGCAGTGCACTGTAGTAGGTGCGGTTTTTTTGTAGCCTGCTTGCAGTCTATTTCGCCGTCGTTTTTTTTCTTTTTATTTGACGCGCAGGCAGCAAAAGTGACGTGCTCGGCGGTATTTGCCTTCCGTCCGGGAGACAAGACATTCACGGCCAGCTCGTGACAGAAACAGATGCAGAGGTCGGAGAACGCTTGTCGCGCGGCCCACTTGAGGGTGTCACATGGCACATGTTGTCGAACAGCGTGCGATCATGTGTGAACTCTGTTGTATAGTATGTGCCATAACACGTGCTCACGCGCCAACAAGGGTGAGCTCACACGGTATCAACATCAGATGTGAAATCACTTGCACTTGCATAACAAGTGGGCCGCGTGCTTCTTCAGCTCCTCCCTCACGTCTGAATGGCCTTGTATGCCTAATTTTTGGAGCCGTATTTATTGCATCCACCCGTGGCACGTACGTAGCGCGAACTCCCCAGGCACGCCCGCCATGCTTTCACTACCAGACTGATGTATTGTTTGATTGTTCGTCTGTCTACGACAGCTGTGGCCGTCGTGTCGTTGGTTTGCGCACTGGTGGGGGGGGGGGGGGGGTGGTGGTGGTGAGGCGGGGGGTTTATGACTAGTTTCAATCAGTGCTTTTTTTCAGAGTAAATCCTTTGTTGTGCGGTCGACGATATACGTCGTTCTGATGTCTTTTTTTTTTTTAAGGCGGGGGAGAAAAATCTTAGCTTAATGTTTAGGCAGGAGGAGGAGGGGTTTCCGGCGATAATCGCACAGTCTGCTTTTTTTATGTTTTTTTTTTTTTTTTTTTTTTTTTTTTTTTACTTTTCGCGCCCAACGAGAAAAGGGAGCACAGGGGGGGGGATTGCTCTGTGTTTAACCACGATTGGGGCGTGGAGGGGAGGGTAAGGAGGTCACCTAGACGACACCGGCCACAAGACACGTTACTACTACACGAAGAGAACGTGCAGCTTTTTTAGGATGTTTAGCCCTGTCCCCGCGTGAGGCGTTCTGGAGGGTCAACCCTTCCTTCAAACAGAGACGACCGCAGCGTCCGGGGCCCGTGGACATGGTCAACAGGACCGGCAAAGTATCCACCACTTCGGGTCTCTGCATCCTGTTTTGAGTCGGTCCATCCCCTCTTGATAGACCGTGATGGACCGAATAATACAGCACCGGGCAATTCGATGCAGCTCTAGGGACTAAGGATGCACCTGATAGACCGTGGTGGACCGTGATTCACTGTGACTAACAGCGGCAGGCACTTCGATGCAGTTTCAAGAGATAGGGACGGACCGGCTCATGTTTCCGGGTTGTGGCGAGTTCCCGCAGGTCCCTTTCGGCAGTCCTGCTACGCCCCGAGTAAGCTCGCCAGCCGCAGCTTTGAGGCGTTTAGGGTCTCCGTGTAACCGTGTTAAATGGGTTCTCTTAGAGCAAGAGTTACGGCGTACACCTGCTTTTCGGGCGTGACTCGGGCACACCCTCTTTAACTCCAGCTTCTGAGGCTGGATCGCACCGCGTACTCTTCACGCAACGAGTGCCGGGTCTCGCGGAGGTTGTGCCGAGTGCAAAAGAGCGCACGTGCGGTCGGTTATTTGGTACACCCTCCAGCGCCCCCCCACCGCCCCCCCCCCCGTAGCTTTTTGCGAAGGAAAGAGAGATACGTTCGTATGGGGAGGGAACGAGGGGGGGGCGAAAGGTAATTTGGAATATTTTGGTTGCCGTCAGCGGCGCAAGTGTCACGCCCCAGTACTCTGAGTAGGGGGTTGACGTGTTTTGTGTGTAGGGGAAGAATGCCCAGGCCTTCCATGAAAAAGAGCCGTCTTCTGTGGTGCCAAGAAGGTTGCATGGTTGAAGATAAAACAGTGGTGCCACCTGACGGTGATAATCTCAAGGCCGTCCACGTGATAAAGCCGTTACGCACTGGAACTTGTAAGTACATGGACCACATGTACATGGATCAGCATGCACCGTTTAGCAGCGGACACCTTTTACATGTAACTGGCTTTTATGGATAAACTACTGTGCAGAAAGAGTAGTGTTGGGTAGTAGTAGAAGCTCTTTTTTTTTTTTTTTTTCTTTGCGGACCCGAGCGCTTATGTTTTAGCGATTATTAATTCCTGCCAACCCAGTGCGAGTTTTCCCCAAGGTTCTGCTAGGATTGTGTTAATTTTGCTTTTGCTGACAGATCCGACAGCTCTTTAGAAGATCCAACTTTCGTAATTCCGCGTGGTAGCGCAGGGAAGGGCAGGGTGGAGCAGTGCAGGACAACACCCACTTTCTCCAAACCGTGGTTTTAGTCCAAACCCCTGTTTAAACTCGCGAGATGAGGCAGTATTTATTTTTAGAGTAAGTTCTTCCGTTCAGATACTTAGATCAACTGCGGCAATCGGGTCACGCAAAGAAAATGCCTAGGTTCTCCACGAGAGATCGATATTGAGTTGAGTGGGCGGATGCGAAAGGGTGGGGGGTGGGGGGGGTGTCTTCCTTTTCCCGTCTTTTTTTTCGATTTTTTTTATGGTAGTAAAACTTTTTCACGGTGAGCCCCCCCCCGCAGACGAGTGAAAGAAGACGTGGCACATTATTTCCCCACCTTGTTGCTGCGCTTGACGCGCGATCGGCTTCGGACGCTGGGCGTCGCTGTTGAAGAAGATAGAATAAATTTCGTTTATTAGTTACGACTGAAAAAAAAAACGCTTGGAAATGGCTGGCCGCGCAAAATACAATTCCGCCACACAAAAATAAACTCCAAAAATAAACTCGTTTCCAACAAACAAAAAAAAAAAGGTGTATTTCGCTGCGGTACCTGTTCGTTGGTTTTGACGAGCCCAACTGTCAATTATCTTCGTGTGTTTTGCACATCAGCGCCGACGGCGGGCAAGCAACAGCCCAAGTGGTCGTGTGCGTGCTGCCGAATTTTAACTCCAGATTCTGAGGTAAGAGCTCACCGTATCGTGTGGTTCGTAAGAGGGGGGGGGGGCGACCGGGGGGTGGTTGTAGTAGCTGGACCTAGTTTCGGGAACAAAATACCCAGGAGGGGGGGCTGCCTTGCTGTTAGAGAGAGGGAGGAACTACTACAGTTACAGAGCGGGGTTTTATATTCTCCGGGTGACCATTGTCGTTGAGGTTCCTGTATGTTAGTGTGCGTATCGTATCTGGCGGTACGTGTATTTTTGTCGAAACGCGCACGTTCGGCCACTGAATCCAGATTTTCCCTGTGTCCCGTGCCAGTTATTTGTTGCGATAACTGCGGAAGTCATCGGCATGTTGAGTACCACACTATGACTAGAGATTTCGCAACTGGCAGCCTCCTTGAGTATTTCCTACTACAAAAGAAATAAGGGCGGGAGGGGCGGGCAAAAAGAAAGAAAGAGCGAGAGAGATTGAGAGAGAGACTGCGGTGATCTCCGCCTGTCCTTTCATCATTTCATGAACAAAATTGTAGCAAAGCGGTTGCGTCGAGGGGATGGGGACGTGCAAAAAAAAACGTGCTTAGAAAGGATAGCTCGACACCGCACCTGGTCCTACACCTGCACCATGTTTCTGCCCTTTAAGCCACGAACACATCAAGCGGATCAATCCAAGCAGTTTGCGCCTCATTCCGGGTATCCGTAGAACACCGGTTCAGGCTTGGGCTCTGCCTTGTTCACTCGCCGCTACCAGGAGCATCGCTGTTGGTTTCTTTACCTGCGCCCAGTGATATGCTTGAGTTTAGCGCGTGGATCTTCAACAGCTGGGGTCGGTGGGAGTTTCAGTCGAACGACCTGTTTTTTCCCAAAAATCAGTCCATGCCTTCGAAGTGTGAACCTCGCGAGACAAGACGAATTTTTTTTTTTTTTGGAAATCCATCAGCAAGGAGAACCTGAGTGTCTACAGACAGGCCAGCGGTACGAGCCTGATTAAGCGACGACTAACTTCGGGTCCGGCTGGTGTGGTTTCGGATTGAAGGGCGCAAAAGAAACTGGTTTCAAAATACACGCAGGGCTTCCAGGAGGTTCCAAGATTTCCGATGATGAAAACGGGGTGCTCTAAATTGTCGTTTTGGACCGTTAAAAGTAATAATCCGTGACTCGGCTTGTTTTGGGGGTGGGTGTAGTTTTTAGATGGAAAGATGTATGAAGAAGTTCTAAAAAAACACTCTCATATTGCATGTTTGGTACAAAGAACTCGCGTGCGTTAATCACGCATGGACAAAGCTGGTTTTCTGAAAAAAAAAAAAAGACATTCGCCCGGAGAGATGTTGTCTGAAGAAAGGTATCTCCCGGGCTTTTTTTTTTTTTTTTTTGGTTCGTGTTTTTCTTCACGGAAATTGTCAAACGACACACCGTACCTTCGAACACAGCTTTTTCGAGAGAGAGAGAGAGTTCGCTTGAATTTGCGCATCGAAACAGGCCGGAAAGAGCAGAGGAGAAAGGAACATGGGGGAGAGAGTGGAATCTAGACCTTCAAATCGAGACCAGGGCAGTCACGGAAGGTGTTGATTTTGAGTATCAGTTTGGACAGTCCCGGGCGGGTGTGCGGATTGGCGTCGTTTCGACTTTTTTCTTGTTGTGTTTGTCTCATTTTTTTTTTTTTTTTCCTCTCAAAAAAAAAAAAAAGGAGTGACAGCATTTTTCAGGTTCTTTCACCCAGAACATGTTTCCCCTCCCCCTCCTTTTTTTTTTTTTCAGGGCATTAGCTTGGTTTCCGGCCCAGTTTCCAAATTTGGACCGCTGACGGCTTTTTGCGTCCTCACTCAGGAATGGGCTCCACACAGCACGACGCGACGTATCTTCACGACAATGCTGGGCCCTGAGTGCCTCAGATTGCACATTGGCCACCTCTGCCGGGGGCCTGGGTGATGGTGTAGTGCCATTTCCTTTCTTCTTTTCCCCCGCCGGCTTTTCCAAAATTTGGACTGACAGTCCAAATGTGGATATAGAAGCTAATCCCCTGTTTTTGTGTTGCCGACAATTTTTTTTTTTTTTTTTTTTTGAAGAGTGAAAGTTCGCGTTGTGTGTGTACGCTGGGTTCAAAGAAATCTTTTCTTTCAAGCCCAGGAGGGGGGTCTACAACGGCGCACTCCAGCCTCAAACAAAACTGGAGCTAAAGAGGGTGTGCCGGAGTTACATCCGAAAAAGCAGGCGCGGATGCAGTCAAAAACGCGTCGTGGAAATGTGCACCCAAAAAGCGGGTGTACTCCGACGTCGGCTCCCAGCTTGTGAAGGCTGAACCCCACGTGCAGGTCGGTGTTAAGGCAGACGGGGGCCCGCGGGGGAGCCCGCAAAGTGGCCAAACAATTCGCATTGCATACTATCGCACTTGGGATTTTTGCGCCAATTATCGCATTTTCATTCGCATTTATCGCGCGATTAAACCCTGGGCAAAAATACAGTACTGTGGACGTATCGCAGTGTTGTCGCACGCCGATAATGTATGCGATAACTTTGTGCGATAACGCGATAATTATTACCGCGTGAGAATCGTTTGACACCACTATGTCTAGAGGGGTGGGGGTGACGGGACGAAAGCGGATTGTCGCGAAATCAAAGCTCGGAATCGACATCAGGCACTTGAACCGGGCCACACACCTCACACGGCAGAGTCGAGCAAGCTGGTGCTGAAAGCTGGAGCAAGCCCGTCCATACCCTATCTCCTGGAACTGCATCGAATTGCCTGCCGCTGTTCATCATAGTGAAAGACGGTCTACCACGGTCTATCAGGTCCATCCCTATCATCTCGACCTGCATAGGATTGCCTGGAGATGTATTCTTCGGTGCATCACTGTCTATCAGGAGGGGATGGCCCGGCTTGTGGAGGTAAAATGGCGGGTTTCTACCACCGCATTCAGAATCCTATGTTGAGCCAAACATAACTCGCGTGCAGCCTCAGTTGCTCGCATTTTTTGACCCTGTGACTCGGGCACACCTTCTAGCGTTAGTGAGCCTCTTGATACACCGAAGAATACCCGAAGAATACTGCACCGGGCAATTTCGATGCAGCTCTAGGGACTAGGGATGGACCTGATAGACTGTGGTGGACCGTGATTCACTGTGCTACACAGCGGCAGGCACTTCGATGCAGTTTCAAGAGATAGGGACGGACCGGCTCAGTTAGATTAGAAGGTCGGCATTTTAAAGTCTCCGGTTGACCGCAGAGGCTTGGGTAACTTAGCTGAGGCTGAACTCCACCGTGTAGATCAAAGGGGGAATTGCTACCCGCTCTCTGGACAGCTAGCGATGACTGGTCTCAAAATGCAAAGTTTGCGGTGGCACCACAGTGTCCAGTTTCGCGCGTACTTCCTAGACAGGGGGGGAATTGGTGGTCTGGAATAGAGTGCAGAGAACTCGTGGCGATGTATGCACCGTCCGATGGGCCCTGCGTTCATGCTGCCGAATGGGCACTGGGTGTCAAAAGCGCCTGAAACGTGGTCAACAACTATTTGCAGATACGGATAAAACAGGCCCACGTTTGCGATCGATGTAGCTTCGGTGAGGACGTGCCGACGTGTGTCAATTCCGAGTGCTGGGACGGTGCTTCACTGAAGGAAGGTGAGCGTTAAGGTACAAGAAAAAGAGGGGGACGCAAGCTTGTTTCCACGCTGGAACCTGCACGCTAGAGTTCATCCTCAGAAGCTAGAGCTACAGCTGGAGTTGAAAAGCGGGTGCCACGGGTGCAGTACAGTTGTAGCACGCCTACTTTCGGGTGTGTGGCTCGGACACATATATCTAACTCAGCTTCTGAGACTGGACTCCATCGTTGTAGACCGGTTTCGTTGCTGCAAGACCGGTGGCGTTTCAAGTCTCCGGTTGCCAGTTTGAAGGAAGGGATGGGGGTCTTCTTCTTTTTGCGTTTTCTTTTTTTATTTTCCTTGGGCTGTTTTAGTCTTTTTAGAGTCAAAAAGCTCGTTTGAAACACGGGTATTTTTAAAGTTGTTTTTTTCTTTTTCTTTTTTTGTGCGATCGACGATTAAATTTAACGTACTTCCTTTTTTTTTTTTGCGCTATTTTTTGACAACGACGTGTGGGGGGGGGGGGAAATCTTAGTTTCGTGTTCAGGCGCTACTTGCCTCTCATGTGTTTGATGCTAGCATCAAGTCGTCTTCGCGGAATGCAGAGTTAGGGAGGTGGTCGGCTATTATGCTGCGTTTAGGATAACGGATGGATACCGGTGTGGCCGTCGGGACACCTTCCATCGCAACAGAACGGGACATCGGTTCTCTCTGTGCACTCGCCATTCCTAGCACCGCAGCGGAACGAGATTCCGCCCATGTTGCAAGACTCCAGGGACCATTCCTTACCCACATTGTCTCTGTCGTAGCGCACCTGTCGCAGGTTAGTTGAGGGCGTAAATGAAAATAACAATAAAATGAAGAAGAAGAAAAGCAGGGGATTAGCTACCGGTAATCGGGAATCGGTCTGATTTTGTTTGCACGGATTGTGTTGGATCAACCTGTTATTTTTGGTGTTTTCCAAAACCGTCACTTTCTGATGACAACCGCGGTGTTGTGACCATGAAAAACGTCGGGCGGTCAACAAAAGATTGGCCTCGATGCCCAACACACCGGCCGTGAGACTGTGACACTAGAACTAGACACGGGCACGAAAGGGTTTACCTACTGCTCGCCAGGGCTTACGCTTCGGTTTGGGTCTCAGAGAAAATACGGGTGGTCCACATGTGGACGCTTAAGGTTCGAAGGAAAAATCCTTTCCCCCTATGTAAAGGGGGGGGGGGGGCGAATAATAAATCAAAATCCACATGTGGTACCTGTGGATCCACACGTGGAAGCACGCGTGGTGGAAAAAAAATTCCAGAATAATTAACGTGTGGAAATCCACACGTTCCACACGTGGAGCGTAAGCCCTGGCCGCACGCCGTCTAGCTCGGCTCAGTACTTGCCTGGCGCAAGTCCTTAGACCAAACTTTGAAGACTGTTTCGAGTTTTTAAGGATCCGGTCTCAGAGTGAAAGCGACCTGAAACCTTTCAGTTGGGTGGATCAAACTGATTTTTCTGGAAAAAGAGGGTATTTTCGCGTCAGCAGCTTTATTTTTTTTTTGTAGCTAATACACTGGGAAAACGAAAGAGCGCAAATAAAAAGGGGGGTGTGACGGGCAAGAGAGCGCCAACCTCCGCACACAAGTGCGTGTTAGCGCCACGGCTTTTTTTCCCCCTCGGTGATCAAAGAAGGAAATACTCGAGGGGCTGCCTTGTGCTTACTTCGAAGGAGGCTAGAGGGGAAGAAACAATACAACTACAAAATGGGTCTTTTTTGTTGAACGCTTACGCCCGCCACTGAACCCAGATTCACCTGTGTTTCGTGTGGGCTACAGCACATTTACCTCCTTTGATCTTTTGCAACTGGCAGCCTCCTCAAGTATTTCCTACAAAGCAGGTGCTTATACAAAAAAAGAAACTAAAAGAGGGGGGGGACGTGTCAGCTAGACTTTGGCGGACACTTGCCGGCATAGCGGAGAGCCCCCCCCCCTCTGGTACGAGATGCAATTCGTTTACAATTCCATTCCAGGGCCCCAGACTGTCCTTGAGCTCAACGTATTCAAAAGCGTTCAAAAACGTCCTCGGTTTGTATTTTTCGACACAGCCACGAAACCTGAAGGAGGTTCTGGCAGGTCTAGCTGGCTGCCTAAAGGGCAAACCACGGCTCAGTCACCCAAGGTGGGCGTTGAAAAACACTTTTTTCTTGGGCCAGAATCCCTAAAAACCCGCATTTCGGAAAGTGTTTGTCCCACATTTTTCCAGGGCATGTTGACCATTTCACCTTCGAGCCTCCACCCGCTCAGCCCCTATGGTAAATGCACGACTGTGAGCTTTTTTTATCAAAATTTATCAAGTTTATTTCTTGATTTTTTCTCGTCTTGCTCTCCGCTTGTTGTGGAAGCTGCAATATTGAAGATTCCATCCTTGGATGGCGTGATTACCGTGGGCCTGGACCCTAGCGCTAAGCCCCGGAGATCCTGGATTTGCAGGTACCCCCCACCCTCCCCATGCCGGACAATGTCCGACAAAGTCTAACTGACACGTTCCCGGGGAAAGCAAAGAACTTGCGATTACTGCGCTCAGCGTAGAAGAAAGCGAAATGCGACTATGCGTGGGGGGGGGGGAAAGTAGATCATCGAGACATGGCGTGGCTGCCGGCGCATGATTTTATCGGCTGACCTGAAATTAAACGCTAAGGGGTGGTACAAAGAGAAAGGGGTTATGCCCTGGGGGTTTTCATTTTTCCCTTTAGTTTGCGTTGGCAGTGTCGTGACCTGGGGGGAGAATCTTAATATGATGTGCAGGACACTGCCTCTCATGCGGGGTTGATGCCGGCATTAGATCACGGGCGGGCGCTCAAGTTTCTCGAGGGCGGTACGAAGGTGGTCAAGTCAGCAAGGATTGCAAGGCCCCCCCCCCCCCCCCCCCCCCTCATCAGCAGGGCATGTTGCGTCTTCCCATTCATTGGATACGTAAGAGGAGGTTGGTATTTCATCGTTGCAGCTTCCCAACTATGATACACCCTCTCGTCTCACTGCACAAAGCCAGACTCGGGTCAAACTCAACAGGGTCTTCTTTCCCCGCTGGCAGTTTCAAGCCTGTTCCCTGTTCCGCCAGGGACAGAAGAAACCACACTGGTAAGCCACATTGGTCCATTCATGAGCGTCTTTAATTAGAAGACGGGGCAGGTGGGCTGCCTAAAGGGAGTCGCGGATACTCACCGTTCACTGGCCTTTTTTTTTGCAAGCCGGAAGTGTGCGCTGACCAGCTGACGCGGCCATCCTCGCCACCCCAATGCCGATGGCAAGGATCCACCACCATTTGACCTTCGAAAGCAGCACGCCCCCCGTTTGCTGGGAAAATGCAGCAGGCTCGTTGGGCGTGCTTTTTTAGAGTGAAAGTTCGCTTGAAACTCCGGGGTTTTAAAGTCTCCGGGTGACCGTCGTTATGGGAAGATATCCTTTGTGCTCTGAGTGTCGTAAGAGTGGTGGTAAGAGGATCGGCGGGTACCTTGGTTGTTGGCCATTGGTGGTTTCGGCCATTGTCCACATACCTTACTTACGGTAGGCCCTCCTTTTTTAAGGGGGCTTTTTTTCTTAAATTTTTGGAGAAGGGGGAGATGCTAGACTGTGTACGTGCGCGCGCGTGTGTGTTTGATGAAGCTGTTTTGCCTTGTTGTTTTTGGTGCGTTTACTCTGATTCCAAGCTTATTTTCCCCCCCGCCGCAAAACCCCAGGAAGACAGTGGCGACGGGGTAAAATAGGGGGGGGGCAAAGCAGAGACGGGGTATTTTTTGGTTCGTGTTGAAAGAGAGACGATGAGAAACGCTGATGGGTTTGCTGAATCTCTTGGTTGATGCTCGCATCCGTCTTTCTGATGAAGCGACGAGATTTAAGGCCCGTCAGAGAGAGAAAGAGAGGAATCTTCTTTGTTGTGTTTCCGACGATCCCGTGGGGGGATTTCTTTTTTTTCATTATTCGGGTTTTCGAGATTTCAAGAGACGTGGCCACCCCTTCCCATATGTATGCTCGAAACCTACGCGGATAGGGGGGGAGGAAGGCTAACGATGCGCGTGGGGGGGGGGGAGAGGGGGGGGGGGGCAAGGCGCTTACGACAGCGGATGGAGCAGGATGTGGCCATCGGGGCACTTGCTATCGCAGCAGAACGGTGAGTCTGTTCGTTCTGTGCACTCGCCGTTCCTTGCACTGCACCGGAACGCCACGCCTCCCATGTTACAAGATTCAAGTCTCCACTCCTTGCCTGGGGCTGCTTCTCGATCGTATCGCACCTGTCGCGTTAGTTGCGCTGACCGAGTGAAGCGTAAGGGGTACAAAAGGAGGATACGACTGGAGGGGGGTTGCAAGAACAGAAGAAAAAGAATCGGGAAGGTGTGGCTGACATTCTTTGATCCTGTTGGTTCGGGCTAGTTCAGGAGTGCTACCTTTTACCGGGATACTACTAGTCGTAGAAGCCAGCCCCACCCCGAATTCTTCTGGTGTCGATTCGAGGTGGTCGTGCTCATTTAGCCATGCGTCTTGCTCCTATTCCCTCAGTAAACTGCAAGAATGGATATGTGCAACACCGCACTGTGCGCGGTGCGTTTCGGTCCTTTAAGCCATGAACACAAGGCTGACCATCATCAGCGCGGAACCTGAGTGTCTGCGGGACAGGACAGCGGTTTGAGTCTGGTTGTCAGGAGGTTGTTCGTAGCTCGTCACAGCCAGGACCGTGCTACCAGAACACAGGCGAATCAGGTGAAAAACTCAGGGCCCCAGCCCTGGTTGTGACTGCGACTCGCTAGGCAGCACTAACGTGTCTTATTCTTGCGGCGGGGGGATCAACAGTTTTATGTTTCGGCCGAACAATGCCACTCGTGCATTTTTGATGCTAGCATCGAGTGTTCTTCGAAGAACAGACCCGTCGCTAAATCGAGATTTCCATCGGTTCCTGGGAGCCTCCTTCCCCCCCCCCCCCCCCAATATGGGAACGATGGAACCATATTTATGTCGCTTCTCTCTGGGCCCGCTAGCAGCCGACGGACCTCTTCGTGATGCCAACACGGGGGGAGAATCTTGGAGAGACACCAGCAGCCACTACACGTCCTATGTGGATGCATCCACCAGCACTGTAGTCCTACGAGCGGCCTCAACCCTCCAGTGTCGCGGTGGTAAGCAACAGCATGATCTGCCGACCGGAATCCCCGGTACTGCGGTTGATTCCCCAGATGAATCTGCGGAAAAGATAGTGCGTGCTGATGACGTACTGATTTCAGCACGTACACGTACTGATTCAGCATGTGTGCAAAAAGAAAGTAAGAAAAGAAACGCGCTGCAATCAGTACGTTCAGCATGCTGAATGTAAGGCCTGACATGACAAGGCACCTCGGAAACTCTGAAGGAATGTGGAAACGGGGGGTTTGCCTAGTGCGCGAATGGGTTGAACGTGGAGCGCCGTGTGGCGTATTAATAGCCTCTTTAACACGACAACAAAAAATTGGCCATAAAGGGGCATACCGCAAGGAAGTGCTGGTGTCCGTTGGCTTCGAGGGTCATTTTGCTGATGCCAGTTCTCGTTCCTGCTCTGAAGAGTGCCATCTCGCCCGGCGTAATGTGCAACTGTGTGTGTGTGTTTGTGTCATCTCAGTAATTTGTACCCCTGAGCGGAGTCTAGCCGAGTGTGTGTATGTGTGTGTGTGTCTTGAAGTGCATGGCTTAACCCCTTGCGGACGAAGGGGCAAAATCTTAGTTTCGAGTTCATGCGCTACTTGCCTCATGTATGTTTGATGCTAGCATCAAGTCTTCTTCGCGGGAATGCAGAGTCTTGGTACCCGTTCGTCCCGTTCAACAATTACGGTATTCGACAAATCGAAACACAGGTGTTATTATTCGACCCCCCCCCTTTGTAAAGGTAAGGGGCACACGTGGTGGGTATGCCCGCCGCCGCTGAGCTCCAGCTCGACGCCGAACTCCGTGTCGCGGGTCTCCGCGATGATCTGCGTGACGTGTTCGCTGTGACGGCCCATGATCAGCTCCTCCATCGCTTTGATCTCCTTGTACATCGTCGACCCGTGCTCGTGCACCGGGAAGATCGGGTACCGCTGGCGCACGTTCTTCAGGTCGCCCATCGGCGGGAGCTGGATGAACGTTCCGGACGCGCGGACGGCGTGCGAGTTCCCGTCTTTGTCGAGCACCATCGTCGAGCCGCCGGAAGTGTCCGCATCGTCGATCTCGTCGAGGTCGCCGAAGAAGGCGGTCGGCGTCCGGTAGAACGTGTCTTGGCGAGTTCCGTTGAAGGGGCGCGCGGGGATCCCGTGCCTGTTGATAGAGTGAAGGTTCGCTTAGAGGAATCCGGGATGTTTAGAGTGAAGGTTTGCTTAGATGAATCCGGTATGTTTAGAGTGAAGGTTCTCTTAGAGGAATCCGGGATGTTTAGAGTGAAGGTTTGCTTAGATGAATCCGGGATGTTTAGATGAATCTGGGATGTTTAGAAGGTTTGCTTAGATGAATCTGGGATGTTTAGATGAATCTGGGATGTTAGAGTGATGATTTGCTTAGAGGAATCCGGGGTGTTAAGAAGGTTTGCTTAAATGAATCCAGGTTGTTTAGAGTGAAGGTTCGCTTTGAGGAATCGGGGATGTTTAGAGTAAAGGTTTGCTCAGATGAATCCCCGATGTTGAGAGTGAAGCGTCGCTTTGAGGAATCCGGGATGTTTAGAGGCAAGGTTTGCTTTGAGGAATCCGGGATGTTTAGAGCGAAGGTGTGCTCAAATGAATCCGGGGTGTTTAGAGTGAAGGTTCACTTTCAGTGAATCCGGGGTGTCTAGAGTGAAGGCTCGCTTTCAGGACTCCGGGATGTTTAGAGCGAAGGTTCGCCTAGATGAATCCGGAATTTTAGAGTGAAGGTGTGTTCAAATGAATCCGGGGTGTTTAGAGTGAAGGTTCACTTTCAGTGAATCCGGGGTGTCTAGAGTGAAGGCTCGCTTACAGGACTCCGGGATGTTTAGAGCGAAGGTTCGCCTAGATGAATCCGGAATTTTAGAGTGAAGGTGTGTTCAAATGAATCCGGGGTGTTTAGAGTGAAGGTTCGCTTTGAGTGTCCAAGTGGAGGTTCGCTTAGATGAATCCGGGATGTTTAGAGTGAAGGTTCGTTTTGAGGAACGACGCCTTCTGTGTGGTGTGGACATAGATATGTCTTCAAGTTGAGGGCTTTGAGGCTGAATCGAAGTATAGCCTGGATGTGTGTGTGCATCTCGAAAATGGGGACAGACCTGTTGTTTCTCACTTCTCTGTACTCCGGCGACGACGGGTTGGCGTGGTAATTGATGTTGTACGGGTTCCACGAGCCGAGCGGGGTGAGGTACACTACCTCGAGGGGGATGGCGTACGACCACCGCTGCGTCCAGCACTTCTGGTACTCACACTTGTTGACCTTCCACGCGCACTTCGCGCTGCTCGCGCCGCCGGTGACTTCCGACGCGTTCCAGCTGCGGAGCGCGCTGCACTCGTCGTAGCTGTGTACGACCTTGCAGTAGTTCGTCCGCTCGGCGTCGTTGTCGTCGCCCATCTTCGGGTCTGGCAGCTTCGCGCAAACCGACTGGGGGGACACTTTCGAGTGCGTAGTCTGCGCAGCGAACAGCATGTCGTTGAACGCCCGCTTCCGCTGCCTCCGCCCCATCGCATCGGCCTCGAGCAGAGAGTAGTACCGAGAATACCGCGCTGTGTTCATCGGCTCGCCGTCGTTGTAGGTCCCCGTCACCGACCCGAAGCTCGCGTCCTTCAGGAACGCGTTCGGTCCGCTGAACCCGGAGATTTCGGACATCAGCTCGTCCATGAACTCGTACCGGGTTTTACCCTTCGGAAACGACCTGTTTTTTAGAGTTATAGTTCGCTTGAGAATCCGGGATATTAGAGTCTCCGGGTGTACGTCGAAATGGGTTCTTTTAAAGCTACCGGAAAAAAAATATTGGATAGGAAAAACATCCGAAAACTTCTGGGATGGCCATTTTATCCAAAATACTTTCCTATCCAAACTTTTTTCTTTCATGTCCAAATATTTTTTCCGGTCCGATTAGTGTTCAAGGCGATTTTCCAGTTGTTAAGTCCAGAACGTATTCCCCCGCCCTCTAACTCTGGTTCCCCCCCCCGCGCCTCATGAGCCACGAAATCCGAGGCTGAGAGCGCTTTGGACGCTCCGACCCAGCGGGTCTGGGTCTCGGCTCGCGGCCGGTACGGAAGCAACGGGGACGCTGATGGTTCGATTCGCAGAAGGAAAAGCGCTTGCGGATGGAACCGTTTCTTGCGCCCTCATCATATTTTCGCCCACCCGTCGATGTACTGCTTTGTTGTCGCGGTGTTGGCCCATTTATTCGGGGTCGAGGTCAAGTGGAACCCCTTCGTGTCTGCGACCTGGGGAATGATCCGGCTCGTTTTCCCCGCAAAGATCACTTGGTAGGGGGTGGTCCCACCAGTCACAACAGTACGTGGTTGTGCTTCCGACACCACTTCCGAGCCCATTCTGTGCTAAGTTCTGATTAGATGACTGGCAACCCAGTAGTTCGGGCGACGGTCACGCGCGCAAGCACGCTCACGAGCGAGTAAGTGACAGCGGCCCCGTTCGTTCGTTTTCGCTCGATCAGTTCTAAAAGGACCACGGTCTCCTTTTTTCTTAATGACAATGGACGGCCTCACTCGGCCAAATGTTCCGTTATATCCAAAATATTTCGAGACTGGAGGTCCTATGAACATGCAATGTGAATAGCCTCTATTCGAGCCAACCCCACTTTTAAAAGTGTATTGTTTTTGAACTAGATAATAGCGCGGAGCTGGCTTTTTCTCCCCCTGGGAAAATGTATATGGGTGGCAGAGTGAGCGGGTGTCGGCCTTCAGGCCGGTGTGTCCGGGTTCAAACCCCGCCCATGACACTTTTCCGGTCGAAGATTATTTCGAGGTTTGCTGTCGTTTCGGTGCCTGATGTGCCCGAAATTTGCGTTTTTTGCGGAGTTTCTCAGCCCCCCGGAGAAATACCGGAGGGGGGGGCGGCGGGAAAAGGCTGCCCCAGGGCGGCCCCCCCCCGTGCTGGGCCCCGGGTACGAGGCCAAACTTTACACCCGAACTTAGCTTCGCCCGGACTTTGTTTCGCCCGAACTTAGCTTCACCCGAGCTTTGCTTCGCCCGAACTTTGCTTCACCTAACTTTGCTCACCCGAACTTAGCTTCGCCCGAACTTTGTTTCGCCCGAACTTTGTTTCGCCCGAACTTTGTTTCGCCCGAACTTTGTTTCGCCCGAACTTTGTTTCGCCCGAACTTTGTTTCGCCCGAACTTTGTTTCGCCCGAACTTAGCTTCACCCGAACTTTGCTTCACCCGAACTTAGCTTCGCCGAACTTTGTTTCGCCCGATCTTAGCTTCACCAGAACGTCCGAACTTTGCTTCACCGAGAACTTAGCTTCGCCCGGACTTTGTTTCGCCCGAACTTAGCTTTCGCCCGAACTTTGCTTCACCAGAACTTTGCTCACCCGAACTTAGCTTCGCCCGAACTTTGCTTCACCAGAACTTTGCTCACCCGAACTTAGCTTCGCCCGGACTTTGTTTCGCCCGAACTTAGCTTCACCTTCGCCCGAACTTTGCTTCACCAGAACTTTGCTCACCCGAACTTAGCTTCGCCCGAACTTTGCTTCGCCCGAACTTTGTTTCGCCCGAACTTAGCTTCACCCGAACTTTGCTTCACCAGAACTTAGCATTTCCCGAACTTAGCTTCGCCCGAACTTTGCTGTTCCCCGAACTTTAACTGCTGCCTCCAGTCTCGCCACGCGCCGGCCTTAGCCGAGCGCACGTACTTCCTATCCAAATATCTTTCCGAAGACGGTATTCTTTGTTTTTTTCTTCTGTGTTTGGATAGGTACCAGGGAAAGCCTGCTACACGGGAGCCAAGCTTCACGTGTTCGGCGGTACTGCAGAGCCACGGGCCTACGGGTCAAGTGGCTCGGCGTGGGGCCCGGCGCTTGCGCTGAACACAAGCTCGTCGAGAAGGTCAGCCGCAGGGCAGAGCGGACGGGGTTGTGGCACTGTGCTGCCTCCGACTCAAGCTTTGCAAGCTGTGGTTGACCGTCACGTTCCTGGACCAGGAGCGGCCTTTTTCTTTTTTTTTCTTCTTTCTTCTTCTTTCTTCTGTGGTTGACCGTCACGCTCCTGGACCCGGAGCAGCCTTTTTGTGTTTCCGACGATCCCGTGGGACGTACAGACTGGTGTCTTTCGACCTTTGTTTGTTTTGTGAGGTTCAGCTACATGGTCGGTGGGCGGGGGGAGGGCTGGGATAAGAAGCTTTCCTGTATAGGGCTAGACGTTAACTCATGCTTGAGCCAGGATGCCCACTCTGCTGCCTTTACGCTGGGCTCTTAGTTATTTTTTTCTTTTCTTATACAGAAGCGCCAGCTTAAAAGGAAATGCTCGACGATGCTGCCCGACAAAGAACAAAAGGAATCCCAAGTGCTGTAACTACCGAACCACGTGTTGAACGGACATGAGGTCATGCGGGTCTACCCCTCACACGACAAATCACACAAACACAACAGGTCAACGTCCTGAGTGAGAAAACAACACATGGCGGTGTAAGCGAGGACGAAACAGATTGTGTTTGTATTGTACTTTGCCCCTCTTCCTCTATAATTCCTCCCTTCCATTCGGGAGCTACGTCGAGTGTTTCTTTTTCCTTCTTTCTTCTTCTTTTGGAAGGGGGGAACGTTGCGGCAGACCTGTTCGGCCTCCAGCTGGCCGACGGCGTCGGGTCGACGTCGAAGACCGCACGCGCGGTGTTGCCGAGGGTTTCACGGGTGACGGGCTTAGCCTCGGCCATCTGCATGTGGAGGTCGTTGCGCACTCGGAACCGCGATGTGGGCAGATCATCCTTCAGCTTCTTGCACGACACCCGGTAGAACCACTGCGCGAGCACCGGCTCGAAGGTGTTGCCGCTCTCCGGCTTCCGCATGTCGCGCACCGTCGTCGGGAGAATCGGCAGGTTCTCCTCGTTGTTCTTCTGCCCGTTGTTCGCGAGGTACGCGGTCTTCTCGTTGAGCTCCGCCCATGTCTCCGCGTCGATGTGGTGGCGTTCCGACGCGAAAGGCTCCGCCACTTCATTCGACGCCTCGGTCCAGGTCCCCTCGAGGTAGCACATAATCGCCGGGAAGTACGGCTTGTAGTCTCGGTGCTTGTCGTCCTGCTCGTGGAAAGCGCGAAAGTACTCTCGCATCTCCTTCATCTGCGCGGTCACGTTCCCTGCGTTGAGGACTGAAGGCGGGACTGGCGGGTGCTCGATGGCCTTCGCCCTCGGCGGCCACGTCGAGATGTATTCTGCGGCGGAAATTGTGTCGTCGGCTTCGGCCAACGAGTAGTCATTGTGCCTCGTGGTGAACTGCACGCCGTTGAGGACCGCTCCGAATTCGCCAATGCCGACGGTATGGTGCGTGTTCGCGTGGTTGTGGATGGCCGCTGCGCCCTGCTGAGAGAAGGACGTCGTGTAAAACGGGTCCGTCCCCTGATTGTACGACCGGACGAGCGTGAGCCCCGACTGGCCCTGCGACCGCACCCGCTCGGCGGTCCGGTGCTCGAAGGCGATCATCTGCCGCCCGAGGGCGGCAACCGTGCCGTGGAGCACTTCGGTGGTCTGCTTCTCGGCGCCCATCGTCTGCTCGAGGGCCGTCAGCCGGCTTTGCAGGTCGAGCAGCATCGTCAGCTGCGACGCCACAGTGGTCTCCAGCGCCGCCACCCGGTCCAGCAGCAACGCGTGACCGGATCCGGCGAGCGCGATGCACAACAGCAGCGAGGAAACTCGCATCGTTCAAGTGTAGGTTGGTGTGTTGTTATTACTTTAATTTGGGTATTGTCCTGGTGTACTTTTTGTTAGTTCGCTGGAGGATCCGGGGTTTCAAGTCTCCGGGCGGGGGTACTTAGAGTAAAAGTTGAGGCGGGGCATTATAGCTTCACTCTTCTTCAGATTCGCAGATATGCTACCGTGCTGCTTTTGACTGCCTTCATGGCACCTGCACTTTCCTTCGCGCAATGCTTTGAGCTCCCATAAACCCCCTGAAGACTGCTTCCCTCCCGACTGGCCCTGCGACCGCACGCGCTCGGCGGTCCGGTGCTCGAAGGCGATCATCTGCCGCCCGAGGGCGGAGACCGTGCCGTGGAGCACTTCGGTGGTCTGCTTCTCGGCGCCCATCGTCTGCTCGAGGGCCGTCAGCCGGCTTTGCAGGTCGAGCAGCATCGTCAGCTGCGACGCCACGGTGGTCTCCAACGCCGCCACCCCGTCCAGCAGCAACGCGTGACCGGATCCGGCGAGCGCGATGACACAACAGCAGCGAGGAAACTCGCATCGTTCAAGTGTAGGTTGGTGTGCTGTTATTACTTTTATTTGGGTATTGCCCTGGTGTACTTTTTGTTCGCGAACTTCAACTTACCGCGTGCTTGTGGTGATTGGTAGGTTTTCTAGAGCGCCTGTTTTTTTAGAGTGCCAGTTCGCTGGAGGATCCGGGGTTTTAAGTCTCCGGGCGGGGGTATTTAGAGTGAAAGTTGAGGCGGGGCATTATAGCTTCACTCTTCTTCAGATTTGCAGATATACTACCGTGCTGCTTTGACTGCCTTCATGGGCACCTGCACTTTCCTTCGCGCAATGCTTTGAGCTCCCATAAACCCCCTGAAGACTGCTTCCCTCCCGACTGGCCCTGCGACCGCACCCGCTCGGCGGTCCGGTGCTCGAAGGCGATCATCTGCCGCCCGAGGGCGGAGACCGTGCTGTGGAGCACTTCGGTGGTCTGCTTCTCGGCGCCCATCGTCTGCTCGAGGGCCGTCAGCCGGCTTTGCAGGTCGAGCAGCATCGTCAGCTGCGACGCCACGGTGGTCTCCAACGCCGCCACCCCGTCCAGCAGCAACGCGTGACCGGATCCGGCGAGCGCGATGACACAACAGCAGCGAGGAAACTCGCATCGTTCAAGTGTAGGTTGGTGTGCTGTTATTACTTTTATTTGGGTATTGCCCTGGTGTACTTTTTGTTCGCGAACTTCAACTTACCGCGTGCTTGTGGTGATTGGTAGGTTTTCTAGAGCGCCTGTTTTTTTAGAGTGCCAGTTCGCTGGAGGATCCGGGGTTTTAAGTCTCCGGGCGGGGGTATTTAGAGTGAAAGTTGAGGCGGGGCATTGTAGCTTCACTCTTCTTCAGATTTGCAGATATACTACCGTGCTGCTTTGACTGCCTTCATGGGCACCTGCACTTTCCTTCGCGCAATGCTTTGAGCTCCCATAAACCCCCTGAAGACTGCTTCCCTCCCAACTGGCCCTGCGACCGCACGCGCTCGGCGGTCCGGTGCTCGAAGGCGATCATCTGCCGCCACGAGGGCGGCGACCGTGCCGTGGAGCACTTCGGTGGTCTGCTTCTCGGCGCCCATCGTCTGCTCGAGGGCCGTCAGCCGGCTTTGCAGGTCGAGCAGCATCGTCAGCTGCGACGCCACGGTGGTCTCCAACGCCGCCACCCGGTCCAGCAGCAACGCGTGACCGGATCCGGCGAGCGCGATGCACAACAGCAGCGAGGAAACTCGCATCGTTCACGTGGAAGTTTGGTGTGTTGGTATTACTTTTATTTGACGGGTATTGTCCTGGTGTACTTTTTGTTCGCGAACTTCAACTTACCGCGTGCTTGTGGTGATTGGTAGGTTTTCCGGGGTGCTTGTCTTTTTTTAGAGTGTCAGTTCGCTTGAGGATCCGGGATTTTATTTCTCCGGGTGAGTTTTCGTTTTTAAGAGCGAAAGCTGAGGCGGGGGGTATCAGCTTCACTCTCTTCAGATTTGCAGACTCCGTCCCATATGCTATGGCAGTGTTTGGCTGCCTTCACGCAATGCTACTTTTGAGCTCTCATAAATCCCCCTTTCCCTGAAGAGCTGCTCTAGCTGGAAAACATGGTGTCATCGGCTTCGGCCTAGGAGTAGTCGTTGTGCCGGGCGGTGAACGGCACGTGCCTTTGAGCACCGCACCGAACTCGCCGATACCGACGGGTGCGGTGCGCTTGGCACCTGCACGTTCCTCCGCGCAATGCTACTTTTGGATTCACACCAACCCCTCCCCTCCAAGAACCCATCAGGTGGGGGTCAGCTGACGGTGGAAGCCTACACCCCATTCACTTGCACGAGTCGGCGTGGGGGCCTGTTCAACGTCCTTGTCAATGGCCTGCTCAACGTCCCTGTCAATGGCCTGTTCATGTTCAACGTCCTTGTCAATGACCTGTTCAACGTCCTTGTCAATGGCCTGTGCAACGTCCTTGTCACACCGTCGTGGAGGAAAAGGAGGGCAAGCTGCGTCAACGGTTCATCCTCTGGACGTATGACGCAAATGCGACGGTCGAGACAGACGGGTACCAAGCCCACGTCCCGCTCTACCATATCTCCACGCGGTCGACCGGGTCGACGGAGTGTGGCTCACGCGGTCGACCGGGAGTGTGGCTCACACGGTCGAGGCTCACGCGGTCGACCGGGAGTGTGGCTCACGCGGTCGACCGGGAGTGTGGCTCACGCGGTCGACCGGGAGTGTGGCTCACGCGGTCGACCGGGAGTGTGGCTCACGCGGTCGACCGGGAGTGTGGCTCCACGCGGTCGACCGGGAGTGTGGCTCCACGCGGTCGACCGGGAGTGTGGCTCACGCGGTCGACCGGGAGTGTGGCTCCACGCGGTCGACCGGGAGTGTGGCTCACGCGGTCGAGGCTCACGCGGTCGACCGGGAGTGTGGCTCACGCGGTCGACAGGGAATGTGGCTCCACGCGGTCGACCGGGAGTGTGGCTCACGCGGTCGACCGGGAGTGTGGCTCCACGCGGTCGACCGGGAGTGTGGCTCACGCGGTCGACAGGGAATGTGGCTCCACGCGGTCGACCGGGAGTGTGGCTCACGCGGTCGACCGGGAGTGTGGCTCACGCGGTCGAGGCTCACGCGGTCGACCGGGAGTGTGGCTCACGCGGTCGACAGGGAATGTGGCTCCACGCGGTCGACCGGGAGTGTGGCTCACGCGGTCGACCGGGAGTGT
Source organism: Diplonema papillatum (assembly GCA_030068145.1). Classification (NCBI taxonomy): domain Eukaryota; phylum Euglenozoa; class Diplonemea; order Diplonemida; family Diplonemidae; genus Diplonema; species Diplonema papillatum. The sequence continues at coordinate 219,107 of JAPJBO010000304.1, forward strand.
GGCTCCACGCGGTCGACCGGGAGTGTGGCTCACGCGGTCGAGGCTCACGCGGTCGACCGGGAGTGTGGCTCACGCGGTCGACCGGGAGTGTGGCTCACGCGGTCGAGGCTAACGCGGTCGACCGGGAGTGTGGCTCACGCGGTCGACAGGGAATGTGGCTCCACGCGGTCGACCGGGAGTGTGGCTCACGCGGTCGACCGGGAGTGTGGCTCCACGCGGTCGACCGGGAGTGTGGCTCACGCGGTCGAGGCTCACGCGGTCGACCGGGAGTGTGGCTCACGCGGTCGACCGGGAGTGTGGCTCACGCGGTCGACCGGGAGTGTGGCTCACGCGGTCGACCGGGAGTGTGGCTCACGCGGTCGACCGGGAGTGTGGCTCACGCGGTCGAGGCTAACGCGGTCGACCGGGAGTGTGGCTCACGCGGTCGACAGGGAATGTGGCTCCACGCGGTCGACCGGGAGTGTGGCTCACGCGGTCGAGGCTCACGCGGTCGACCGGGAGTGTGGCTCACGCGGTCGACCGGGAGTGTGGCTCACGCGGTCGACCGGGAGTGTGGCTCACGCGGTCGACCGGGAGTGTGGCTCACGCGGTCGACCGGGAGTGTGGCTCACGCGGTCGACCGGGAGTGTGGCTCACGCGGTCGACAGGGAATGTGGCTCCACGCGGTCGACCGGGAGTGTGGCTCACGCGGTCGACAGGGAATGTGGCTCCACGCGGTCGACCGGGAGTGTGGCTCACGCGGTCGAGGCTCACGCGGTCGACCGGGAGTGTGGCTCACGCGGTCGACCGGGAGTGTGGCTCACGCGGTCGACCGGGAGTGTGGCTCACGCGGTCGACCGGGAGTGTGGCTCACGCGGTCGACCGGGAGTGTGGCTCACGCGGTCGACCGGGAGTGTGGCTCACGCGGTCGAGGCTCACGCGGTCGACCGGGAGTGTGGCTCACGCGGTCGACCGGGAGTGTGGCTCACGCGGTCGACCGGGAGTGTGGCTCACGCGGTCGACCGGGAGTGTGGCTCACGCGGTCGAGGCTCACGCGGTCGACCGGGAGTGTGGCTCACGCGGTCGACCGGGAGTGTGGCTCACGCGGTCGACAGGGAATGTGGCTCCACGCGGTCGACCGGGAGTGTGGCTCACGCGGTCGACCGGGAGTGTGGCTCACGCGGTCGACAGGGAATGTGGCTCCACGCGGTCGACCGGGAGTGTGGCTCCACGCGGGACTTTCGGTGCGGCTTTTACGGCATCGAGATCCCGCCATCTTCACGAGCATTGTTCTCGTTTCAGGACAGTGCGGGCCGCTGGTGGCAGTTGACGAGGCTGCCGATGGGTCATTCTTGTGCTCCGGAGCTGATGCACACTTGGCCTCGACACCCGGATTACGTCATCAGCGAGCACGCGGCGCCTTCGGAGGTGTTAGTCCACATCTGGGTGGACAACATCAGATACGCGGGGCCACGCGACCAGGTGTTGGCGGCGACTACGGACTTGGACGCCCTGGCGACGCAAGCCCACATTACGTGGAAGGCCGCGGACACGATGACAGCGGCAAAAGCGCTACGAGTTCATCGGCGTCGATTTTTGGCATCACGCCGACCGGGCGGTCGGTGTCTCTGGGAAGATGTGGTCACGCTTGCGGCGTGCCGAGCAGGGTGTTGAGGCTGGTTCGATGCCCGCCGCTGAGTTAAAGTCCCTAGCTGGCCGTCTCCTGCATGCATCGGCAATTGCAGGCGTGTTCGTAGGCGAGTTCTATTTCGTCTTGAAGATCTTTCGGCGGCTGACGAATGCCCTCAACCGCGGCGCGAGAGGTGCTGACGAGATGGTTGCGTTGTCCGACGACATTCGACGGTCTCTCCTGGTTTGGCTTCGGAGGGTCGTGCGCCGGCGTCCCGTGCCGGTAGCCGCACAAACTTCAGAGTGGGCAGTGTTTGTGGACGCCAGTTTGGACGGATGGGGAGGAGTGCTCGTTGATGTAGGCACAAGCAACATGGTGGTTGTCGGAGCTCGCTGGAACAGGGCGGAAAAGCGCCTGCGCATCAACGAGCTCGAAGCTCGGGCGTTCGAGAGGTCCGTGAAGGCGATCCCGCCGACGTACCGCGGTTCCACGGTGACGGTGATCGTGGACAATACGTCCGTGAAGGGAGTGGCTCGACAGGGCGCGTGTCTGCGATCGCAGACACAGGACGATGCGTAGTGAGTGCGTTGTTGTGTTTGCAGCGGCTCCAAGTTGCGTTAGGAGTGCGCTGGGTGAAGAGCGCCGGCAATCCCGCTGGTCTGCCATCGCGGGTGCCGGTTGCGTGTCTCACCGAGAAGAACGCTTGTTAGTTGTCGACAACTTTTTTTGGTATTGAGGTGTCATTCAGATGTAAATCCACAGCCGCCCACGTCAAATTTTGTTAAGCAGCGGCTGCCAAAACTTGCCGTGACACCTATGATCAAAGTAAAGGAGGACAGGAGAAAGTGTTTCTAAAAAAGAAAAGGGGGCAGGTTGTATTTTTGGACCCTCGTAGCTCGCTGGGTCAGGCGCGCCAGGTAGATGCTGGGCTAGTTTCTGTCTGGACTTGGACTGTGTAGTCCTTCTGAACATCTCGGACATGTCACTGGCGGTCCGGGACTTCCTTGCTGGCGATATGGGTCTGGTGGAGTGACCTACTGGGATAGCCTATTCTCGCACACATGGTGACTACCTCGGGAGGCTACCCCATCGTACGTTAGACCCTTGTTTTTCCCCCTTTGCTGTATTCCAGTGAAACTTGCAGTAGCAGCATTCTCCAAATGCAGGAGTGAGTAGCCGACGGAGAATTCTTGCGAATCATCGAGGGAATTCCACAAGGCATTACGAACGAAGTTCAGGTTCCTTTGGGCTGGCTGGCGGGGAAAATCTTTTCCACCCACCCTCCCTGCTGTTTGTATTCGAGGCCGTGCGGCCCCTGTTACCCTCGCGCGAGGGTTATCACTAGCTTTGTTTCCGCCGCTTTAGTGGCGAGGTCCGGGAGCTTTGGGGCCATTGACAAGGACGTTGAACATGCCATTGACAAGGATGTTGAACAGGCCATTGACAAGGACGTTGAACAGGCCATTGACAAGTGGCCTGTTCAACGTCCTTGCCAATGGCCTGTGCAACGTCCTTGTCAATGGCATGTTCAACGTCCTTGACAATGGCCTGTTCAACGTCCCTGTTCAAGGTCCTTGTCAATGGCCTGTTCAACGTCCTTGCCAATGGCCTGTGCAACGTCCTTGTCAATGGCCAGTTCAACGTCCTTGTCAATGGCCTGTTCAACGTCCTTGTCAATGGCCTGTTCAACATCCTTGTCAATGGCCTGTTCAACATCCTTGTCAATGGCATGTTCAACGTCCTTGACAATGGTCTGTTCAACGTCCCTGTTCAAGGTCCTTGTCAATGGCCTGTTCAACGTCCTTGCCAATGGCCTGTGCAACGTCCTTGTCAATGGCCAGTTCAACGTCCTTGTCAATGGCCTGTTCAACGTCCTTGTCAATGGCCTGTTCAACATCCTTGTCAATGGCCTGTTCAACATCCTTGTCAATGGCATGTTCAACGTCCTTGACAATGGTCTGTTCAACGTCCCTGTTCAAGGTCCTTGTCAATGGCCTGTTCAACGTCCTTGCCAATGGCCTGTGCAACGTCCTTGTCAATGGCCAGTTCAACGTCCTTGTATGGCCTGTTCAACGTTCTTGTCAATACGGGACAACCCTTTCGCAGCCGAGATCAACTTCTGGAAACAAACGTAGGAACCCTTAGCAAATACTCTCGTCTGCCGCGAACTTCGTGACTGGACTTGAAAACAGGCAAGGGTGGTTGGGCATGCGAGGGGCTGAGTATACAATGTTTTCTCGGGTTCGCAACTGGGGTAAAGTGTCGTACGCGTAGGAAGAGTATCCACCTTCCAAGATCTTCGATCTGGTACGGCAGGAATACTCGAGGCTCCGGTGCTTATTTCGACGGAGGCTAGAGGGGGGGGGAGAATAAATACGACTACAACGTGGGTCGTTTTAGACTGCTCGCACACACTTTCCTACCGTAAAATTTCACTCTTGTGGGGTGCTTCACGAGGACAACGCCTTCAAAACAAGTGAGCTGGTGGGTCTGACCATGTAGTCATAGGACAATCGTATCATAGTACTCTTGCGAGGGTACAACGCCTTTGAAACAGGTGAGCTGCGGTGGGTCTGACCATGTAGTCATAGGACAATCGTATCATAGTACTCTTGCGAGGGTACAACGCCTTTGAAACAGGTGAGCTGCGGTGGGTCTGACCATGTAGTCATAGGACAATCGTATCATAGTACTCTTGCGAGGGTACAACGCCTTTGAAACAGGTGAGCTGCGGTGGGTCTGACCATGTAGTCATAGGACAGTCGTATCATATCACTCACTGGGCCTTCGAAACAAGAGTCTCCGCCAGCCGAGCTGCGTCGGGTCTGTTCATGTAGTCACAGGACTAGCTGTGGGTCGGAGCATGTAGTCACAAAAACAGTCGTATCATATCACTCTTGCGACGGTGACACGAGGACAACGTCTTTGAAACAAGGATGCCGCCAGCTGAACCGCGGTGGGTCTGGCTATGTACTCACAAAAAAGGACATTCGTACCATACTACTCTTGCGAGGGTGTAGCGGGAACAACGCCCCGACGCCTTTGAAACAAGAGTACTGCCAGCTGAACTGCGGTGAGTCTGACCAGTCTGACCATGCAGTCATGGACAGTCGTATCATATCACTCTTGCGACGGTGACACGAGGAAACGTCTTTGAAACAAGGATGCCGCCAGCTGAACTGCGGTGGGTCTGGCTATGTACTCACAAAAAAGGACATTCGTACCATACTACTCTTGCGAGGGTGTAGCGGGAACAACGCCCCGACGCCTTTGAAACAAGAGTACTGCCAGCTGAACTGCGGTGAGTCTGACCAGTCTGACCATGCAGTCATGGACAGTCGTATCATATCACTCTTGCGACGGTGACACGAGGAAACGTCTTTGAAACAAGGATGCCGCCAGCTGAACTGCGGTGGGTCTGGCTATGTACTCACAAAAAAGGACATTCGTACCATACTACTCTTGCGAGGGTGTAGCGGGAACAACGCCCCGACGCCTTTGAAACAAGAGTACTGCCAGCTGAACTGCGGTGAGTCTGACCAGTCTGACCATGCAGTCATGGACAGTCGTATCATATCACTCTTGCGACGGTGACACGAGGACAACGTCTTTGAAACAAGGATGCCGCCAGCTGAACTGCGGTGGGTCTGGCTATGTACTCACAAAAACAGTCGTATCATAGGACATTCGCCCCATATTATTCTTGCGAGGGTGTCACGGGGACAACTTTGAAACAAGAGTACTGCTAGCTGAACTGCGGTGAGTCTGACCAGTCTGTCCATGCAGTCATGAACAGTCGTATCATATCACTCTTGCGACGGTGTCACGAGGACAACGTCTTTGAAACAAGGGTGCGCCTCCAGCTGAGCTGCGGTGGGTCTGAGCATGTAGTCGTAGGTCAGGCACCCGGTTACGAAGTCCGCTAGGTCGCCGACAGCCTGCGGCACTGCCGGCGTGAAGAGGCTGGGCGACGTCGCCTTTTTCTGCAGCGCCTTCCGCGGCGGCGGCGTGCCGGTCACCATCTGCAGGGAGAACACCCCGATGCTCCAGACGTCCGACAAGGCCGAAGGGAACCCCAGCAGCATCTCGGGCGCCTTGTACTCGGGCGCTTCGGAAACCGATCTGAAGCAGGGGGCAGTCGAACTGAGGGAGAAATCGCACAGTTTCACAACCCCTTCGTGCGTCAGCAGAGCGGTCTCGGGGGAGATGTTGCCGTGCAGCACCTCCAGGGCCTCCAGGTAAGCTGCCGCAGCCACGAGCTGCTTTGCGAAGCACTTCACGACCTGCTCGCTCAGCCGGATTGTGGCCAGGACCTCTGCCACCGTCCCAGACGGGACCAACTCACACAGGATGGACACCCTCTGCCCCAGCCACGACACGCCGACGTAGTCGACGATGTGCGGGTGGCTCAGGCGCTTCATCAGCGCAAGTTCGTGCTGCAGGCTCTCGAGATCTTCTGTTCTAGCTTTGGCATCGGTGGCGACGCTGAAGTCCACGAGCGTGATTGACAAGGGGCGCCCTGAGAGGTGGATTACTTGCATCGAGGGACGATCGGTTTTGTGCCTTGCGATAACTGTTTGATGCCTACTCCCCCCCGTGTTATGTGTCGCCTCCGTTTAGCCCTTGTCAGTGTCGCTTTTTTGCCTGAAAACGCGAGGCGACACTAACACGGAAGACGGTTCTCAATAGGTATAATACAATAATTCCCTGTATTTGCATGGAGAATGTCTCATCCTCACCAACGTCTTCCCGTGTTAGTGTCGCCTTTTAGGAAAAGGTGCCTTTAGGTAGGCGACACTAACACGGGAGGGGTAGGTAACTCAGTTTTGCGGGAACGCACTTCGGTTGGTCAAATGAAAGAAACTGCTAGTCTGTGGCGGCAGTAAGTCTTGCTCTCTTTACAGGGTGCTCAATTCACGTCTCAGCCAGTTCCGCACAGAATGGGCACCTTCTGCCCCAGCCACGACACGCCGACGTAGTCGACGATGTGCGGGTGGCACAGGCGCGTCATCAGCGCGAGTTCACGCTTCAAGCTCTCCAGATCGTCTGTTCTAGCTTCAGCGTCGGTGGCGACGCTGAAGTCCACGAGCGTGATTGAAAAGGGCGCCCTGAGAGGTCAAGCTCTCCAGATCGCCTGTTCTAGCTTTGGCATCGGTGGCGACTCTGAAGTCAACGAGCGTGATTGCTTTTGCGATACGATTGTTTGCTTACGCACTTCGGTTGTGAAATGAAAGAAGCTGCTAATAATAAATTTGTCGGTGGCAGCAGTAAGTCTTCCTCTCTCTACAGGGTGCTCAATTCACTTCCCAGCCAGTTCCGCGCTTCATCAGCGCGAGTTCGTGCTCAGGCTCTCCAGTCGTCTGTCTTACTTTGGCGTCGGTGGCGACGCCGCTGAAGTCCACGAGCGTGATTGACAGGGGACACCCTGAGAGTACGATCGGCTTTGTGTGTTGCGATATGTACCGTCTGGCTCCTAATTATTTAGTTTTTATTCGAGACTGGAGGTCCTATGAACATGCAATGTGAATAGCCTCTATTCGAGCCAACCCGGCTTTTCTTGCAACAATTATGAAACCGTATTGTTTTTGGACTGGATAATAGTTCAGAGCAAGCTTTTTCCCCTTCTGGGAAAATGCACAGGGGTGGCAGAGTGAGCGGGCGCCGGCCTTCAGGCCGGTCGGCCCGGGTTCGAACCCCGCCCGTGACATTTTTCCGGTCGGGGATTGTTTTCGAGGTTTGCTGCGTTCCGGGGTCTAATGTGCCCGAAATTTGCGTGTTTTGCGGAGTTTCTCAGTGTCTCGCGGTATTTGGGTCCCCCCGTCGCCCCGGGAGAGGGCCGGCGGGGGGGGGACGGGCGGGAAAAGGCTGCCCCAGGGGGGCGGCGGGGCCACCCGGGTACGAGCGCCAAACCTTTACCCGTACTCGGTGGGTCCGAGGGGTGTCCCCCCCCGGGCACGAGCACCGACCTTGACTTCACCCGGACTTTACCACCCTGGCCGAACTTCGCTTCGTGCCCGAACTTTTTTTAGTACCAGCGCAGCCTGAGCGCTTAGCACCAGAACTTAGCAACGCCCGAACTTGGCATCACTCGAACTTAGCTTCACCAGAACTTAGCATTGCCCGAACTTAGCTTCGCCCCGAACTTTACCTGCTGCCTCCAGTCTCGCCACGCGCCGGCCTTAGCCGAGCGCACGTACTTCATAAATATTGAGCCAATTCACCTACCCCCCCTGAAAGTGACTTTAGCTCGACTACGCGTCGATTGCACTCGATTACACTCGGCACGAAGCGAACACGCAGAACAACGGATCGTACTCCAGATGTATGCATGATGGTCGCAAGGATGCATCTAACCATGCAAGACGCTGATTGTACCTATCCAAAGGCATCCTACACCCGATTGTACCGAACGCAAGAACATGCACTCACACACTCAGCTGCCAGCTCAGAGCGTATCTACAAATTAGTTCTCAACCCCGAAACTCAGTTCCTCGGCGTCGACATTGGAGGGATAGCCGCGATGTTCTCACAGCACGCTGTCGACTTCAGGCCACAGGTCGTAAAAGGTCCAGGATTAGTGTTCGGTAAAACGGGCTCTAATTTTGTTGTATAAGCACCTGCTTTGTAGGAAATGCTTGAGGAGACTGCCAGTTGCGATAGATCAAAGGAGGTAAATGTGCTGTAGCCCACACGAAACACAGGTGAAACTGGGTTTAGTGGCGGGCGTAAGCGTTCAACAAAAATGCCGAAGCAACTCGACAGGTCGGGCGTAAGCGTTCAACAAAAAAGACCCATTTTGTAGATGTATTGTTTTCTCCCCCTCTAGCCTCCTTCGAAATGAGCACAAGGCAGTCCCTCGAGTATTTTGACAATTCATGATCCAGTGAGTTCCTTGATAGTTGTAGCGATTGTGAAGTCACCAGTGACTGCAACTAAGCCGAAGTTTGGAAAGAAGTATCGAGGGTTTTTCGAAATAGCTCGAGATTTGGTAGTTTGGAAAGGTGGGCATGTCGACAGAAACGATACAAAGAGAGTATTGCGCGAGAACCTGAAATCGTCGATCCAGGTCGCAGGAGGTTATCAGCACGAAACAACGGGAAAGGAAGCTCCTGTCAGTGTCAGTATAACTTCTTGCTTCGTCACCTCATTGAAGAGACGATTCGACAAGGTCATCACAAGGTTCAGCTCATTTCCCACACACACACACAAGAACGTACTCCAGATGTATGCATGATGGTCGCAAGGATGCACCTAACCATGCAAGACGCTGATTGTACCTATCCAAAGGCATCCTACACCCGATTGTACCGAACGCAAGAACATGCACTCACACACTCAGCTGCCAGCTCAAAGCGTATCTACAATTCGTTCTCAACCCCGAAACTCAGTTCCTCGGCGTCATTGACATTGGAGGGATAGACGCGATGTGCTCACAGCACGCTGTCGACTTCAGGCCTTTAGGTCGTAAAAGGTCCAGGAATAGTGTTCGGTAAAACGGGCTCTAATTTTGTGACAATTCATGATCCAGTGAGATAGTTGTAGCGATTGTGAAGTCACCAGTGACTGCAACTAAGCCGAAGTTTGGAAAGAAATATCGAGGGTTTTTCGAAATAGCTCGAGATTTGGTAGTTTGGAAAGGTGGGCATGTCGACAGAAACGATACAAAGAGAGCATTGCGCGAGAGACCTGAAATCGTCGATCCAGGTCGCAGGAGGCTATCAGCACGAAACAACAGGAAAGGAAGTTCGTGTCAGTCAGTATAACGTCTTGCTTCGTCACCTCATTCAAGAGAAGATTAAGGAGACAGAGCGGATCTACAAATTCGTTTTCAACGACGAAACTGAGTACCTTGGCGTCGACATTGAAGGGATAGACGCGATGTTCTCACAGCACGCTGTCGACTTCAAGCCACAGGTCGTAAAAGGTCCAGGATTAGTGTTCGGTAAAACGGGCTCTAATTTTGTGACAATTCATGATCCAGTGAGTTCCTTGATAGTTGTAGCGATTGTGAAGTCACCAGTGACTGCAACTAATCCCGGAATTGGACTATAACGACGAGCATCCCCGGTGAGCGAGAGACCCTTTCGGGTCCATCGAATGTGATACGGCGCGAGATGAGGGCGGCCGTAGACACCGGCGGCAAAGCCCACTTGTTGTCGGCGGGCAAGCCAGCTCGATGGGCTGGAGGGCGCGCGGGATATGGTACAGGCCGGGGTGTCCAGCGTGTTCGCCTCCGGCGGCAGATGCGCGGACAGGTCCAAGGTTGCTAACTAAGCTTTAGGAACGCGCTTCAGTTGAGGAAGCGAAAGTAACTAGAGAGAGAGAGAGAGACAAGTTAGAGTGCAGGGACCATCTCTCCGGGGAGTTTCCGGTCTCCTCACTTCTCTTCGCACTGCTACGGCGGGCGTAAGTCGCTCCGGAGGCGCGCTGCAGGTTGCGGCTCTGCTACAGTGAGTGGCGGCACCGGAGTTGGTGCTGCAGCGGGCGCTCTGGCCGGCGGGCGAGCTCGTCTCGCGGGGGATCGCCGCCTTGTAACGCTGCGGGCCCTCTTCTTCCTCGCGACTGCGCGGCCTACGGCGGCGGCTAACACCTTGATGGGAAACTTCAGCTTCCATTGAGCGAAGGCTACGTCCTGAGGGTACACGGGTTTGGCGTCATTCCAGCTGTCTTTGGAGCAAACTGCTACTATGCCGTTTAACATCGCCTCTGTCCTCCGTCCAGCTGCAAAACGTGGACGGTGTGTGAATCCCAGCATTGCCGGCGCACCCAGGCAGCGTAAAGAGCATACACCCTGACGCCACTTCCCGGGGAAGGCTGAGGCCCCCGTGTCAGCAAAGCTTAGGTCGTTGATGGCTCGTGTTAGATATCCTATCTGCAACCCTTTTTCGGCAAACGTTTCCCCAGGCAGCTGGATCGCGTGTAGGCTTCAAAATCCAAAGCGAGTTCCACGCCGGTCGTAGGGGTGTTGACCCAACGTAGATTCTTTAGCCAGTAGACTAGCGTCGCCGCGAAGCGCGTCCCGTAACTACAATAATAGGAATAGTCTGTGGCAGCAGAAAGTCATGTCCTGCCACGGCATCGAGTACCATCGGGGTTTGCGTCTTCTTCGGCGCTAGTAGTGCCAGTCTAGTGGACTATGACGACGAGCATACCGGTGAGCGAGAGACCCTTTCGGGTCAATCGAATGTGATACGGCGCGAGATGAGGGCGGCCGTAGACAGCGGCGGCAAAGCCCACTTGTTGTTGGTCGGCGGGCAAGCCAGCTCGATGGGCTGGAGGGCGCGCGGGATATGGTACATGCCGGGGGAGTTCAGCGTGTTCGCCTCCGGCGGCAGGTGCGCGGACAGGTCCAAGGTTGCTAACTAAGCTTTAGGAACGCGCTTCAGTTGAGGAAGCGAAAGAAACTACAATAGTAGGAATAGTCTGTGGCAGCAGCAAGTCATGTCCTACCGCGGCATCGAGTACCATCGGGGTTTGCATCTTCTTCGGTGCTAGTAGTGCCAGTCTAGAGGACTATAACGACGAGCATACCGGTGAGTGAGAGACCCTTTCGGGTCAATCGGTGCGACCCGGGTGTGATACGGCGGGAGATGAGGGCGGCCGTAGACACCGGCGGCAAAGCCCACTTGTTGTTGGTCGGCGGGCAAGCCAGCTCGATGGGCTGGAGGGCGCGCGGGATATGGTACATGCCGGGGGAGTTCAGCGTGTTCGCCTCCGGCGGCAGGTACGCGGACAGGTCCAAGGGACCCACCCCGAGGACGTCGGCCGTCCTCTTCGCCGGAGGCGCCGCTTCAGCGGCGGCGGTCACGGCGCCGGCGCCGCCGGCATGCGCATGGTGCTCCTCTTCGCCCCTGTCAAGGGCGGGGCTCATGCGCCCTTTTTCGATTGTGGTTAGACTGTTTCTTGTAGTAAGCGGTCGGTTTCTTTTTGTTCAATCCTCCCAAACTCGCCCCCACCCGCCCAATGGTGGTTGCACCTTACGTGTCTTTAGAGTGAAGGTTATTGTGTTTCGACGGTTTTTTTTTTTTTTTTTTTTTTTTTTTTTTAGCCACAGGCAATGTGTGAGGAAACTGAACCGCCCAAATAGGACCTTCTGATCATGATCATTTGCCAATTTGCCACCTGAAACCACGTCCAGGATTTGGGCTCAGGGTAGTGCGGTCAACAAAAAATTCTAGTTTCCCTTTCTACATTCTCCTTGTACGGTTGCTGTTAACAATGCATTGTTGGTGCTAAAAGGGTAGTGGTTAAAAAATGGGGGTAGTAAAAAAATGGAGTGAAGAATTTGGGACCCCAGTGAAATAAAATTAGTAGTTGGCAGCGTACTGCATGCAACTTCCCAAAGCAGGTGAGTTCCGCTAGTGCGCACAAACAAATTCTTGAGAGCTTTGCAGGTTGCCCTTCCAATGTACTGTTGGTGGGATTCGCACCAAGCAAGCAAAACAAGAACCTGACACAAAGCCGGCAAAACATGAACCTGATCACACCAATCGTGAAGGCTAAAAAGACGCAGGCAGCGTGTTTTTGGTGGTTGATCAGAATTTCTTCCCGGAAGCGGCGCCGATGGCACCGCTTCGGCGGCGGCGGCCGGCGCCAGCGTGCTCATGGTGCTCCTCGTCACCCCTGTCAAGGGCAGAGCTCATGCGCTCTGTTTAGAGTGTCTGTGTTTCTTCGATTCTCTCCCCCCAATGGTGCTGCACCTTGAGTGTTTTCTCACGGTAACAAACGCGTTGCCATTATTAAAAAAGTGACGGTTTAACAGCGTGCCGTGTTATAGCTGTGAAATAGGAACTACACACGCTCGACAAAACCGACGGTTTTCTGCACTAAGTTAGTCCATCAATTTTGCAGGTTGCCCTTAAATGTACCGTTGGTGTGATTCGCATCGTTTCGGTAAGAGCTTGGCACAAAACCTGCAAAACCCCAGCACGAAGCCGGTAAACCCTGAAACCGACCCCAGGCTGTGTACAGTTTCCAATCTCCTTGATGATAGCTGAAGAAGGTTCTCCGTGACTTTCTGCTGCAGACTGATGACGGGCCTTGCCTGCACAGCGCTGATACCCTCAAGAAACAAACAGCAACGGTCACGCAATGCACGAGAGGGAGCAGAAATGACGTCACGCGAGAGACAGAGAGGACAGACGAGGAGAAGCGAACAACAACAACAACAACACCACCACAAGGACTGGGGGGAACGAGGGAAGAAGTGCGTAGTTTGTTGTGAAGAAAAAGGGATATTGGTGCTGGGTTTTGAGGGATAAGGAAAAGGTAAGATATGTTTTTTTGCGGTGGCCTCCGCTGGTCTGGTGCTACTTCCATTCTTTTACACTCGTTCTCTTTTCTACTCACTACTGTGCGTAAAGGGGGGGGGGGGTCGAATAATAACAGTTATTTGGCACACGTCTGGTTGTCTAAAAACACTACCACTATTTGATCCTGCTACTGTTCGGCTACCCGGAACTTTTTTTATTATTCGGCAAATCGAATAATAACACAGTGTTAGGATTCGACCCCCCCCCCTTTACACTCTTTCGCTCCTTTACTCTCTTTGACGGGAAAGGACGGGGGGGGGGGGGGGGGGGGAAGAACGTGTTTGGAATGGATATGTGCTCAACACCGCAACGGGTCCTGCCTGCGCCGTGTTTCGGTCCTTTGGGTCACGGACACACGAGGCGGACCATCATCAGCGCGGGATGTGTGCCTGCAGACAGGACAGCGGCGCGGGTCTGGTTTGCAAGGGACAGAAGATGATCCACAATCCCCGGCGGCGTTTGCTTCAGCAACTCCCGTACTCTGGGTGAAACCGGAAGTTCTCCGGAGGTGGTGGCATTCCAGAAAGGTCGGTCGACGGCTGGTCAGCGAATACCGACTTGGATGCTGGACGAGGACAGCAAGAAGCCAAGTAGAAGTGGATCGCTTGAGCATCACCCATTTTCTGGAACAATGCAGTCGGCGGGCGAGTGTTGTTGCACGCTCATCACTACCGTCAAGATGAATACGGTCAACGAATACCGACTTGAGTACTGGACAAGGACAGCAACAAGCCGATGGGTGCGAAGGTGAACGCTCGTTCGACTGTAGCGCTGAAGAGGAAGTCTGCAAGAAATGCCGAAAAGGTATGCCGTATGGGCGACCCTTGGACATCTTGAGCAGATTCTCTCGCAAAGTAAAGCCGCTCGCACAGTGCAGCTTTTCGGGAGGGGTGTTGCTGGTTTGCACACGCAGGTCTTTGCGTGCTTCGTGCCCTACCAGCAAATTCAAGGTATGCCGTATGGGCGACCCTTCTAGTGACATAGCTAACTAATCTGGCATGACCTCGCCTCGATAATCTCAAATGGCGGTGTTAATATTCCACGGAAAGAATCGTTCGCGATTCAAGAAGAGGGATGCCGACTAGAATGAGTATGAATGACATACCACGTGCTCGAAAGACATGGAGGGAATGCAAAATGAATCGGTCATGTGCCAATGAAAATGCAAAAGTCAAGACCGTTCCTCTCCCATGGGCTGGACATCTTGAGCAGATTCTCTCGCAAAGTAAAGCCGCTCGCACAGTGCAGCTTTTCGGGAGGGGTGTTGCTGGTTTGCACTTGCAGGTCTTTGCGTGCTTCGTGCCCTACCAGCAAATTCTCTCCCGCACGCCACTCGTAGCATGAGTGGTCCTGGCTATGTCGAGCTACAAACAGCCGCCTCACATTGCTTTCAGCGCTGATGGGGGTCCGCCTTATGTCTGCGATGCGTTCCTGGTATCTTGCATTCCCCAGAGAGGCTTTTCAGAGTGAAAGTTTTGCTGTGTACAATAAAGACAGCACCCTTGGCCGTTATTTTCATCACCATACGTCCGCCTTTTATCATAAAGCACGCTAACTGCAAGCCTTCGTCGTACTCTTTCGAGGAGGGATGGCGTTGGTCTTGGTGCTGGGTTTAGAGTTATAGTTCGCTTGAGAATCCGGGATTTTAGAGTCTCCGGGGTGCCCTTCGTCGAATGGGTTCTTTTAAAGCTAATACGTACTGGGTGGGTTTGGGGGGGGGGGCATGCATGGCTTCTTTCGTGTACACTTCACTTGCTCGCTTTGGCACGTCAGGTTCGGAAATACTCGGCGTAGCTGCTTCGACTCCGGATGGAAGGGAGGAAATATAGAGGTGGTGGGGCAAATACAATACAAACACAATCTGAAGAGAAGGACATTCCATCCGACTCAGACGCAGAGGCGACGTGCGATCTTGCGTCGGAAGAGAAGGAAAGCCGAATAGGGTCTGCCCTGCATTTGTTCTTCGCTTGCACCACCGTGTGTTGTTTTCTCACTCAGGATTTTGACGTGTTGTGTTTGTGTGATTTGTCGTGTAGGGGTAGACCCGCATGACCTCACGTCCGTTCAACACGTGGTTCGGTAGTTACAGCACTTGGGATTCCTTCTGTTCTTTGTCGGGCAGCATCGTCGAGCATTTCCTTTCAAGCTGGCGCTTATGTAAAACAATTTGTGACCGACACCAAGGTTTTGAAGGATGAGGGAAAACAAGAAATTTTGCGGGGGCCCGTTGGTATGGTATGGTAGTTTGTGCTACCTCCGTTCTATTACACTCTTTTGAGGGGGGGAGGGGAGATTGCAGGAACGTGCTTGGAATGGGTGGGTGCTCAACACCGCAC
The DNA here is from genome assembly GCA_030068145.1 of Diplonema papillatum. NCBI lineage: Eukaryota > Euglenozoa > Diplonemea > Diplonemida > Diplonemidae > Diplonema > Diplonema papillatum. The sequence continues at coordinate 234,364 of JAPJBO010000304.1, forward strand.
TGGTCCCGTCTGCGCCGTGTTTCGGTCCTGTAAGCCACGGACACATAAGGCGGACCATCATCAGCGCGGAGCCTGAGTGTCTGCAGACAAGACTGCGGTGTGAGTCTGGTTTGTCAGGCGGCTGTTCGTAGCTCGTCACAGCCAGGACCACCCGTGCTACAAGAGCACAGGCGAATCCGTCACGGGGAGAAGGCCCCTACAACCGTGTCTGAGCAATCAGTTAAAGTCGAGGAGGGAGGGGAGGGGGGGAACTTTTCCCGCCCAGCCCCCTCCCCCCAAGTAAAACTGCAGCCTTTCGGTGGCCCCGTAGTCTTTTTCGACCCCCTCCCAAAAAAAACGAAGTTTTCAACACGAGCGGGTCCTGGAAAGCGGAAGAAATAAAATGTACTCCTACATGATATCCTCAACCAACCGGAAACACCGAGGTGAAACCGGATGCTGCCGTGACGAACCTAGCTTCTTCGTATCTTTCCTAACTTTTCAAAGGCCGCAGCGGACGGGGAGCTACCGGAGAGGGTGTGTGCGTTGTATGGTAACCTGATACGTGTGTGTGTGTGCGATGATGTGGGTTTGCGTGGCAGCCTGATACGTGTGCGCTGGCTGTTACACGAGCTTGGTGCTCCGCATGGATGCTTGTTGCCGTGTGCCGTGGGCACCGCCCGCTGCACACGGGGATTCGTTTGCGACAATAAAACCTCGGAGGGAAAAGACTGCGTGGTTATCCCACTCAAGAAAAAAGAATAGGCGTGTGTTCGTTTGTACGTGCCGGGGGAGGATTAGCCTGCTAGTGGATGGTAGTGAGTGAATATGATCGTTAGGCTAATCTTCTCCCAAACACGCTGCCAGCGTTCTCTTTCGTGTTTACAATGCATTGTTACTACGAAAACCCCCTATGCCCCTATGTGCGGCGGGCAAAAAAAATAGCCTCACTACTGGACTTGGCGACTTGGCTGTGCGGCCTTGGCGACTTGTGGGTCTAGACTCCCCCGCATGTGGACCAACCTGTGGCAAGCACGTGTGGGGGAAAATACTCGAGGGACTGCCTTGTGCTCATTTCGAAGGAGGCTAGAGGGGGAGAAAACAATACAACTACAAAATGGGTCTTTTTTGTTGAACGCTTACGCCCGCCACTAAACCCAGATTTACCTGTGTTTCGTGTGGGCTACAGCACATTTACCTCCTTTGATGTATCGCAACTGGCAGTCTCCTCAAGCATTTCCTACTAAGCAGGTGCTTATACAAAAAAATAATAAGCATTTATTCGGCAAGATAATTTCCGTTTATTTTGTCGAGGTGTCGGTTTTAGTCCCGAGGGAGGCCCAAGGGGGGGCCTCCCGAGGGACTAAAACCGACACCGAGGCAAAATTGGCGGAAGTTATTGCCGAATAAATCAAATTTACCTGTGGATCCACACGTGGAAATACACGTGGGGAAAGAAAGTCCAATAATATTCTCCTCCTTGGTGTGCGTCTGGTGCTGCGATTAGCTCCAGTCTCAGTGCCGCCGCGTGAGTAGAAAACGAACCAACTGTTAACGATCTTTGTGTGTTTGCAACATTTATGTTCCAGGTGCCCGCCATTCCGGTAGGAGCGGGTCAACACTGGTCAACCTTAACATCCCTTCAGACAAGGCCAGAGCGGGCGGAATGACCGGCTTGAGACCCAAGTCCAAGCCAGCAGTTTTGTCGATTCATCGTGGGAATGCTGAGCGCGTTACGAACCACTCTCTAGGAAGGTGTTGGGCACCGGATTCCAAAGGAATCGGACGACAAAAGTTGGTGTGACCTCCTGGGCTAGCCTGTTTCTCTCACCATTCAGCAGCTATCTCGGGGGGGTTACCCCATCGTAAGTGCAATTCGTTCTTCTTCCTTTCGCGTTCATTTCATTGAACGGATCATGATCGTCACCGAGTGAAGCGCACAAAGCATTCTGGAGAGACCTGCTCACGCTGCAGACCTTGCCGCGCAGAGCGCTTCAGCGGCAGGTTGCAAGTTGCATTTGCGGAGGCAGTGACTGCTGCTCCGGACGCATACTTGATGCGCGTTGGCCTGAACGGTCGTGTGCGCCCCCCCCCCCCACCCCCTGTGGTCACTCGGGTGCCCAGCGTCTCAAATGGCTGGCGGGGGCTTCTCTGCTCCTTTGAAAAAAGGACAGGCGCTTTCGTTTTGTTTGTGCGTGCCGGTTGATCGTTTTTCCACTTGTATTTACCTGTGTATATTCAGTAAGGAATTCTGATCAACCACCAAAACTCGCTGTCTACGTCTTTTAGCCTGCACAATACATTGAAGGGCAACCGCAAGATTGTTAGTACTTAAAAAGTTGAGCTTTGGCGCTAGAGCGGGAGCTTCCCGCGCGGAGAAAATTGAGAATGGAGGTGTTGCATCTTGATGAACGGATTTATTTGGCACCCTGAAGTCAATGTCAACCATGCCGACAAGGGGGCGCGCCTTACAACATCAGACTCCGACGATCGCGCGACAAACGGGCAGTAGGGAGGAGGAAGTATTAACCACTTCCTGACGAAACTACCTAGTTAACTCACGAAAGTTTCGCGGGTGTCACGTTCGCGGGCGAGAGGCCACTAATGGTCGAAAGTGGTCGCTGTTTGCTGTATCGGAAGATTCCGACACAAATCTTTGAAAGCGTCCTTCACCAGGCAGAAATCCTGCTCCGAGCTCAACGGATACCTGAGATTCGCCATGGAGCCACCCCTTTTCCCAAATTATACCCTGCCCTGCTCCGTCCTTAAGTGGTTCAGTACAGGCGACGCACTGTAAACACAAGAAGGACCGCCGCTCATGAATCGATGGCTGCAGGTATCCGGGCCGAGGACGGTCGACACAGGTCCCGTCAGATCCCTTCAGGCACTTGTGGACAAAAGAAACACGAGTTTTTTGTTTTGCCGTGCCTGAAAATGCACGCATCGGTTGCCGCCAGGCGAGCCTGCGGATGCTGTTGGTGTGCAACCGACCGATAGCCGCCAAGCGAGCCTGCCGGCCTTGTGCAAGCTAGCCATGCTGTCTGGTGTGCACCCGATAGCCGCCAAGCGAGCCTGCCGACCTTGTGCAAGCTAGCCATGCTGTCTGGTGTGCACCAGCTGTCTGGTGTGCACCCGATAGCCGCCAAGCGAGCCTGCCGGCCTTGTGCAAGCTAGCCATGCTGTCTGGTGTGCACCCGATAGCCGCCAAGCGAGCCTGCCGGCCTTGTGCAAGCTAGCCATGCTGTCTGGTGTGCACCCGATAGCCGCCAAGCGAGCCTGCCGGCCTTGTGCAAGCTAGCCATGCTGTCTGGTGTGCACCTGATGGCCGCCAGGCGAGCCTGCCGGCTCTGTGCAAGCTAGCCATGCTGTCTGCTGTGCGCCCGACTGTCCCCTGAACAAGCTTGACCATCAAAGGGACAACGCACCCCTGAATCGGCAACTTTTCTTTTTCTTTTTTCGTTTTGGAGAAGTGGTTGTGGACACCACTGATAACCATGTGGCAATCCCTGACCCAGACTTCCCCTCGATCGGGACAGAGAAAACTTTTTTCGCTTGCGAAGGTTCAAAAAGCGACGAAAATCGCAATTCATTCGTGGGCTAGATGGGGAGGCTAGGACAGGCATCAGCTGGATCCGCTAAGAATGACTCATTCTGCTTAATGTCTAGGCACAGCACGTTTTATCTGAGCAGCATGCCTTCTCTTCAAAGAAAAATGAGAGAGAGAGAGAGAGAGAAAAGAAGAGAGAAAAACAAAGAAGGGAGCACTAGACTTCGTAGGTAAGCAGTGAGCCCATGCGGGATGGGGGACTGGGGGGGGGGGGGGGGGGGGGGGGGGGGGGTGCTCTGATTTTCTTCGATGTTCTTGTTTGTTTTCACCAATCTATCCAGGTCAGGGCTGGAGCTTGGATTCTGGGGTTCGAGCCGAAACCGGGCCAGATCGGCAACGATTCACTCCTGAGGTTTAGTGAGACAGCACTCCAGCAGAATGCTTATTCGTCTTCACCTTTACATTCAGGGACGCCAGGTAGGGCCGTGCAGTCGTGTCGTGGAATCCAATGGATGACTCGTGTAAACTAGCAATCTGTTTTCCCAAAATCATAGCTTTTCCATTTGTGCCCGACCTAATTTTTTACGTGGGCGTTAAATTTAACAAAAACGGGTCAAGGCACGTGTGGCCCTATTTACGCTCTTTTTGGGCAATCCAAGATCCTATTTCACTGCAGAGGTTGATTGGTTGGTGCCTTGACTCGGGGGCTTTCTCGCGTTGATGTTGGTTGCTGTTCGGTAGTCTTCTTTTTTTTCTAGCGTTTACTGTGGTTTAGAGGTTCGGTGTTTTAGGGTCTCCGGTTGGCCATTGAGGCTGTGAGGCGGGTAGTACGAGGGTTGTAGATATG